>CM067534.1:8517500-8577500 GCA_034509925.1 Hirudinaria manillensis
TCAATTCACTTTTAGGCGTCCGTGATGGGCGATAATTCGATTTAAAATGGCAACGAAAAGAAGAGATTGACGTTCATTACGCTCTCGGTACGAGTTCAATTTCCTCTCCTAGTCTCTGTTTGTATCCGATGATGTTGACGACGACGATGATGATGATGATGATGATGACGATGGTGATGATGATGGTGATGATGATGACGATGATGATGATGATGATGATGATGATGACGACGACGACGATGACGATGGTGATGATGATGATGGCGATGGTGATGATGGTGATCATGATGATGATCTCACAATGACGATGATGATGATGACGACGTCAAAGAATCTTCCAGCATGAATTTAATTAACTGAAAGCAAACAACCGAACGAGGCTAAAAATAGAGCTCTGGAATTTCCGGCCAACGTTTCGTTTTCTCGTGACGCGCGAAATCAAAAGGTCAGAGTTGAAATGACTGAATGAGGTCAGTTCAATTATCATCAACCAAATGAGGTGGAAGGTCGTCGGATCTAATGTAGATTTGTTACACAGCAGCACGCAATAGACGGACGGACGTACGGACGGTCGGACGGATGGATGGACGGATGGATGGATGGATGGATGGATGGATGGATGGATGGATGGATGGATGGATGGATGGATGGATGGATGGATGGATGGATGGATGGATGGATGGATGGATGGATGGATGGATGGATGGATGGATGGATGGATGGATGGATGGATGGATGGATGGATGGATGGATGGATGGATGGATGGATGGATGGATGGATGGTTGGATGGATGGATGGATGGATGGATGGATGGATGGATGGATGCGCCGAAGGATTGATTGATTCTGTAGAATTTTATCTCGTTTTAAACATCTGATGTTTGCGTTGAAACAAAATTTGCACTCATATTCTGCAGGGAATCGTGACAAAACCTTGAAGAATGACGATGATGATGATTATGATGATTATGGTTATGATGATGATGATGATGATGGTTTTGATGATGACGATGTCAACTATAGTGATGATGTTTCTTCGTTTTCTATTCAATACCAGCTCTGCTATAGCTTGGCCAAGCCAGAGGTTCAAAAATAGAATTTCTTGTCCTTAAAAGGTCAGGTCAGGTCAGGTGACATGACCCCGAGTTCAACGTAACTGTGAATTGTCACGTGATCTAGGAACATGCAAATGAGGGGATGGATTTCAAGTGCTACAGAAATAGACTCGTGGATGTCTGCTCTAACTTTCCATACTTCATCGTCGTTGTCATCATCATCAAAATCATCATCATCATCATCATCATCGTCGTCGTCGTCGTCATCATCATCATCATCATCACTAGTGAACCATCTTTTCGCCGTCAGTCCATCCATCCATTTTATATTTTGAATCTTTTAATTTTTAATCTCCGCCTCAGGAATTCCTGAAATATTTTCGCAGTTTTTTTTTTTTAAATTGTATTACCAAATACAATAACAATACCATCATAATATTATTATAATTATATTATAATTATGACCGTCATAATGATGTTGATGTTGCTGCTACTGCTGTCGATGGTGATGATGATGATGATGATGATGATGACGACGACGACGATGATGACGGTGACGATGACAACGATGATGACAGTTTCATAATTCTTCATGCAAATGAGCAACAGTTGCCAGTCACAATCAAAGCTACTTCTTTATCCCAAAGGATGGATCATATTTTTTTTTCGGCAAATTCGATTCGCACGACTTGGAAGACACTGAGGGACACGTGATAGGAGATAGACGGATAGATAGAGGGAGAGAAAGAGAAAGAGATTGAGAGAGAGAGAGAGAGTATTGAACAGACTGAATGAGAAGATAACGAATGAAAGAAGAAGAAGAGGAAGAGGAGGAAGAGGATGAGGAGTCTCCGACAAATTGGCTGTCTTGGATTGTTGATATCGACAAAAAAATAATTACACTTCCGGTCGACGGACGCTCGTTTTCGTGGCAATTATTTGTCTGCCCAATTCGCAACCCATCCATGAGCACATTCCCCACGTTACTTAGCACCCATCCACTCACCCATCCATCCATCCATCTATCCGTCCGTCCGTCCGTCCGTCTGTAGACCACGTGGGACATAATTTACCAGGTAATTGTTAACCTGTACGGCCTCAAAGGTAGGTGACAAGAAAATGATTGAATTCATCACCTGACAACAGGAAGCTTCTTTCGAATACCCCTCTTCACCTTCTTCTCCGCCATCAGCAGATTCCACAACTTTTAAGTTTTGTTTGAAAACTTTCGGAAAAATACAATTTCGTGTGGTAATTGGAGTAAAAAATCAATTTAAGTAAATTAATTTATACTTTAACAAACTAATTTATAATATATTATTGTTATTATTATTATTATTTGTAATTAATACTGATTTGTAATTTGCGTACAAATGATTCAAAATTCGACTATCAATTTATCTGTCCCAATACAGTTTTTCTTTTTCATATTTTCACTCAATTTATTTTAATTTTCGTTGTTAGTTTCGACTTTAAAAAACAATTAAAGTATTATTTATTAAAATTTAGCATATAATTGTTATTTTCGATTATAATATGTTTAAATTTAAAAAATAACAATTGGGAAATCCCTCCCTCCGATGGATGATCCGAGCACGAGGGAAGCAAACTCGTCTGCTCGGCATCTTGCATTTTGCCGGGAAAGTCACGCGAGTTCATCTCACGTCAAATCCCGCGTCTTCAGAATTTTTTTTTATTTATTTATCAGTAAAATCTTTTTTAAAAAAAGTCGCCAAATCAAATTTAAAGTTTTAAAATGATTTTTAACCCATTAAATAAAAATATTTGAATAAAATTTGACAAAAAAAAAATGGATTAAAAAAAGATCCGAAATCAAAATCAGATTTAAAACTTATTCAATACAATCCATTCTTATTCCGCGCCCAAAATTTCCACGCGAATAGAAATTATTTCTCGGGAAATCCATTCGAACTAAAAATAAATCTCAACCACCACAACCATCATCACCACCACCAACAACAACAGCAACAACAACTTAACCAATGGCCACTTAAGGGCGGGGCTTTTTACGCTTTTGTTTTATTTTTATTTTGAAAGTACCCCCTTTTAAGTTTAAAATACAACTCATCGCCCATCGCTTCTCTTCTGCCTTGAAAGCGAAACAAGCCTCGGAGAGGAATTTCCCATTTTCCTGCTGGAGCAAAAGAAAAGGAAAGAAAAAAAGGAATAAAATAACAGTTTAGAAATTCTACTTTCACTTTCGCTCGCGATTTACTAGGGAAAGTTAAAATGTGGTCCCGCTGCGCAACTGGCGGGGCTTTCCGGTTTCGCTTTCATTTTTTTTTTGGGGGGGGGAGGTGCGGTTGGAAGTGGGAGTTGTTGGATTGACTGGAGTAGGTTTGTTCGCGCGGATGTGATTGCACTTCTTTGGATGAGTGGATGATTCATCATTTGTCGTCCTCGTCGTCGTCATCGTCCTCGTCGTCGTCATCGTCCTCGTCATAGTCGTCGTCGTCGTCATCGTCATCGTCGTCGTCGTCGTCATCGTCCTCGTCCTCGTCATAGTCGTCGTCGTCGTCATCGTCATCGTCGTCGTCGTCGTCATCGTCCTCGTCGTCGTCATCGTTATCATACTGGAGTGCTTATTAATCTCATGAAAGTCCCATCACCATGGCAGCAATCAGAAGCAATCACAATTGATTGATAGCATCGATACACAAACCGAGCCAACAAAAAGTCAAGGACGTTCTCTAATAAATATAGAACAGCTATTTGTTTACCTTGTTCCTGATTGGCCGCTGATAATTAGTCAAAAAGAGGGTTATTTTTACGACCGGGGTTTTCCCCTCGGCCGTATATTTTCGTCTCGGTTGTTTATCAATGAGCAAGCATGAATTATTTATCGTGCGACTAAATTAGCGACCAATCGGGTAGTGGGAAATTAGCATATGTTAATTTTGAACAATGAATTTCTTAACTAACATGCTTTAAAAGCACAACACTGTAACCACCCAAATGTAAATGGGGGTGGTGAAATATTATATTTATTATTTAAAAATTTTATCACATTATATAATAATAATAATAATAATAATAATAACAATAATAACAATAATAATAATAATAATAATAATATATTAGTTTTAATTATACTGTAAGATTTTATTTAATCATCTTATAATTTCGTATGATTGACGCCAGTGTTTTTGTCGTCTGCCGGCGTCAAGAAGCGGCCTGTCGTGTAAGGCACCTGTCCGTCACCAGTCCGTCATTGTTCCAGGCGATCGATCAAGCGGAACGGAAGAACAGATTGACGGAGAATGAGGCAAAATGAATAAATGAATGAATGAAAGTCATTGACGCGTGACTCGCAATTGCTGCCATAAATAAGTTGACCTCGATCGGTCATGACATCGATCTCCCTGCTCCAATGATGTTGATTGTTGTGGTTATGATGATGATGACGAGGATGTCGATGATGACGACGACGATGACGCATATGCCTTATAGAGATGATGATGATGCTGCTGATTTTAACTTGAATTGGTTTTTTTATCAACTGTGTTGCAAAGATGATGGACAGACCTTCGGCCAGGTCTGAGTGGATGAATGAAGGTGAGAAAGTGAGGAGGTGAAGGTCAAAGTCGAGAGAAAGAGAGAGAGATATATATAAAGAGAGAGCTTGGAGGAGCGGTGGGATAATTTACAAATGACATTCAACCAAAGGTTGACGACGGTGTCACGTGACTCCTGTGACAAATGTCAGCATCGCGCCTGAATGCGATGATGACAACGAGGATGATGGTGATTCTCATCCATCCATCCATCCATCCATCCATCCATCCATCCATCCATCCATCCATCCATCCATCCATCCATCCATCCATCCATCCATCCATCCATCCATCCATCCATCCATCCATCCATCCAGCCATCCATCCATCCGTCCATCCATTCATTCATCCATATATCCAGCCGTCCGTCCGTCCATCCACTCGGATATCCTGATTAGCGTTCACGTGCAACTATTCCGCTTAAAAGTTGAAAAAATAGAAGCCATTAAAGAATATTTAATTTCGAAATTTAAAGAAAAAAAAATTAATTAATGAATTAAAAAGAAAATCAGTTTGAATTCTGGCGTAAAATAATTTAATTTAAAATCGTGATGGGATTGAAAGTTTTTACAAATCTCGATTGGACGTTGTCACTGCAGCATGTGGACCATGATGATGATGATGACGGATGGACGGACGGATGTATGGGTGGATGGACAGATGTCGCATCTCGACTAGCATCATCCTTCATTGGCATGATGGAGCGAACGATGAGGCGTCCAGAAACGACAGACGATGGATAGCCAATGAATTGCCACCGTGGAGTGTTGAGTGTTGAGTGGACCTGGAAAAGGAAAGAAAGAAGAAGAAAAAAAGAAAAATAAAGAGAAGAAAAAAAAATGAAAGAGTAAAAAAAGATCCGGCGAGAACTGTCCGATAAATGGGACAAGCGGAAAGACAATGGAGTGCCCTTCTGTCCAACGACTCGATGCCGGAACAGCCCAATCCACGGGCTGAGAACCCGGACGGAGCGTCGCCTCGTTGCCATGGAGACTCTCCGGAGTGGATGCGCTCGGCCCTGGAAACGATCGCTTGCCACGGAGACGGTTGTCATGGAGACGGTTGGCATGGAGACGGTTGGCGTGGAGACGGTTGCCATGGATATCGATCTCCGGGAACGGCTCGGGGAGTGCCCGGTCGATGTCCGATTGGTTCGATTAAAGCTGTTGCTGTTGGTGTTGTTGTTGATGATGAAGACGACGATGATGCTGACGACGACGATGATTTCAAAAGTCGTTGTTGTTGTTGTTGTTGTTATGTTGTTGTATCGGGGTTTCAGTTGTTTGTCTTGAGTAGCCTTTCAAGTAATGAATGCAAATATGCAAATGAAAATGATCAAAACGTTTTTTTTTGCCCAACATGAAAATACAAATCTAAAAATAAATGGAAAGTCATGCGACGACCTTTGTTTTCTGGGAATTAATTCAAATTTTAAGTTATTTCTCCTCTTAACTTCCAATTTTAACGTAAATTGGGAAAAATTCGAAACGATTGATATAGATTGATTGAACCTGATTGAACCTCAACAAGAAATTCTCTTATTATCAATCAACGCTACACTCAACCCTGACTCAACCTACTCATACCTACTCGATGCTACTAAAACCTACTCAAAGCTACTCAGAGCTACTCAGAGCTACTCAGAGCCACTCAACTCCACCCATTTCTGCTTTTAACGAAGTGGAAAAACCCTAATCGTAGCAGCCTCTTACAAGGTCCGCTCTTGAACAGCACTTTTAAGTTCTTATTGTCTTCAAACGACTTACGGGTCAATTTGAGATTTTAAACTTTCTTTATGCTTCTGTCTTTTCTCTATTTTCTTCCCTTCTTCTCGGCAACTTTGTGGAATCAATTTCATTTCGACAAAAAAAAGATTTTTTTTTTGTTTTCTGTTTTTGTTTTTTAAATTAAAATTTTGCTTCTCTGAGAAGGTTCTTACAAAAAAGAATTATTATTATTATTATTATTATTATTATTACCATCGTTATTATTATTATTATTTCTACTATTTCTTTAATTTAACGACTAACATGAAATTTCAGAAATTATTTAAAATTCAGTTTCCCTAATTGATGATGGTGATGATGACACTGATGGTGGTGGAGATAATGGTGATGATGATGATGATGATGATGACGACGACGACGACGATGATCATTGGAGTGTTGTTGTTGATGATGATGTTGGACACTTAACTCCCATTCTTCATTCCCGAGCAGACCGAGATCTAATGAAAAAAGAAAACAATGTTGAATGAAATTAGCATAAATCATGCTAATCCAGCTTTCTCCGTGATTAACGATCTCCGCGGCACGCTAGAATATTAATAAATCATGTTAATCGACCTTGACTTAATTTAATATGCACTATAATAACTTTGAACTCATTTTTCTATCCGATACCCGGAACAACAGATGCTGTTCGAAGTGCACGACAAGTGGGAGGTGAAGATACTTAACTATCCGTACCTGTGCGAGGCATTTCCAATCACCTTCCTGACCACTCAGCAACTTAGTCCCCTACTCGTCCTTGGCTTCACCATCCAGCGCTACGTGGCCATCTGCCATCCTTTCCTCAAGGAAAGGTTCTGCACCACGAGACGCAGTATAGCCACCATCGTCGTACTCTTCGTCTTTGCGTTCATGCTCAACGCCGTCCAGGCTTATTTCTGGACTTTCGACACAGAGTCCATGGACTGTACCCTACGCTCGGACGTGACCATAGGGGGCATGCACTCGCCCTGGTCCATCTACTCGTGGATAACGGAACTGCTCGTCTACGGTGTGGTCCCCGTGTCCATCTTCGTCCTCAACATCATGGTCGTCAGAGAGACCAGGAGACTGTCCAAGGCAGAAGAGGCGCTCACTCTCAAGTACCATCACACGAATGCCCAGCACTCGAACGCCACCAAGAAAGCCATCCGGCAAGACTCCGGCCTGAACGGGGGAGGTCCGGTAGGCGGAGGGGGCGGCGGCGGCGGTAGACCCTCGGCCACCACGTTGACCCTACTGGTCGTCTCCTCTTACCTGATATTCACTGTTCTGCCAGTTACCATATTTTACGTCCTCTATCCGGCTTTCAGCGAGGGAGATCAGAACATGAGCTACGAGGAGCAGATGAACGATCTGACCTGGCAGCGGCACTATACGTTTTCCAACATAAGGGCCATCATAGAGGAAATAGGCAAGTCCCATTACGCTCTCAACTTCTACATCTATCTGGTTACTGGAAGAATATTCAGAAAGCAGTTGAAGATGTTGTTCGTCAAGTTCTTCTGTAGAGGCAGGAGGGCATCGCAGTACATGAACCGAAGCAACCTGAGCAGTTCCGGTCAGCACCATCATCCACCCGGCTCGGCCAAACGAGGCAACAACCATGCTTACTCCAACAACGACAAAACGACGCCTCTCTTAACGACTTCCTCAAAGTCGAATTCTTGAATCCGTTTTTCGTTTCTAAGTGATAATCAAAAAAAAGTAAAAAAAATAAACAAAGAGACAAAGATTCAACGTAGGGCTAACCCTTGTTAAGATGGCCGCTGCCATAGCGTGCTTATTTTTCTCGCTTGACACGAAAATTGATTTCAGTTGTTAGAGTTTGAAATTTATTTTTTTTGTAAATTAAATTTGTTTTTTAATTGTAAAAAGAAAAATAAAATTAATTATCGCTGCTGGACAAAAAAAAACGATCCTTATCCGTGGCTTTTAGTGACACCCGAGACAATACACGCCATCTTGAATGGCGATTCTGTCTGACGTGGGAGTCGTTAGCGATTGGTAAGGTTGATTTTATGAGCGATTCTTGATAATTAATATTAATATTTTGAACGGCTTTGTTAAAATATTTTTGTTTTGGTTGTTTTTCGAAAACGATGACAAATCGTATTTTACCGGGAAGTTTCAGTCGTCTGCGTTCTGGTTAGTTTTTTGGAACTGGAATATGCTACGCTATTGTTTGTAATTTCTAAGTAATTCGCCGGTTGTCGGCTTGATTGGAAGATATTCATGTGCATAATTTCGTTTTGCATTATTTTGAAGGAATAAAGAGGCTTCATTTTTAACTGCATTTCGCAAATTACTTTTTTCTTAAAAATGGCCCCCGATATTTTGACGATAAATAAACACGTAGCATTGCACTACACGGTATGGTCGTGAGCAATACCGGGATACCCGGAGAGAAGCTCCGATCGATCAATTGTGAGCGAAATGGAAAAGTTTTCCTTGGAAGTAATGAATGGATTTAGGAGTAGAAAGAAATATGGATCTCCAGGGAAGAAAAATGCTTCGATTCCGGAGTAGGATAAAATGTTGCTCACTTCTGGAAAGATCCCAGGGTGGTCCGAGTAATTGTTTGAGAATAATAAAGGAAAATTATTTGATGGATTTCGTTTCTGAGCAACAAGTGAAGAAAGACTGAATAAATAAAACAGAGTGATATATTTGAGAATGTTTATAGTGGCTTTTATTTAGGAATTACGTCAGCTTTGAATGCATTGTAGCTTCTAATAAATAGGTAAAAATAAGAAACGGTATGATTAAAAACTCTTTTGGAATGGCAGCTGCTAACCTGCATTATTAATTTACATTTGTATTTTATTAGATTGATCGATGAAATTGTGCCTAAAAGAAGCCAAGACTGGCATTTCTCGTTCAAGAAAAAAAAGAACTGCCAGCAAGGTTTCTTACGATTTACGTGTTTTTTTTCTTTTGAGGCCCTAGATCACTTAAACCTCTTCCTTCACGGAAATACGACCGGTTAGCATGACATTTCGAGCGATATAATGGATGTCAGTTACCAACAAAAAGCTCAAATGTTGCTTAAGGACTAGCATTGGCTACTACAGAACCGTGACTGAATCGTTTGTTTTGAGTGCCGCTGCAAATCTCATGGCAGTCCTGGTTTCTTATCGTGACGAGGGTTAGGGTTAGTGTTCTCAATTTTCTGACGATTTACAAAAGACAAAAACTGAGTTTTAGACAGAATTAAACGCATTGAACAAATTAAAACTTGCATTCTGACAATTTGGTTTAATATGAACAGAGAATTATTTGTGGAGACATATTTTCTGAGGTCACCGTTGTTGAGATACATTAATTTCAGTTCTAAATACATGCTTAATTCCTAATAATCAAGATGATGGTGATGATGACGACGATGCCGATGACTCATTCAACATCAGCCGTCGACGTCCACGAATCCCTTCTTAGCGATCGTCGGAAGTCGCTTGCCTGCCAAGTAAGGATTGTCCGAAGCGTCCTTCATCATTTTGTCCATCTCTTTGTCCATCAGCGCATACTTGTCATCCTACCATGGTTATGATAATAAGTTGAATGTCTAATTGTTGTTCTTATCATGGTATTTAGTAATAATAAATATTAATTATGATTGTTATTATATCATATTTAATCGAACATATGTTGTACAGGAAAGTTCTAAACCCTTTTGATCCTTGGAGACTTCTTGGCAACCAGGGAGATTCGCTTCTGTCCTCTTTGCGTGAAGGGATTCTCCTGGTGGGTGGCACGGAGTTTGGCTTGAGTTTCCATCAAATTTATTTATTTAATTGTTCACTAATTCAACATTATATTCTGGCAAACGTGCGCCCGACTAAGTTGCCAGGATTAGCCATGGAACGAAGATTCGAGTAGGTACAGAAGAATGTCCATCTAAGGACATCTAGCGGTACTTGGATAAATGACAGACAAAAGATGGAACTCACATACACAGGTTTAATCGGTTTGCCATGGATTTCCAGATTAGTCAGGAAGTAGGGCCGGGGTAGGGTTTGGGTAGGGTTTGGGTAGAGTTAGTTATTAAATATCCCTGCCTGCGAGTTATCTTTTGCCTGCTCTCTTATCCAACCTTCCATATAACGTTAGTCCAGCTTCTAAATGGGGTTTACCTGTTCTTTTTCCTTGACGAAGTTGATGAAGAATTTGTCCATGTCTTCCTTGGAACTGGTAATCAAGGATTCCGCCTCGGAACTGCAGTCAAACATGTGCTCTTCGTCGCACGAGCAGATACCTTTCCTCTGCATCTGTTGGATCCACTCCTTCTGGTATTCTGCCGTGTCCTCGATAAACTCTTGGCAGTTGTCCTTACCTGTAAGCATATTTCTAAGAATTAAAGTACACGTTAGAAGCACAAGTTCAGATCGGGTCCCCTACTCGAGTAGCCCTTGGGGCACGGGTTGGGTGGATGGCAGTAGAACGGGAGGGGGTCGTCTGACTTGATGGTCTTCAAGCTTTC
Organism: Hirudinaria manillensis; assembly: GCA_034509925.1. Classification (NCBI taxonomy): domain Eukaryota; kingdom Metazoa; phylum Annelida; class Clitellata; order Hirudinida; family Hirudinidae; genus Hirudinaria; species Hirudinaria manillensis. Next base: position 8,528,380 of record CM067534.1, read on the forward strand.
GGACAGTGAGCCCGGCTTCGTTTGTTGTTTCTCAGATTCTGGATTTAAAATGGAGGTAGATTCACGAATTGTTGGACAATTTACTTATTTATTTATTTATTTGCTTGTTTATTTATATTTTGTAAGCATTAAACATAGGCTGAAAAGCTGTAAAAAGTGATGAAAATAATGGTGAATTTCGGAGGTGGGACACGATGTCTTTGCACTGCTTAAGCTGTGAATTCTTTGGTTGCCATTACAATCACACTCAGCAGTTTATTATGATTAACTAGCTATTATAATTATAACCGTTATTTCCAAGTTAATCGTGGAGAGTGTCGCCTTAGACGTCGTCGTCGTCATGGCTGTCGTCGGCCGTTAGCAGTAATGTTGCGAATTTGCATAACAAAGGCGCGGCAGGATTTCCATCATATTGCACTTATTAAACCACCAAGCACCTGTCAACGGATCGATTATGTGAGCATTAAGTTCTTAGTAGACAGCTTTTAAGCAGAAATTGCGAATGAACTATTAATATAGTTGACGGTAATAGTAATTGAAAAATGATATTTGAGGTACTAAATATAGGTTGACGATTTGATGGATTCAAAGTGTTACATAATTATTCCTAATTGCCAATTGGCGGCTGAGTGGCTTTCCATTACCTTGGCAGCGCTGGTGTCACGTTGTTATCCAAACAATTTGTGATTGAACTTAACTGAATTTAAAAAAAGGTTACTCAAAATTATGTTAAAAATGGGACTTAGCAGCGAGTGTGGTAGCATATTGATTGAAATGTTTTTGGTTGGCAAAGTAGTCCTCACGCTTAGGCTTTATTTAGAACGAAATACCATGAAATCCGGGCATCATTTTCTGAACATGAAATCACGATCGTTCGGGGGCGCTGCCAAAGGGGAGCAGCTAAAAACCTAACCTGTCATTTGCAGGATTCCGAGATTCGAGCTGTGCTGTGTTAGTTCTGGATCCCTGATGGCGGCCGATTTGTCGCTAATAAATTGTTCCACGTCATCACTTTCGCTTTCCAGCTCCCCGAAACCGTCAGCCCCTTCTCCGTAAAGATTTTCGGATCTGTATGCGGACGGGAAACTGTCTTCTCCGTATTCCAAGTCTCCAAATTGGCCTCTTTTCACGTCCTACAATTTTTTAAGCTTAATTTAGTTGCTCAAATTAAGTATTGTTTATTTTAATGGAAAGAAACAGCCAATTAACAAAACCTGAAGATCTATTGAGGCCAATCTCTTGTAGAAGTCTAGCATCAGTTCTCTGTCCGGATGGTCTCTGTAAGGGCCAAATTCTGCTTCGAGTTCATCCGAAGAACCGCTTACAATCGCGATAAGGTAGACAAAAACGTTGAGAAATAAAGCCATTGGTCTGAAATGGAAAATATATCGTTGAATATTTCGATAACAATCCATTCTGGGACCTATTCGGTAGTTTATGACGGGTGGGAGCTCGTTTAAGCGAATAAGTTGCTGTACTAATTGGCTAACGAGTTCTAGAGATGTGATTAGCGTTTAAACCTGTCGACCTTATCAATTTAACAGATGTGATTGTTTCTCTTCCCGCATGGAGCAGCAGCGATGCTGCTACAGTCCTTTAAATCATCCTGCTGTCAGGGTGACTGCGATGCATGATAATCATCTTGTAATTAACATTTATATAATATCTAAGTAAAATAAAAACGTCGAAAAAGGCCTTTTTATACATCAAATCAATTTAAATTAATTCAAGGTTCTCAATTCATTCCTGATTCATTTGAAGCATATTGAATAATAATTAATCTTCTAACTTTTTAACAATCTTCTAACAATTTAAACCACTTTTCATAAATGTAGAATTTTAAGCAATATTTATGAAAGAATCATTTTGAAATTCTCAATTACAAAATTATAAACTAAAAGTTAATGTAGAACATAAGGTGTTTACGGATGATAATGTAAGGTTTGTCGGAGATTTTCTGATGGATATTTTTCCAAGTTAGCAATTCATGGATACAATTGACAGAGAATTTTTTTAAAACATCATATATTTTATAACTATTTTCAATTTGGATGAAATTATTTACGAGTACTTCTATCCATTTGAAATCATCTTGTTTGCTCTTTCAACTGTTTACAATCAACTAGTTAATTAATTAAAAATCAATTTTATACAAATACTGAACGTGCGCATTATTTTGTGACACAGACCCTTTGAGGCCTTCCATTAATTAAGGTATGACCAGTAATGGATAAAGAAGAATTCTCACCTCCAACATCTCCACATGGTATTCCAGATCAGATCATTGGAGCGTCATCTAACGATCCACTGGACGGATTTTATGGTAGGAGACATACTTGGTATCCTTTACTTCTTGTCATCAAGTTCATAAAAGTTTTTCGCTTTGACTAAGTTTGTGGTAGTATGGTTTTCTAGTTTAAAATCAAAAGAAACATTCTGACATTAGAATTTTAGTTAATTCTACTAGAAATGTATAACTTAAAACAAATTAAGTGGAGAAATTAATTGTATTTATTGGAAACAGTCATTTGGTACACGGTCTTCCTCTGGGCCATGTTCTCATCCCTATTGGTTCATTTTGTCTCTGCCATGATAGCCCTCGGACACCTGAAAAAGCACAAGATAGGGAGGTTCATTCCCCTCGTCATTTTCACCGTCGGCTTTCTGTCCTCGGTCATTGCAGACGTCATAACAAGTTGGTTTCGACGTTATTCGGCTAAATGTTTTCAGAGGATCCTTCATTTATGCAACTATCTCATGCAATAATTTGGAATTAATTATAGAATATTTGTGTCTAAGAAATATTATAACAAATATTCATTATTCCAATCTTTGTCTCATTCAGATGTTTATTGATTCCATTTGATGTTGATCGATGGATAAAATTGGCATTTTTATCTGACAATGAATTTGTAATTCTTATTTCAAAGTTTATTTATATTTGTTCAATATCCATAATTTAAAAGATAAGATGCTGGAACTCCATTGTGATCAATTTTTTGCTTCTTGAAGGTGCCGCAGTAGCAGGAGTGTACAGGGCATCGGGCTATGAAATGGGCAAACTGTATGCTGTGGCCTGGGGTGTTGGACAAACGATAGTATTAATTTTCATATCGTACACGAGGATTTTAGCGACTTTGTGATTTTGTACATATCATCATGCATTATTGTAAATACGTCATTTAACATATTTTTATTCCTTGATCAGTGAATTGTGATTTTTTTTTAAATTTTCAAAAGAAAAACGGAAAGCAAAACCATCCTAATATTCATTTTCAGTCACTCGCCATCTTTGTTTGCATGAATTATTGTGATTTATTTCAAATAAAAACAGTCACAAATAGAAATTCGTTTGAGCTGGGGAGAATTTCGTTGGTGATTTCCTGAGCTATTGCGAGGCGAGGAATTTTCAGCCTGGCAGATGATTAGTTGGAATTAGCAAAACGTCACAGGAATAAATCTTCTCACAAATTTATTAAACTAATGTTAATTGATAATTATTATTTTTAAATCAGTTTAATATAAAATTCTAATTTTTTGACCTTGTTTCGTCGGACCTAGAAATATTTTTACATAATACGCCTTTGTTATTAAAGTATTTAAAATATGTATTAAATTAAAATTTTATTTTAAATATGCATGCTTATTGTTACAAAGCACATTATGAGCAATATTCCACTACATTGGTTCGGCCAGCTTCGGCTTCTCTTGTTCGGTGTCGGCCATTTTACAAATAAGTGTGGGTATTTTTTAAGCGATTGCCTTTCGCCAGCGCCATATTCACAAGAGTCCACCTCGGAACCGACAAGTTTTATTTAGATTTGCTTTGGTGACTTGTGTTAAACGTTTTCGAAGATGGTTGAAGACCGTTCAGCTGCCAAAGAACTCGACCAATGGATCGAGCAGTTAATGGATTGCAAACAACTGCCTGAAAATAACGTCAAAACACTTTGTGATAAGGTCTGTGTTATTGCCATCTTGTGTTTAGTCAATATTGCATTGTCAACAATATGCGAATTTTATTGACTCGTAAGTTTACCTTAATATGCTTTTTGCAGGCTAGGGAAATTCTGTCTAAGGAATCAAACGTCCAAGAGGTGAAATGTCCAGTGACAGTTTGTGGGGATGTGCACGGGCAGTTTCACGACTTGATGGAACTCTTCAAGATAGGTGGCAAATCACCAGACACAAACTATCTGTTCATGGGTGATTATGTTGATCGTGGATACCATTCAGTGGAGACTGTTACACTTCTGGTTGCACTTAAGGTTAATATTCAGAGAAATATTCATTATATGTAAAAGTGTACCAAAAGACTGATTATGTTATTTGTTATTCACGAGACATGCCAATATAAGTGCAATCTGCTGGCCTTTTTGTAATTAGCAAATTAGTTAGGATTTCTAAAACAGATTTGACACAAAATTTAAAGATAATGTATGACATTCTCTTTTTGCCTAAGATACTGACGTCGTATCCCTTTGCAAAGAAATTGGAAATATAGTTATTTTTGAGGTCTTTATCTTAAGACAAGGAAATAAATTCAAAAGATGAGCTTATGTTACCTCATTAATTGAGATGCCGTGTCCCGTAGTCCCTTGAAGTTGTAACTTAATCATTTGAGTTCCTGTTTGGTTAATTGACGTTCGTGACCCAAGTGCGTTTCAATTGTGTTTCTAGCTAGGAGAGTCATGATGGACAGCAGATACGTGCATTTTACAGTTCTGCTTTAATCTCTGTTATTCAATAGCTTATTTTTTTGTTGATCTTTTAGTAATAATGCATTTTCACGAAACAGGTCAGGTTCAAGGACAGGATAACAATTTTGAGGGGCAATCACGAAAGTCGTCAGATCACCCAGGTCTACGGATTCTATGACGAATGCCTGCGCAAGTACGGCAATGCCAACGTCTGGAAGTACTTCACAGACCTGTTCGACTATCTCCCTCTCACTGCTCTGGTTGATGGTCAGGTGAGTCTGTCGGACTATGGCCGTTGGATCGTCGTCTGTCTTTTTTATTTATTTCACAAATTAAATACATTAATGGATGACTTGCATGCAATATTTGTTAGCAAGCACAAATAGATCGCTCAATGAAAGATCACAAAATAGATATCTGGATAATGAAACTGATGGTAGAAATTTGATGACATGACCGTGGAGCCAAAGGATTGCTACTGTACACGTGATGATTAGAATTCTTTTTGAGATGATACTTTTGTTTACCTTCAGATATTTTGTCTGCACGGAGGATTGTCACCCTCTATCGACACGCTCGACAACATCAGAGCTCTTGATAGGATCCAGGAAGTCCCACATGAGGTTTGTTCGTCCTACTGAATATTTGTTGCTAGAGGTCTAGGGGTTGTTTGTTGCGATCTATGTCATTCTGTTGAGTTTTTGTGATTTTATGGGGATTTTGGAATGTTGGTTTTTGAAATCACGAGGGTGCTTTAGTTGCACAACGTGAACATCTGCTTTTTCAATTAATTAATTACATATTTAGCATAAAAACCACGCTCGAATTCTCTCCAGGGCCCAATGTGCGACCTGCTGTGGTCCGACCCAGACGACAGGGGAGGCTGGGGCATATCTCCCCGTGGAGCCGGCTACACCTTCGGACAGGACATATCCGAAACCTTCAACCACAGCAATGGACTCACCTTGGTCTCCAGGGCTCATCAACTTGTTATGGAGGTTCGTCTCGTTTGTTTGCTTGTCGAGTCCTTCATACTGGCTGCATTGTTGTAGTTGTTTAGGAATAGCAATGGAGGAGTCTTTAATATTCTTTTTTTTTAGATTTTTGAATATAAATGAAGCTTAATGATTCGATTTGTTTATGTTGGCATTTCCATAATTATGTGATATTTAAGCCAATATATCTTCTGCCAAAACGGTAAGGAATATTGGCAGCAGACTATACAAACTTCTGTATATTGAAACTCATTGTCATAGTGTTAAGGTCAATAATGAATTATATTTGCTTGTCTTTCCTCACAGGGATACAATTGGTCTCACGACAAGAACGTGGTGACCGTGTTCAGTGCTCCGAACTACTGCTACCGTTGCGGAAATCAGGCTGCACTCTGTGAACTGGACGATACTCTCAAGTATTCCTTGTAAGTTCAAAATTGTTGCTCCACCGTGCTTTCGTCGTCGGATCTGCCGAGCGATCGTTCGAGAACGTATCTCGTTAGGGATGATTTTCGGGATGGTTTTCAGTAGATTTGTTAATTCAGTAGAATTGGCAGGCTATTCTGTGATTTTATTAGCTTAGCATGTGTTGATATTGTCCGAGACCTCTCATTCGAGCAGCAATAAACTGACCTGACGATTGTTTTTTTTACAGCTTGCAGTTTGACCCGGCCCCGAGGCGTGGAGAACCCCACGTCACCCGTCGCACTCCCGACTATTTCCTTTAATCTCCCGGGCCGCCGTCGTCCGCACGCACGCGTCATCGTCTCCTCCTCCGCATTCGAAACAGAAAGAGACTCGCGCTTAGAATTGTGTACTACTCGTAGAAGCGTTCCCGTGGTGACGAGGGCCTGCCACGAATCGAAGGAGAGGCGGACGCGACGCGGACGACACGGATTCGTTCGTTCTCGACCGACGTCGTCGCTTTGTTGTTCCTAAGTCGCGTCGAGGATCTTTTCTTATCCGACGGTTATTATTTTTCATTCAAAAAGATAGGTTTATTTTTTTCTATTAACTTCTATCGAGAGTCACCTGCTCGTGTCAACTTAAAAACCACGGTCTCGAATTATGTAACGAAATGCGCGTCGCATGCGGGATGACGCGATTTTCTATTGCATCCCGACGCCCACCAGCTTAAAAAAATTTCGGCTCCAGATCATCATCATCATCAACTCACACCCCGATGCACGAGTCCCCCGACTTTTGCAAAAAGGTCTGCGGCCCGGGGCTCGATAGTTGCTAGGATTTTCATAGGAACCGGGTTTTTACGGACAATTCGACGGTCGAAAGATTTGGATTTGTGGCCATGAATTAAAAATTTCAGGAGGACGGCTCTTCGTAGAATTTTACTGAGTTTGGCAATATAGTCGTCGTGTTGCATAGTGCTGCTGTAGAATGCTTCTGTTTGTGGGAGTGGGTGTGGGGTGGGCACCAGATGGTTTTTAAAATATCTCCTCGGGTCAACCAGCTTTTTTAGGGCCATGGTTTTGAGGTCAGTCTCACTAAAGGTGGCGAATGAGAAATGGCGTATTATACATTGCTGAGATATATTTGTTTATCTCAGCCAAAAGAAACTTAGCAGAGAGTTCGATGCGATTGTTATCATAGCCGCGATCGACCTCGGTGTGCACTGCTGGGAATCGAACTCTTTACAGAATGATCCGATCGAACGCTGGGAAGCTTACAATTTGCAAGTTACAACCTGCGTGCAAATTACTCGATGGGGCATTAAGTGCACTGATTTATAAATTACAAGACTAGATATCATGCGAACCAATCGTTGTGATGATGATGATGATGGCGACGGTGGCAGGCCGTACATAAAAAGCATTGGAATCAAAATGTCGCACAAGCCACGTAGCGTAGCATGAAGCCTAACTCGGAATATGTTCCAAGACTTCTAAGGATCTAAACGTTAGGTGCCTGCTCTCCGATCTGAAAACATTGAACGTACAAAACCCGAACATGCAAAAATATGAAGCTGGTGAACCGTGACGGGCCACGCTGGAGAGAGTCCTCCGTGCCCTCTCCATGCCTGTCTAGAAGGATGGAAGGCAAAAGTGAATTCTCGTCTAAAAACCCTAGACGGTTTCTGAAGGCACCATCTCATTAAAAGACAGCCAGTCCTTTCTCCTTGGATTTGAAATTCGTATTCATCAGAGGATCGATCTTCTGATGAATTTCTCATTTTTATTCATGCTTTTTGCCTAAAGAGTGTCGAAGAAATGCGAGGGAAACTGCGACAGTGCGACGGAGATTGCGCGGCTCGATTTGATTCGACACAATTCAGACGCAAATATACAGGAACTGCTCCACGCTTCTCTCCTAGGATGTCCACCTCCCTCGAAGGAGGCTGGCATTATTTAATTAAATAAAATTTTAATGTCAATTATTAATCGAAAAAGGCCAAAATCTTAGTCAGGATAAAAGCTAATATCTCGAATAAAATGAACTCAAGCCCCAAGAAATTAACAGCACCAGTACAAATAATTCAGGGTTCGATCGGCGAAAGGCAGCGGGAAACGAAAGCGCAAAGAATCCACGTCGGGGAAAACCCTTGCATTTTCGCATTTCGTTTGCCCGAAAGACGGACAGAAGGATGGCCTCGCTCAGATATTCTGCAGAACGAATTAAAGTCAAAGCACAATTTTTGTGTTTAAAAACAAACTCTACGATAAACAACGACGGAACGGGCCACTAGCTGCTCCCGTGCGCCCCCTCGGAGGATTCCGGAGGCAGAGACGGGGTGGTTTCGGCAGCGATTTCGGCTTCGTGCTTTTCCTTTTCTTCGTCATTTTCCGACTTCTCGAGTTCCAAGTCGTCCGAGAAACCTTCGAAAATCGAATGACCCCCCTCTAACTCCGGGGGCTCCGTGCCACCCCAGGAAGGAAGTTCGGCTGGATCTTTGGCGAACTTTTGGTCTTGAGTTTGATCGGTCAAAATCAACTCCTGGTAGAGAAAGGAAAATAACAAATTAACAAACTAATAAAATAAATAAATAAATAAAACATAGCATGATATGGTACAAAATGTAATAAGCAGGTTACCAGTAAATTCCTCAGCTCTGTTTGGAGTGAGTAACAAGTCCTGAGTAGATTGAGTTTGCTCAGCCTCATAGGAGCGTTGTCTTCACTTTTGACGGCCGCTTCTCCTTCTCCGTCGATTTTTCCACGATCGGAGGCGTCTGCTCGTTCTTCGGCCCGAGACTCCTCGGAGGGCGAGGGTTCGAGGGGCCCGAAGTCGCAGGGATCCCGGTCGGGTATGACGACGTCCGAGAGCCTGGAATCGGACCGGCTGGAGGCCAGGCCCCCGTCCGTCCCGTCCTCTTCCGACCGGCTCGGAAGAACCACGAGCGAACGACTCGACTGCACGTCGAACCCGTCGGACGTCTGCTCCTCGTTCCGCGTCGAGGGTCCGTCGAAGTGCAGCGACGGAGTGGTTTCCCTGCTCTCCATGTCGTCGCAAAGCTGCAGGACTTTGTCCAAGTCCATGAGCAGCGACTGAACTGCACAGGCCGAGTCCGTAGGCGACGGTTTGTGGCTGGTGGCCTGCATGTTGAGGAGGAGGAGGAGGAAGGGGAGAGAAAAGTTTTTGAAACAAGTTTTTGCCAATTTCTAATCGATGTCGAAGGGGAACATTTCTCAATTGTAATTTTTGAATAATAATCAAACGTAAATGCTCGCTTATGATTTCTTTCCCGACAATAAATGTTGTAAAGATAAGATTTAAAATCGTTTAAAACGCTCGCCTCTTCTGCGGCATCGGAGGTCTCGGTCTCGATCCTGTTTTTGTTGTATAGGGAGTCGACCAGGGCCCTCTTGTCTTTTATGACTCGGTGAATCTTTTCGTCCATTTTCCTTAATTTGACTGTTTTGAGATAATCACGATTTCAATAACAAGCGATAGCAGGGAGATGGAAGGGTGATAGCAGATTGCAGTTAGCAGTGCAGTAGACAATCGTTCGGCTCACCCAGTCTGGAGTGTTCGTCCAGACAGAATCCATCTCCATCTTCTCCTTCGTCATCGTCGTCATCATCTCTGTGTGTAAACTCCGCTTCTCCTCCTCCTACGTGGGGCAAGTCGGTCAGAGTGGTGTTGCTGAGCTGAGTCTCGAACGAGAACTCAGACCTTCCGCCCGTCGAAATGGCGGGAAGCGACGTGTGCTCGTTGCGAGCGTCCTCTCCCGACTCGGAACTGAAAGATTTTGCAAATAGAATTTGACGTACGGCCTAAGATGACGTTCGATGAATTCGTCGATTGGTATTTCAAGAAAAACGATGGCGGCGATCGTTCGACGCAAACTCACGCGTCGCAGCTCGCGGAGTCGTTGGTATGAAGAGAGGAGGACGAGTCGGCAGAAGGGGACGTCGGGGCAGAGGTGCGATGCTGAAGCGAGTGGTGGGGATTCTTCGGCTTGGCGACGTGGGTCATCTGAACGTTCCAGGCCTCGGGGTTGATGAGTTTGTAGGCTTCCAGGGCCGTCGTTAAGCGTTTGCACCATCTGAGAGGGAATGAACGGGCAGGGAATTTTTAACGATTTAATGACTGAACGTTTCAACGATTGAAATGTTTCGAGTGCATTTGTTGTGAATTAAATTAAAGTAATTAAAATAATAACAAAAAGCAATTTATCCAAGAAAACTAGGATTGCTGAAGGAAGCATTCACTGCTGTGGGCAGCAAAAAGTTAAAGTATACAAAATCCTTCGATAAGAAAATGAAAGAAGACAGCAACGCTGACGAAACCGAAGACGACTCACTTTTCCTTCTCCTCCTTCGAGGGTGCAATGAGGTCGTAGATCTGCGGGAATTCCGTGGCCTGGGTGACGATAAAGAATGCCGAGGGATCTGAGACAACGACGGACGAGATTAAACGATTAATAATAATAATAATAATGATAATAATAATAATATGTCATTTATATAGCGCCGTGCACGTGAGCTACAGGGGCGCTGATTGAGCAAATAAATTAATCAATCCATCAATCAATAAACTGATAAACTAATTGAACGATCGGGGCGGGCAGGTAACTTTACAAACAGGAAAGGCAAGGTCATTCAGCCAGGAAACAATTAATCCGACAGCGGAGGATTTTATTCGGGCGGGCAGAGCGACCGGGGTTAACGAGTTCACCTGTGGCGACGGGTTTGATGAGGAGGTTGATGAGCTTGATGATAGGCGAGTGAGTCATCCTGGTGTCCACCTTGCCTGCTGCTATGTACATGTTCTGACATCTCAGTACCAGCCTGCATCATCGGATTTGTGTGTGTGTGTGTATTTGTGCGTGTGTGTGTGTGTGGAGGGGGGCATGATTAGAATATCGATTAATAATTCATCTTAATGAATTGTGATGTATGAATAATTAATTAATTAAAAAAATAAAAGGTGTAAGACGTGTAGTGAATACTGTCGGCATAAGTCATTATCATCATTATCATCATCATCACCAACCTGTCATCTTGCTTCTGGAGTAGGAGGAGCATGTCTTCCAACAGGACCACGTGCAGGGGGATGAGTCGGTCCTTCGTGATGCGCCACGTCAGAGGACCGTCGAAGACCAAGGTGTGTCGGGTCAGGTCGAGATTCTGGAGGGGAAGAGAAGGATTGAAAGATTGAGAGAGAAAGAGAGAGGGAGAGAGAGAGAGAGAGAGAGAGAGAGTGAGAGAGATACATAAAAGGAGAGGAGAAAAATAAAAAGAAATGGAAAACAAAAATGCATTTCAATTCAAATCAAGCTCATAAATTCGTCGGGAGTCATAAATAACAAACTTTGAGGGAGGGGAATGTAATTTATAAAAAATACTTTCATTTATTTAACTTTTAAATTAAAAATAAAATTTAGGAATAAATGATAAACGACCTGGTCGAGCATCTCAAACAAATAAACAGGAGATGTCAACAACAATGACGGCAAAGACGACGACGACGCAAGTCGTAAACATCCGCAAAGAGAGAGGACGGGTCAACAAAAAAAAAATAAAAGCCGACTTAAGGCAGCGAGGAAGAGGAGGAGGAAGAAGAAGAGGAGGAAACACAAACCCTGTACTCCATCAGTGGTCCAGAACTGGCAGCCTCGATGGCCTTCTTGTCCAACTTCTTCTGCAAGTCGACCAATTTCAGGTGGTCCTCGTACTTCTGGACGGCCCTGTCCACGTGCTCCAAGATGCACTTGCTGCCCTCCATGGCCAGTTCCAGCAGCTTGCACTCCTCGGAGTCGGCTGCCAAAGGGAACGGACAATGATGATGATGATGATGATGATGATGATGACAATGATGATGATGACGATGACGTATTTGTAAGGATAAATGATTGCATTTTTTTGAATAAATGTTGATATCGATTTTAAATTATTAAGATTTTATCGTCAACGAAGAACTTCAACTAACAGGTGTACTTGAGCAGAGACGATATGAACAGAGGATATTTGGTCAGCCTCTGCATGGCCGTAGGCAGGAGATCCTTCAGTTCAAACCTCCTGCAGAGCGGGTTGTTGGCTGCTTCCTGCAAGACGATGACGATGACGACGATGATGAATATGATGATGATGATGATGATGATGACAATGATGATGATGGGGTGATGATAGCGATGATGACAATGATGATGATGATGATGATGGGGTGATGATGGCGATGATGACAATGATGATGATGGGGGTGATGATGACAATAACGAGGACGACGACGATGACGACAGCGGCTCCCTCTCCGACGGACCGACCTGAAGGAAGGAGGACAGCTTCTGGTCCTTCTTCTGCCTGACCTTCAACTTCTCGAGTGCCTGCGACTGCTTTTCGCAGAACACGGCGCAGACCCTTTTGAACTTTTCGCTCTTCTCTCCGGTGAACTGAAAGGCGGTTTTTAATTCGTTTATTAGTTAATTAATTATTTATTTATTAATAATTTATTAATAATTTATTAATAATTAATTAATTATTTATTTATTTATTAGTTGTCAGAGTGGGTTCCATTTATAACTAATAAATAATAATAATAATAATAATAATAATAACATCGTGACAGCAGTTGATTTCATAATGATAATAGCTGTAACTTAATTGATGACAAACCCAAAAGTATAATAAGTATATAATACAATAAGCATATGATATATTAAGTATATAATATAATAAGTATATAATATAATAAGCATATAATATAATAAGTATATATTATAAGTATATATTATAATAAGTATGTAATATAATAAGTATATATTATGAGTATATATTATAATGTAAGCGGCCAAAACCCTCTCGTAAAATTCCCCATTTTTGAGTTCCATAATTGCATAAAATTGAAATAAATAATTTTAGGATAATTATGATCGTTTTTCGTAAGATACGTAAGTGATGGGAATACAAAGGATAAGCATCATCATCATCAATATCGTCATCATCATCACCACCATCATCATCATCATCACCACCATCGTCATCATCATCATCACCATCAATATCGTCATCATGACTCACATGTTTGATGAGGATGTCTGCAAAATTCTCCACAACGAAGTTTTCGCTCTCCTTCTTCTTCTGTTTAAAATCTTTGTTCAACTCGTCTGCAAAAACGTGGGGGAAAAAATGCGTAAAAGCCGAGCAAAAAAGGCGTCTGCCCATCTAGAAGTCGTTCGTCCGGGGTTGCCGACGGCGACGACTAAGGGTTGCCACGGCGACGACGACTCACCGTGGACCGCGACGAGTTCCTCGAGGTTCGGGAAGAGGAGATTGACGAAGTCCTTTTGGAATTCGTTGTTCATTCGTAGGAAGATGACGTGGTGCATGACCTTCATGTTCCTGACGTGTGTCCGCTCCGTGTGGAAGAGTTCTGTCGAGGTGTTGTTGTTGTTGACGTTGACATTGTTGTCGAGGTGTTGTTGTTGTTGACGATGACATTGTTGTTGTGGTTGTTTTAGGAGGTGACGGGTGTAGTTGTGAGAGTTGCCGGAGATCGAGCGATTGCAATCGAAAATCAATCACGCGATCGATCGATCGACCGATTTGCACCTCGTTAATGTCTCAGAACACCGTCTGATTGGACGACATTACCAAGAGCTACGGCCAACACGAGTTGAAAGGGGCACATAAATTATGCTAATCGAGATCTAAAGCGACCAATCACCGTTGATGATGTTCTGCCTCTTCTTCTCCTTGGGTTTCATCTTCTTGAGGCAGTCCCTGGGCACGAAGGACTCCAACAGGGGAACGTCCGCCTCTGCCTCGAAGTCAGAGTCGGCGGATATCTCGACCTGGCTGCTGCTCAATAATAATAATAATAATAATAAACTATTATTGTTATTATTTTATAATAATATTAATTATATAATAATACTATTATATATCATGATATTATGATGATGATGATGTGCTATGGTTATGCATCAAAAGAATGTCATGCATCATGATGTTTCAGATAATTTCTTTTCAATCAATCAATCCGTCTCTCCGATGGAAAGACCGGAGAGACTGAACGAGTACAACATCCTCGGATTAGGTGTTCACCCACCTGTTCAAGAGGGCAGGAATGTGCTGATTCGGAAAGAGCTTGTTGACAGGATCATAAAAATCTCTGCCGGGTTAAACGAACAAAAACGAATTTATTTATTATTTTCTCGAGTCCGTCCGGGAATTTCATCTTAATTTTCTTAAACTATTCGTTAGTTGTTATCATTAGTTATTATTATTATTACTATTATTATTACTATTATTATTACTATTATTACTATTATTATTACTATTATTACTATTATTATTATTATTATTATTCGTTATCCTAGACCCACTTTGATTCGTCGTCTGGCTCTGGGCTGCCCCCTCTGTAAGGCTCCGAATGGCTGGTTTTGGTCCCCGTGGTGAGTCCGAGAGTGGGCGGATCCATGAAGCCTTTCAAGGAATCGTCCCTGGGTAGTTTCGGAGCTGGCATTGGAGTGTCCTTGATCAGGTCTGTTTTGTGATGATGATAATAATATTATTATAATAATAATAATGATAATGTAATTATAAGTCAACAATGACATTTACGTTTTGAACAACAGCTATTGACAGCCAGCAACAATCAACGGTACTCGACAAGAAATATAAGACCAAGTAAGTAGTATCATCGTAGTATCATGCTCGTAGCAATGAAAAAATCTTCTCTGCAGGTAAATAAAGCACTCCACAGGGCCTTGCAAACAACTGAAGCAACAGATATGCACTATGCACAGCAACAGTAACAACAACAACAACGGCAACTACAACTATAGTAGTGTAGCATGTTGTAACTGATGATAACAACAACAACATTAAACTTAGGACACACAGAAAAGCCAATAGATCGAATAAAACTTAAAATCATTGATTTCTTGTGATTTTAAAATCAGTTTTAATTTGATTTCTTCGGAGATTGATTAATCATCAGAATGTGATTGAAATGGATCTATAATACAGAATATCAATCCATCCAAAGATGATGATGATGGTGATGACGACGATGATGATGATGATGACGACAGTGACGGTTACCTTTGAGTACGTTCTGAGCGGCTTTGTCTTTGTCTCTTGAAAATCTGTTGGACTTGCTCGAAGAACCGCTGTCCCTAAGGGACATGAGGGAGCTGGCACGAGGAAGGAAGTTGGAGTCCACTGAAGTGAGGGAGGCAAGAGTGGGTGAGTGTGTGGATGGATGGATGGATGAGTTGGATGAATGGATGGATGGATGGATGGATGAATGGATGGATGAGGAATGGACAGAGTAAGGACCAATGGGTGAAATGGGGGAATATTGAAAAAGGAAAGGAATTGAAAGGCATGCGTTGTTGAAAATATCAGGTGTTGAAAATATCAGGTGTTGAAAATATCAGGTGTTGAAAATATCAGGTGAATTTCATTTTCATGGGAAAAAAAACTTGAATATTTTTTGTAATCATTTAAGCATCTCCTTATCAGTCGATGCCAAAATGGCTAATTATCACATAAACATGCCGTGCTCACATAGATTTATTTTTTTATAATTACAACCAATAAATTCCAATCCTCATCATCATCATCATCATCATCGTCATCATCATCACCATTTTCAACTGGTCACTTTAGATCTGAATGGGGAAGACTAGAAATAACGGGTCCGAAAATTATTATCTTTGAAAAGGATTCTTTGAAAAGCAAATTGAAAACGTGAGGTAATTCCAAGGAATTATAAACAAATGGAGAAAAAATAGAAGAAAATTGGAAAGGAAATTGAAAAACAATGTCAAGACACGATAACATGTTCAGAGGAAGGAAGGAATAATGGAGAGCAGAAACACTGATTAAGTTCCACGAGGAAGCAGTAAATTGTTTTAAAACTCAAGACAACTTTACCGTTCATACTTTACCTTAAACATTCATCATCATCAAGATCATCATCATCATCATCGTCATCGTCGTCGTCGTCATCATCACAACCTTCATCGCCATTGAAGACAAAGTCATTGCAATCAACTTCAGTATCATCCTCAGTTGTTGCCGCCGCCATCATCATCATGACCACCACCACCATCATCATCATCATCGCTATCATCATCATCACCATGACCACCATCACCATCATCATCATCGTGGTCATCACCAACATCAAGACTATTACAAGCAGGTCTATCTTAAAATGAAATGTTAATTAATCGAATTAATTGAAAATAACAACAATTAACTCGGTTACGTGAGTTCAGCGGTGAACTGAAGGTCAACAGGTTATGAAAGGTCAAAAGGTTAAAAGTCGTGCGCGGTTTGACGGAAGCGAAAGCTTAACCAAAATGTTATTATTTGCTAAATTAATAAATAAATAAATAAATTAATTAATTAATTATTTAGACATTTATTTGTCAACTTTTAAATCCTCACAAGTCCTAACAAGGAATGGCTTCAACGAAAAGTAACAACAACAACAACAACATCAACAACAGCAACAACAACAACAAACCAGAGTCCAGCAGTGAGTTGGTGTATTCTTGTAAATAAACAAACAAACAAAGGCAGCTCAAAGGAATGAAAGAAGAGGAGGAGAATGAATGAATGGATGGATGGATCAGAGGTGTTGTTACTTCCTTTTGTTTTTTTTTTAATCCTCCCTCAGTCCATCCCCTCCTCCCCAATAAAATAAATTAAAATTAAATTGAAATAAAATAGAATTAAATTGAATTAAAATTTAAAAGAAAATATATCCACACGACGAGCAGACGACAATTCGTCGTTGACTTTCAACGAACGACGACCAACGACGACGAACAACAACGAGAGTTCAATTATTAGTGAATTTGAGACTGAATTCCAAGTCCAAGTTAGTTACCATAGAAACAGAATGCCGCTAATTGGCTCCTGACAATTCACGCCGCTATGCATGCATGCATGCATATATATGTACATATACACATATATATGTATATACATGTGTGTATGTGCGTGTGTGTATGTGTATGTATATTCATGCATATTCACGATTTACATTACATGCGTATCATGTATTCGTGTGAAGATAAAAAGCCAAGCACTACCGTCAAGGAAGGACTAACTGGACTAGACGGATAGGTGGATGGATGATGGGTTGGCGAATCGGTTGCCACGGCAACCGCCCACTCACCAAACCCAACCCAACCCCAGTCACCGAAAAAAGCACCCAAAAGCTCCCCAAAAGCACCCAAAAAGCACCCAAAAGCACGTACAAAGCCAACAAAAGTGACCAACCTTGATCGGGCTCTCCCTGTTTCGCCGGGACACCACCCCCTGATGAAAAAAGGCGTACTCTAATTATGCTAATTACATGCTAATTATTATATACATATACATACATACGTACATACATATATTTATTTATTTATATATGTATATGAATTTGTACAACACGTACTGGAAGACAAATTGTTTCATTATCTCGTTATGCAAATTGGCTCTGGTCCTAGATTGTTAATTAAGACTAACGAATATTCATGACCAACAGTCATTTTTGAAGACTGAAGTATCGGCATATAAAGCCTGATGTCAATTTGAGAACATAGATATGCCTATGATGCTATGCATATGGCGCTATATAAATTAACTATTATTATTATGATGATGATGATGATGATGCTGCAACAACAACACCACACAATCACAATCATCATCATCATCATCATCACAGCCACTATCACAAAGAAATGGATTCGCTGGGAACAAAATACGCTCACAATTTGCACGAGATGATTCCCAAATCCCACAGGCTTTTACTTATTTTTATTGGCCGTTTCATCGTCATCATCACCACTGTCATCATCGTCGTCGTCATCATCATCACCACTACCATTGTCGTCGTCGTCGTCGTCATCATCACGATCGACTAATAAAACAACTAATACGTTGCTGCTCGTAAAGCTCTCTAGAAAGTCAGATTGGAATGCTACACCAGAGTTCAATCACACACACACACACACACACACGTACACACATAGACACAATCATCATCATCATCAGCGTCATCATAACAATCGCAATCATCATCACCACCACCATTACTATTATCATCATCATCACCATCACAGGGCCTACGCATAGAAGCAGTCAGAAATGCCATGGAGGCGAGCGATAATAAGACGTCGAGAGAGATAACAAGAGAGAGAGAGTGAGAAAGAGAGAGATAGAGAGAGAGAGAGACAAGGAGTGAGAGAGAATGAGAGAGAGAGAGAGATAGAGAGAGATAGTGAGATACGGTTGCATGGAACTCATGAATCAACGACCAACAACAACAACTAGAAAGGATGAATTCAAACAACAGCATGGGTTTCTTTTTTCAGCAGAACTTCCATTGAAAATTAGCTCATCGTCGTCACCATCATCATCATCACCATCATCGTCGTCATCATCGTCGTCGTCGTCATCGTCGTCGTCGTCATCATCATCATCATCATCATCATCATCATCATCATCATCATCATCATCATCATCATCATCATCAATCTTGTAGATTGTTCTACAAGTTGCGAACCAATTTATTATTATTTCAATCGATGGATCGCTTGTTATTTTAAATAAATAAATCGGATGAGATTAAAATATAATAATAGTGATAATAACAACAACAATAATAATAATAATAATAATAATAACAACAATAATAATAATAAATAAAACCACACGGTAAATTATTAAAAAAAATTGGATAATTACAAAGAAGAAAAAGAAAACCACACCAATAAATAATTGGTTAATTAATTTATTATTACTATTATTGTTATCATTATTACCATTATTATTATTATTATTATTATTTATTATTATTATTATTATTATTGTACCACTTTTAGTCTCATTCAGTTGATTAATTTGTATTAATTAATTAATTAATTAATTGATTTAATTGAATTTAAAAGAAAACAGATAAAAGGAAAGTTCAAGCGTTTGAAGTGAGAGCCTTCAAAAGAGAGAACAAATGAAGGAATGGATGAATGAATGGATGGATGGATGAATAAAATAATTAAAGAATAAAAGAACGAATAAATTAATTAATTAATATTAATAATAAATCAATTAATAAATTAATAAAGAATGCCGACCTTTGACGCTGATCTTCTTCCTGAGGATGTTGGGAGTCGTCTTGGACCTGTCCACCCTCTTGCTGGAACATCTGTCCTTGATGTTTGCGATGCAGTTCTTGTGGAAATTCTGCTCGCACTCTGGAAGTCATCGTCGTCATCATCATCATCATCATTACCACAATCATAATAATCGTAGCGAGCCAATGAATTACACAAAATGGCTGTCAAACAAGGGAGAGACAGAAGAAGTCAAAACGAGGCGACCTAAGAACGACCATAGATACACGATGAATCATCACAGATGCATCTTCAAAACCACCACCACCACCACGATGACGACGACAATGCAAATACTGACTGAGACAGACGTATCCCTGGAGTCCGACGCCCCCTATGAGGGCCTGGCAGACGTTGCAGTAGGTGATGGTGCAGTACTGGTGCTGCTGGAGGTTGTGGTCGCACGACTGGGTCGTCGTCTGCGGACGAATATTTCGACAATTTCACGATGATTTTTATGATAAATGGTAAAAAACAACAACATCCTAACCCTAACCCATGATTAAGTATTAACCCTAACCTCTAACCCTAACCCAGAATTAAGTATTACCCTAACCCTAACCCAGAATTAAGTATCAACAACATCGTCGTCGGTTTTCCACCTTTTTGCTGGACTTTGAAAATACAGAGAACTTGGGCTTCTCCTTGTGGAGGAAGAGCGGAAACTTTTCCAGGTAGCCGCTCGTCTGTGGGAGGCCGATGGAGCGGAAGTAGGTCAACATGGCCGAGCAGGTGGCGGAGGACCTGTCGTTCTCTTCTGACCTGTTACGGTAAAAGGTTGCGGACGTGCATCGATGAATTCATTGGATTGTAATTGCTATTTAACTGTTCATTATATGTGTATTAGACACACCTATCACAGGATAACAACAACAATATTATTAGTAATATTATTATTATTAATATTTTTTTTTTTTTTATTGGTTAATAAAGACGTTTGTTATTTTAATGATAAGAACCAAGTGTCGGACCAGTGGGTGATATCCTCAATATCCATTTATCAAAATGATAACAAAAACAACAATAATAATAATAATAACAATAGCAATAATAATGACAATAACAATAATAATAATAATAATAATAATCAGGTCTGGACTAACGTCAGGGTCTTGAACTGCCTCCAGAGGTACCTTTCAATGAGGTTGATCTCAGAGCTACGACCGTCGATTCCCTTCAACTCGTGCTCCCCGTAGAAACTGCCGAGACCTTGAGTGAGCGGTTGGGGCGAGAGAAAGGGTGGTATAAGTCAGGTGATTAGGGCTTAACCAATTAACGATTAATAAACAGTTTAGTAATAAACGCTGGGGGAAAAACAAAGGCCAAACACAAACAAGATCTCTCATTCACCAATCGTTAGACAAGAAAAACAATGATGTAATAATATCCTCCGATCATAATAAACAAAGCATCGAATATGGCGACTATAAAATAATAAACGAGAAATATCGCGGAACAAGATGGGCATAATAATAATAATAATAAACTGGAACCAGCATTAACATATACCAGTACCAGGTAACATAATAATAATAATAATAATAATAATAATAATAAACTGGCACCAGTATTAACATATACCAGTGGTAACTTAAAAACATAATAATAATAATAAACTAGCACCAGCCTATGTTAATGCATTAATAACATCAACCAGGTACGACGTGACCAGGTAACATGACTACCTAACGACAGTTTGTTCCTGAAGTCCACGAAGAGTTCCTTGACGAGCGTCAGTGACACGGATCGCACCTGGTCGAACAGCGAGTGGAGTTTGTCTTCCTTCTCGGACTTTCCGTTGGACAGGACCTCGGCTATGGACTCCAGGAGGTTGACCGGAGTGACCACAAACTTCAGCGGCTGGAGGGTTTAGCAAATGTTACGGATGAACGATTTGAGCGGCTAATAAATATTCATGTATGCTGATATGTTTTATTACTATGCAAATTTTTGTACAGTATAAATTTGATGATTGACAAGGCCAGTTGCTCTTTGTATATTTATAATAATAATAATAATAATAATAATAATAATAATAATAATAATAATAATAGCAATAATAATAATAATTTACTAACAGCCTTTTCATATAGGAAGATGGTGTAGAGTTCGTAGGCCCATCGTCTCGTGTCCTTCCCCGATCCCTGATTGAAGCCCTCGGTGACCAGGTAAAATAGCTACAGTAAATAATAATAATAATAATAATCATAATAATAATAATAATCATAATAATAACAACAATGGTAATAATAACCATAATAAATTAAACTGGCTACAATTATAAATAAATAAATATATATATATATTTATATTTATTTATATTTACATATATAAACAGTTGCCATAAATTGCATAAGTAACTGAGATCAATTAATATTCAAAACGGCCGACCAACCAGAGGCGCCGGATCGGAGTTTGAAATTAAATAGTGGAGGAAGACGGCCATGTGGGCGGGTTTGGTTCTGATGTCCTCAAACTTCGAGAAGTGGTTCTCCCTCTGCAAGACAAGGTCAAAGGTCAATGGGTAAAGGTGAGCGAGTGCGTATGAAAGTCTATTATTCCAAAGCAAAGGCATTCATTGGCTTATAATACACCAAGGGCATTTATTAATATAATAAGACACATCAGGATATAACAAATGCCATAATAATATCATCCACAGAATGATAAATAAATAAATAAATAAATAAATAAATAAATAAATAAATAAATAAATAAATAAATAAATAAATAAACAAATAAATAAATTAACATTAGTACAAAAATAATAATAATAATAATAATAATATTGATATTGATAACAACCATTTCCTCGTCTGAAACATCTTCTTCATCAAAGGCCATGATGGTGTTGGACTGCTGGGAATTCCTACGACCCGATATGGAGTTGGTACTGTTGGACACGTCCAGGGACTGTAGAAACGAGGTCGATTATATGTAATTAGGTCGCAATATGATAAGTAGACGTGGTAACTACACAAATGCCCCCCCATTTAGGATATGTGAGTTCAGCCAAGTAGATAAAAAATAATAATTATTATTAATATAAATTATTATTATTATTTATATAAAATATTGTAAATTATATTACAAATATTATCCAAACCAGCAGAAGAATTCAAAACAAAAAGAGATATCTATAAATAAAAAAAGAATTCAAAAAATTTGTCCCGATCTTCGACACGGGGAGAATGTCGGATATTACATTTCAACCTCAGAGCCTCAAACAAGCGAGCTCATCTGTAACATTGTGGATGGATTCCAGTGCAGGAGTTGTTGTTGTTGTTGTTGTTGTTGTTGTTGTACACAACAACAAGTTGTTTTCGTACGGAGATCTAAAACTATCGGTCGCTCGCACCGGTCAGCGTCATCTCCATTGCAAGTACCATCTCCAGCACAATCATCAAGTCTTCATCATCTTCATCATAATCACAATCTAACAAAAATACTGATGCTAGAAATGAATAATAATTTTTAACAAGCACATTTAACCAGGGAAAGATGATTCTGAAATTGCTGATAAATTGAAATGAGACCTGACTAAGTATGCAATGATGAATAATTGGATGGATGGATGGATGGATGGATGGATGGATGGATGGATGGATGGAAAGGGAAAAGCTCCCCGAAGGAATAGGAGGCGCAGTTATTGGTTGCGGTTGTTGGCAGAGATGTTTTGTTGCCGACAACATCGACAGACAAATCGCTCCATCACATTCACTCTCGCTTTGGAAATCGCTCCGTGGGCCGTCCATGGAAAAATTGCTTCAGAATTATTACAACCCGATGAGGAAGATTACAACAACTATGATGATGATGATGACGATGATGAGAAAGTGTGCGCTACATCAATTACTATTAACAACAATAGATGCAGGCACCCACTGAAGGATGGAGTTCTGTTCAGCTGTAGCTTAGGATTATGGAATCATTTAAAGAAGGAATGTTATCTCTACATGAGATATAACAGGAGATATGGCAGGAGATACAACCAGTGCAAGTTCTCCTGTACTCCTCAATGAATAGATGGATTCCCAAAGTAGGAGACCTGCAGTTGGAAATCATTCTGCATTTCCAGACAAATAGATGAACCAAAGAACTTTAGAAAAGTGGAAAGCTGCAAGCCAGTGATTGACTGTGCGAGTGAGTGTGTGTGTGTGTGCTCAGATATCATGAAAAGACGCAAATGCCCAAGAAGGAGATGCCTGGCTTACACTAGGCTTATCTCGTACACAAACAGGAAGAAGTAAAAAAAAAGAAACGACAAGGATGTAAACACCGGTTTCTCCCCATCGATCGATGAAAATAAACAATCAAACGAAACAGGATTGAAACGGCATCAGAAGCAGGCCCGATCTTGTCAGCCAATGGAAACCGTGTCGTAACTTAATAAACATTAGCAGGTAAACAACAACACACTCACCATCACTACCAAGACAAGTGCTACTACAACAGCCAAACTCTGCACAACAACCACTCACGAAAAACAAGTAGCAGAACAGCTAAGCATTTCGGGAAGATGAGATATTAGAAATGATGATTCAATGCAAAACACTATTGGGGATTAATGCATGAATAGCAAAATTGATGACGACGACGACGAGGATGATGATGGTGGTGGTGCTGGAGAAGGTTGAATGACCCCTGAACCCCCATGCAACAGTTACTTTGATGATTATGATAATGATGATGATGACGACAATAGATTTTTGAGACAACAAATAAATCAGCAAATTTTTTTTTCCCAGTACTCAACAATCATCAGCCATCGACAGCGGTAGTAGTAGTAGTAGCGGTTGTTGGAGTAAATGCCTGCTACCGAGGAAACAACAAGTAATACGTGATGATGAAGACGACGATGATGCTGCTGCCAACGGATGGTGATAGGAGTTAGGAAAGTGATCTCTTTTGAGAGGAGAGGAGAAAAACCGTTTGCCAAATGGTTGTCAATCCACCCATCCATCCATCCATCCATCTCCATCCATCCATCCATCCATCCATCCATCCACTCATCCATCTCCATCCATCCATCCATCACTGGAGCAGAGCAGGTTTTGGTTCATCCTCCGACATTTCCATCTCTCTCTCCTCCGACTACTCAAAAACAAAATCTCGACGTACTCATCCGAGGATCTTAGAAAAAAAAAGTGCATCTTCATCACCATCGCCATGGCCACAATCATCATCATTATCATCACCATCATCACAATTAAAGTCATTAATGAAATAAGTAATTATAAATGCCCTAAATGCACAATAAGCCATTATTATTATTATTATTATTATTATTAACATCATTACCTCATATTTTAATGTAATAGATAAAAATTTGTTAAACTACTGATAAAACAACAGCAACAACTTTCTTTTCAACAACTACAACAGTGATGATGATGACGATGATGATGATGATGATGATGGTGGTGACGACGACGACGATGAGTCCATGAATGGAACGACCGGAGGTCCGACGCAGCCCCCGGAAGAATCCCAAGAACGTAGGTCGACAGTTTGCAGCATCAACGTCAACACCACCTGCTCCCGAAATCTCCGGTCGTGAACAGGTAAACAAACGATGCCGTAGGAAAAATACTCGGAATTTCCTTTCCTTAATCTCAGTCCATACTGTGGACATCACAACAACACATCATCACCAGGAAATTATTATTATTATTATTACTATTATTATTATTATTATTACTATCACTATCATTGTTAGTAGTACAGATAATTATTAGAGATCCTTATTAGCCTAGGCAAAGCAATGAATAAGTTATTATAAACTCGTGATGAGGTGGTTGGCAATAATAATAATAATAATAATAATAATAATAATAATAATAATAACAACAATAATAATAATAACAATAATAATAATAATAGCAATATTAATTTGTGATGTTGTGACGATGTGCTCGTCTTGTTAGTTCTAATCTGAAGGAAAAGTCAACAACAACTCAAGTCCAAAGATCCGAAGAATCTGTTTGTGCTTCTCAAGATTTCAGAGAAGAAGAATTTTAAAATGGGACACTTGAACAGTCGGAAATATTTAAAAGCTATATTAAGTAATAGTGATAACAAATAATAATAATAATAATCCTTTGTTGGGATCTGGGGTCACTTTTTTCCTACAGAGGCCGTGATTGTGAATAAACAAATAATAATAATAATAATAATAATAATAATAGCAAGAACAACTCACACTGGCAGAATGCTCCTCCTCCAGAGGGTGAAGGAGGTCGGCATCGTCCGAGGTCCCCCCCTGGGACTTGGAGTGGCTCCTCGAGAGGACCGAATTTTGGCGTCTTTTGCCTATGGCCGAGTTTTCTGAAATGGCCTGAAGTATGGAGAATGATAATATTATATTTAGTAATATAATAGATAATAAAAGTATAATATAATGTAATGTAATATGATATGATATGATTTAATGTAATTAAAGTTAATTTGACAATATATCTCAGTGTATATTGGTTAAAGATATAAATCGGAATAATGCACGGTCTCCTATTGAGTCATAATAGCTCGAGTTGTTATCAATTAACCAAAGTTAGTATTATTATTATTGTTATGATTATTGTTATTATTGTTATTATTATTATTATTGTTATGATTATGATGATTATTATTATTATTACATTATATTATTACACCATCGCTTGGAACTTATGAACGGACGTGCGTTCAGTAAATTTACAGATGCAAATAGTCAGAAAAAAAACTGATGCTCTGTAAGGAACAGGCTTAGAACCACATTTGCCATTTATCGTCATTTCCACAACCGCCAATCATTGTCAGCATGGTCAGTACTATAACCTTACTCATCATGTTCTTCATCATCTTCATCATCATCTTCTGTTTAATTTTAGTAGACTTCCTTATGCTTGATGATGATGATGACGACGATGACGATGTTAATGTCAAGGTCTTCTAAGAATTGATTCAATCATGCCACACCACCTCATCATAGCATAGTAGATTCTAATTGGATGCTTCAACCATTGGAATTTCAGATGACTGAGAGGATCAGCGGGTCACCATCGTCGTCATCAACATCATCATCATCAAGAATCATGAAGGATTAATTTCGGAAAAATCCGAGATCGAAGTTTCAGAGATTTTTCGTGATCTTGCCATTACGATTACTGCATCGCGATTTGACCCCCCAGTTCTATGATCATTTCAGTATCATCATCATCATCATCATCGCATTGTCATGAGTATCGTACCACTGGTATAGCTAAGGACACAAACGATGATGATGATGACGATGATGATGCTAGCAATGACGACGACGAAGAGGAGGAAGAGGAGGAGGAGGTTCCACTCACCATGAAGTCATCGGAGGAGACGGAAGGCTTGAGAGAGTCGAGGTACTGCTGTCTCTGCTTGTAACTGTCAGAGTGTGACCTTGATAGGCTGCTGTTGTGCAGGTAGGCACTCCTGCCCTTCAGCTTGCCTTTCTTCATGTTGTACTGGAAGTATCAATCGATCGATTGATCAATCAACAAATCAATCAATCAAACAATATGCATGGTACCATCATGTCACCGATCATCACGTTATCGTTGTTATCATCATCACCATGGGTACACATTTTCATCACAATAAAATTGGTCCCAGCCCCCATCCATGGTAGTATTAAATTGGCTATTACTTGAGGCGCAATTATTATAAACAAGTTTCTATCGCTATCGTTGCTATTGCTAACATTATAGAGGCTATAATATTAACGTTAGCAACAATATTATTACTATTATTATTATTATATAATGGATAAACACATGATTCAAACGCCATGCTCAGGGAAAGTACGCGTCATTACTTGACTTGAGACTATTTTTAAATTTTAATTAATCTCTGACTTCGGTACGACCCTCTCCCTCCACTCCGACTGCGCCGTCGGGGTCCGAGCCCACTGCCGGCAGGACCCTGACGGCCGAAAGTCCCGACGGGATCGGACGTTCCAAACCCTTCTCCGAACAGTCTGCCCAATTACCCGAGCTTAGCTCTCAGACCTAATGGTTCTCACAACAATTCTGTCCTGCTGGAACATGACATCAACAACAGCACTTATTTGTAGTAGTGATAATAATAATAATAATAATAATAAACGTATGTTTTGATAATAATAATAATAACAATAATATTAATAATACATCCAGTAATAACATTCATTACCGTTAAATTAATGGCTGTGAGTAATGATTAGTAATTAGGTAATAAAAAATAAAGGACTTGAAAACGTTTCTCCTTCTAGGAACACTGCCACTCAGCAGAAGGACAACAACAACAACAACAATAATAACAACAACAACAACAACAACAACAACAACAATAATAACAACAACAACGACAATAATAACGACAATAATAACAACAACAACAATAACAACGACGACAATAATAACAACAACAACTACAACAACAACGACAATAATAACAACAACAACAACGACGTTGACAAAATGGACAGCAAACACGTCTCCCAAACCGCTCGTCACCCGATCATAAACAAATTAAACTAAAAGGAACTAAATTTAAATTCGTTAAATTATCTCGCATCGAATCCCGAACGAGACCACGCGAGCAAAGAGCGAACGAACAGAGGACGAGCTGACAAGTACCATGGCGGAACGGAAGGGGCTCGGAAAGCCGCTCACCGGGGCGTGACTGGCGTGAGGGGGAAGGCCGCACGAGGAGGAGGAGCTATCCTCCTTGTCGTCCAATGAGGAGGCACTGTTCTCCATGCAGCAGGAGCGCCTGTCCGGCTCCTTGACGGACGTCCCGGACGCGGACGACCTGAACGACCCCTGCGGAAAAATAAGGAGGCGTAGGAATCTTCGAATTAAATCCGATTAACCAGAATAATTGCTAAAAAACAAAATGATAATTTGTTAAAATTGTTTTATAATGAAGCCAAGGCTGTTGGGCATTAGTCTTAATTGAAAAGACTTAAAGTATTATTGCCATTATATTATAACTTATTATGGTAAATTATTGGGCAATGAACAAGATCAGCGGACAGGCCTGATGGGCCAATGTCTTTCAAATTGATAAGATAGAGGTAACATCGAAACATAAGGCACTACATGGCACAACCAAGCCTGTGCCAATACTCGGGTACTCCCACGAAATGGATGATGATGATGATGACGACGATGATGATGAAGGTGGTGGTGACGACGACGACGACGACGAGAATGACTAGTGACGAAATTCTAGAACACTTAAGTTTCGAGTGGCAGGTGACTGGCACAGAACTCTACCTAAAATCTCAACTATGACATTATCTATTGACTTTTATTTTATCATCATTTTATTTTTATTGCGAGATATGATTTTTTTTTGTTTGGTCTCCTTTAATCAGTAAGCTCTCGGATGAGACAAAATATGGAACTCTGAGCAGAGAGGCAGAACAACCTGACATTACATGTTATGTTGTTATGATGTTATGTTGTTATGTGTTATGTTGTTACATTTCTCTATAAAGAAATTTCTTTATAACAACATCAAGAAACAACAACAACAACAACAATGACTCCTCTAAACTAAGAGGCAAATCTTGCCAAGAAACTACCTGCTTCCTAAAGAATGGCATGACAAGTTATCCAGATCACTGGGTAGGATTACAAATCCGAATGTAAACTTCAACAAAGTTGCATAAAAAGTAACAACAACAACAAATGTTCTCAACAAAGTCTCAATCAGTTTCTTCCTCCATGTTTCAACAAAATCTTAAGTTCACAGTTGAAAGTCAACAACAACAACAACAAGAGTTCAGGAGGGGATGCCGGTACATCGCCAATGATTAAAAATCGGCTTTCAGTCAGTAAAGACCAAAACATCCTGTTAGGAACGAACGTTTAAAAGTGAATTGAGACTCCAATTCTCCCCCCTTTCTACATGCTTCTTTATGAGAAGATTATACTCGCCTGCCTGACTACACTAGGTGAATAACGAGGCCTTATAATTGCTGAAGACCTTTTCACAAGAAAGCACAAGAATATATTTCAACCAAATGTGGAACAAAAAAAAAGTACAGAGGCGAGTCTGTTGTACAAAAAAGAAAAGCACGAAACCGAAAGGTTGTACGTACATTGTACATTTGAAGCAGTACAGCTTCAGGGGTGCCATATTCAAAAACAGGCAGTCATGATTAGCGTCGTCATCATCATCATCATCCTAGTCATCAACAATCACCACCAGAACAACCAGAGGAGAGGAATAAAGAAAAGCTGCTATTGATGCCATTGTTTGGAAGAGATGAAGAAGAAGAAGAAGGAGAAGAAGAAGATGATGATGACGATGATGATGAAGATGAAGTGGAGAATACGACGAACAATGATAAGAAAAAGAGGATGAAACGGAAAAAGACAGCATCTCGACACCTCGTTGGAAAAATAAGAAGATCCTTGAAAAGTTCCTCTCAGTGCCTGCCTGCCTATCTCTCTTTCTCTCAAGCCGCCCGTGGTGAGTCAGCTCCATCCATCCTCCTACGCCTAAAACCACCGTGCTCCTGAGATTGTGTGCGTGCTGTAGTGTGTGTTTGTAAGCCTAGGCGTGCCTACGGTATGAGTACAAATTACATAAAGAGGTAAACTGCTTTGGATTCAACCAGCAACCTCTTCGTCCATCTCTCCACCCCCCTCTCCAAAAAAAAACAAACACGCACATATACACAAGTACACACGTACACACACACACATGCACTTGTACAACCACACAAATTCATTCACTCGTACGCGTAAGTACACACGCACACACGCACGCACGCACGCAAGCTCTGCGCTCAGATACACCTGCTTCCGGTTTTCTAAGAAAACCTGCAGCCAATTTCAATGCAAACTTCGTCTGCTGCTTTTCCTGTTCAGTTGAAAATGAATTGAAAGTTCAGAAGATGTTCAGTTCGAAAGTAGCTTAAGTATTTAAATACATAATTTATTCAAATGAGGGTACTTAATGACCGTGACCTCATGAATAATTAAACATGGAGGCTGTCCAATGGGGTTGGGTTGCTACAACTGTCCGGTTAATGTTATAATATTATGCAGACATTATAAATACTCTTCATTAACATAAGCACAAGTTTTTATGTTCCCAAAAAAAAAATAATAAAAATAATAATTATAATTATAATAATAATTATGGTAATTAATCAGAAGATAATCAAGAGCAGAATATCGAATGGCCAACATTGAGTTCACACTAACAACAACAACAACAAAGCATCCAGAAACAATCTTTCCATGCATTTCCTCTCAAATAATTTTTATAATAAAAATAAAGGAAAATCTCTTT
Organism: Hirudinaria manillensis; assembly: GCA_034509925.1. NCBI lineage: Eukaryota > Metazoa > Annelida > Clitellata > Hirudinida > Hirudinidae > Hirudinaria > Hirudinaria manillensis. The sequence continues at coordinate 8,558,958 of CM067534.1, forward strand.
TTTTTGGCAACAGAATCCGATACAAAACAAAGAATCTCCACGCTAAAACAGACTTAAACAATTGGCAGCATTGCAAACATCGGGTGGTTTATCCAGACAAGAGCCAATCTGAGATCTGGAAATCTAACTGGAGATGGAGATTGTCTGCAAATGCAGGTGCTGATGTTGATGTGCAGAGAGCTGTCTCAGTTGGATGGCCTAAGTAAGCTTTAGGAACAGAACGCAGAAGTGCACTTCATGACCCGACATTGTTTACCAATATTTCCAATACTGGGACAGGACAGAGAAGAGGTCAGAGCAAAGGTCAAAAACTAGTGACATCATCAGGTACGCACAAAAGATGGTTATATTCTAAAAAACTAGTGCCATGCATGGCCTTTACAAATCCAATGAATTTGAATTTGTAAAGCTACTTTATTATGTACTAAAATCCTAGCAGGTGAGTGAAGAAAAGATATTTTATTATATTTGTTATTATTTGTTTTTAATATATTTTATTATATTGACTATTAACAATATTGATGGTTATTATTTATTATTATTGGTTAATATTGGTTATTATTGTTGTTGCTATTATTAATATTACTACTGGTATTACTTTATTTTTAATAACAACGTAAATTTTTTACTGAACCCAGATTAACCTATAATCAGAATCGATCACTTTCAATCAATCAGTTATTCGAATGAACCTTGAAGCAAAGTTTTTATTTACAATTTATTTATTTATTTATAATTTATTTAATTATTTATTAAATAATTTATTTATTTATATTTTACCTCTGTAGTGGCCGTAGAAAGCGGGTTCTCATTGTTTTGGCTGAGCTGAGACTCGAGTGTTTTGATGATCTTCTCTGCATTCTCCAGGTTGGTTTGGTTGGCGTCGCTGGGATGATTGTCCTGGTCCAGTCTAATAACCTGCAACGTGGATGCAAGGAACATGAATCAGCTTATAACGTGATCATCGGAGATGGAGGTTCGACGTACTATCGAGGCTCAAAAGAATCGATTTTAATCCTAACTATTATTAAATTATTAAAAATCTAATTAAATAATAATATAACTATGAATTGCAGGTCAATTTCACTGCCTGGATAATGCAAAGCAAAGCACAGAAGGGGAGCAGTTAAATTTTGAGATTTTGAGCGATTTGTCAAGATTTACATCCAATTAGGGAGAGGCATGTGGCTGACACTTGTGGGAACAACTCGACAAGCGGAGCATCTCAGCAGATTAGCCGATCACTTTAATCACGCCAGAGCTCATTAGAAACAGAAAGAGAGATACACACACACACACACACGCATACGTGCAAATACAGGTAACACACACACGCACACAGGTAGACACTTCAACTACAGGTAGCTGCCACCCTTACGAGCCGACGTGCGTGCTCGTTGATGGGTGATTACGCTAAACCTAATGCCGGACTCAGGCCTCTTGGAATTTCAGATTTGTTTTTCAACAGGCACTCCATCCAACCAACCAACCATCCATCCATCCGATGATATAATAATCATCTATCTCAAGCATCCCATTATAATATCATGAATACTAATGACCTGTTCACAGTTTGTGACTTTCATAAAACACAAAAAAAGAAAAAACAAAAAAGAAAAAACAAACATAAAAACAAACCCACGCTAAAAGCAAACTTATTAAACATCAGGTGACCAGCAATGATTGAAAAGCAGGCCTCTGCTGCTCGAAAGTAAAACAAAACAAAGTAAAGTAATACAAAACGAAACAAAGTAAAACAAAGTAAAACAAAGTAAAACAAAACAAAACAAAGTAAAACAAAACAAAACAAAGTAAAACAAAACAAAACAAAGTAAAACAAAACAAAACAAAGTAAAGTAATACAAAACGACCCGTCATTTCAAGCCGGGATCGTTTGTTCGATTGGCTACAAATTCGGTAACCATAGAATTTGAAAATGCCTCCGACAATAATGACCGTCATTAAATAGAAATTGCAATTTTCATCTCAAACTGTTCACTATGACGTTTGTGACGAACTATTATGATAATGATGATGACGGTGATGATGATGATGATGATGATGATGGTGATGATGACGATGATTGAGGGAAGATTGGAAGATTACAATCCAGCTCATTTGATTGACACCCCAGGTTCTGCAGCAATTTAGCAGTTATTTTTATCAATAATAATAAAAAAAATCATTTTACAGGAAAAAATTTTTTAATAATTCTCCGAAATCCTCCTTAAATGTCTATTTAGGTGTTTACAAACAGGAGAGGATGAGGACCACTCCATCGTCATCATCATCAGTGCAAGAAAAAAACGGATGAGTGGTGATGACGATGATGAGGCCAGTGGGTTTTTTTTTGAACGAGAAATATTTATCTATCTCGGATTAATGATTTAGATGTTTCTGAAAAGAAATTGCATTTTTTTTTGTTAAAGGATCATTTTGAGATTCCCAGATCGAGATCATCCCTGCTTCCTGCGTGCCTCCTCTGCAAGTGCATGGAAAAGAAATAAATAATAGAAATAAATAATCGCTATCGGTTAACTTCTTATGAGGTGTTAAGTTGCCAACGAAAAGGAGAGTGAACGAAGCAATCCTCTGCAGGCAGACAGGCAGACGGACGGATGGAAACAACATTCCTCTACTCCGTCTTACATCCATTCCATCTCTTATGTCCCTAAGGACCTCAGGCTTAGTAGCTATTCTTCCATGCTAACATTTCGGTCTTGCAACGTCGTACTGTTTAAGTCTGAATTGAATTTTAAAAAAAACCCAAAATCCTTGAAACCGATCGACTGACTGGTTGGTTGGCCAACTCGAAACGTAGTTTGTCTTCGAAACTGAAACAGAGGTGTCCCGTCAAGTCGTGTCACGAGCGTCACCGTCGGAACGTTTTCAAAGGACGTCGACGGATGACGATGATGACAATGACGAATGATGATGACGATGACGAATGTCTTCTTTCATGCGATGATAAGTCACGTCAAGTATTCTTTATATTCCCGAGAACGGTCACTTTGCCCCTCTCTGTTCTGATAGGCTCGAGATAATTTATTCGCGAATTTATACATTAATCGACCTCATGCTCCCAGGAAAAATTTTACATAAAAAAAAAGAATTTAAAACTACTTTGAAACCCTTTCAATTTCCAAGAAATTTTGACAAACTTTGGAAAAGTCAAGACTACGAGCATGAGTGCGTGCGTGCGTGCGAAACCTAACAAAAGGAATCAAAGAGGCACGAAATACAATTAAATGACTTTTAAATCCCCTGGTTAAACTTTATCATTAAACCTTATCAGCTGTCGATGATAAAGAAGTAAAAAATAGACATAAAAGGAGCTTATAACAGGGGACGGCTTGCAGAACCCACTGCTGAAAGGCACCGTTTTGAGGTTGAGCCTCATTGGGAATAATTTCTAATTTCTGAGTCATCAAAGTCATATAACTCCAGATTGGCAGAATTACTCACTCAGTCGGTGGATTAACAGTAATTACTGAAATAATAATTATTTTGAAGTAGTAATAATAATAATAAAAATAATAAACAATATTTGTAATAATAAATATATAACAATAAATATAATATTTAAACAAAATATGAAATAAGAAGATGCGATCCTTCGTTCAATTAGCAAAACAACCACATGCTTGTGGTGAAAATAAAAATAAAATATTCACAAAGGTTTTGAAGGCCAAAGACCGATTCCATCGCATCGGGGAGCAGCATGAAAAGTTAAAGCCAAAAGCTTTTACATGTCCAAAGATGAAAGACTCACCTTCAGACTTTTGTTGAAGGTTCTTGTTTTTTGAGGAGAAACACAAGAAGAAAGGATGGAAAATGAAGAGCATAAAAAAACTACTCGTTCAACCCCCCCCCCCCCCGATTGAGTCGCTGGTGCACGAGCCAAGCAGCCAGACGGAGTCCGAGGGACGTCCTTCGAAGGTCCTCTGAGAATAGATTCGGAACGATTTCGAATTAAATCCGTCAGCAGACGTCACAATCGTCCCGATATCACGTGACTCAAATTTAAAAACGTAACACTTGATTTAAATGCAGCAATAAGTCTTTTAGGCATTAATTAATTAAATAAAATCGAAGAATAGAAAAGAATAGAATCGAAGAATTTAAAAAGCCGATTTTCGTGCTTTGTGAAAATCCGACACAAAAGAAGTTCATCGTAAGGACATGTTCTGAGTAACTCTTCATGAAGACCAGAAATGGCCTGCAAGAATTTTTTCTACATCTTCTGACAGCTCACAAAAGCTTATTTAAGGTTCGAGTTGGAATTTTTTTTGCTCAATCTTTCGTGCTACTATTTCATGGGCTCGTTAAATCGTATTGAAAAGATGTCTTTTGTCATGTCGACGTCGACGGATCCGATCGCAAAAGATTTAGTCCGAACTCTGCACAGAAGATCGTGCCAATCGAGAATGAGGAACTTGAGAAAATTTATAAATAAAAAAAAAACAATAATAATAATAATGAAAAAGAAGGAAAAAAAACTACAAGAGAGATGTTTGTTAAGACAAATAAAATAAATAAACATTTCAATGGCCAATCAGAAATTTTGTTGTTTTTTTTTAAGTTATTGTTGAAATGTTCGAAGAAATTCAATCTCGGAAACGAGAGAAAGAAGCGAGAACGAGACCCCACCTTGTATTGGTGCATTGCTTCAAGCAGCGTCTGCTGGATCGTTGAATGTTTTAAACTCGTAAACTCTTCCAACTTTTCAACCTGTAAGGTAACGTTTACAAACGTCACCAATGTCAACATCGCATGACCGTTACTATGATCGACATCATCTTCATGCGCCATCGTCATCGGAATCGTCATCATCATCACAATCGCCGTTGCCACCTGACATCGATTCTCTGATGTTCTTGCGACACAAAGATCACGTTCGCCCACGACACCAATGCGTCACTGTCACTTCTGTACTTCATGTGCCAGCAGGTGTTTGCCAGTTGTCATCAAAATTGCCAAAAATAAATAATAATAATAATAATAATAATAAATGAGAGAAACAAATTTTAACCAGTCAAATGAAAGAAAGAGTCAAGACGTACAATTTATTTCTAGGCTCAACTTTCTGGCGTAAAAAATCCGAAAAAGAAAGAGTTCTAATCTCTGATCTAAAGGCCAATGCATCTTAAACAGACATCTCAGCATCCTCCCTCGGCCAGATGAAGTCGGTTGCTCGGCCTAGGAAGCCAAACCACCCACCCATCCACCCACCCGCCTACATGCAGAGTGCTACTCTCGAGAGTGGAATTCGCTTCTCGAATACTTGGATTACGGTCCTTTTAAGCGAGATATGCCGGATCGAAAAAGCATTCGATCCGCCAGAAATCCTTCCGACTCATAACAACATTCCACAGTTCCATATTCAGGGCATTGAATTTTTTTTTTATTTAATTTATGATTTCCCAAAACTAAAAAATTGTTATTCGATGATAGTTGAAAATTCCCCGATGCGACAACGAATTGCATTAAAAAGAAATTTAATTTCTATTCCTTGAATCAAATTGAATAGAAAAAGTCCAAAAATTAAACTCGCATTTGTTGCTAAATTCTCGATTATTGAAATGTCAAAAAAAAATGTTCCTTTTTCCAACATTTAATTCAATTTATAGAGATAAAAAATTTCATTTCCAGCTAAGGAAGTTTAATCTAAACGAAAAAAAAAATTAATAAAACAACTCACATCGACTGCCGTGGGATTTGAAATCTCCTTGGTGTTGGTTGGGGACAAGGCGGGTATCGAGTCGGTCGGAGACTTGGGGGAAGATGTCGGGTCGGGTACCGAAACGAATCTGTCTTCCCTCACTGTAAAAGCACAAATGGTAAACAATCACGCGAACTGGATTGAATATCTGCTTCAACCATAGACTCCTCCCAAACTTTCGACGACAATATGGCTGTGCAATCCTTTTAGCGACATCACCAAAATGTTCGTGTTTAATTAGAACTTGTATTTATTCAGAAGAAACAAGAAAAAACTGCCTCGATCGATTTCAGAGAAGGTCACAACAAGTTCGTCCGTCATCTTGCAAAAACACGTATAAACCGGCAAAAGTCCGAACCATTTCGAGAGATGCGAGCAGAAGATAAATCAAACAAACAAACAAGCAAACAAAATATCCAAATTTAAAATTACCACTATCAGAGCAAGCACGCCTGTGCTTCTTTCTGAGCATCTTTGAAAAATTCAAGTTAAAACAAGCGAACGGCCCTAAGCGGCCATATTTTTTTTACTTTGTTATTGGAGCAGAAGAGATGCGCTGTTTATGGAGACATTTTAGTGTTAGGCTCTAGGCTGAATTTTTAATGTTGTACGTCAGATGTCAGCCACAAATATTCTACAGCAGTGGTTCTAAAACAAGCATCGGAAAAAAAAATATTACACAATAATTCGTCAATGTACGATTTCATAGCGTGGTTTCTTCTCTAATGGAAGCACGCTATGCCCTCTGTTCGACGTATACAAAAGGCGGTGGTTGTGCAACCTACTAAGATTTCCATTAGAGAAGAGAAAGTAAACAAACCGATTTAGCACTCGATCGCTTATTTATTTATTTATTTATATATTTATGCATTCATTCATTCATTCATTCATCCATTCATTTATTTATTACCTGTTTCGTCAATCCTAGGAACTCTGTAATCTTGTTCATAGCATTCCCTTGTTCTAGTCAAGATTTTTCTAGGCGGTTCGTGGCTCAAAGCCTTACGTCTCCTGATGACGGTACGAGTTCTTTTGAAATTACATCCTACGCTCAGAGGGTCGTCCTCATCGCACCAGAAATCGTCGTCTTTTATTAAAATATTATTCTGCTCCAAGCAGGCCATCTTGGAAATCAAGAGACGGAGATGGAGACAGGTGAAGACCGTAAACAGGCGAGTCCTACCTGTCACCTTTCCGAAGCAGCAACGCTAGCAGCTCCGTCATGACGATGGAAAGGACCGTTTCGCACACAACATCACACGCGCACAAAACAGACGTTTGGATGAGACGAGCTTATCCCGATTTCAATCGGTAATGCAATGCAAATGAGGTACGGATTTTCTACCTGGATTGCCCCTCTGGCTGGCATTTATTCAATCCGAGCGTCCCTTTATAAACAACTCTGCTGCCAGGCGACCAATGAGGACACAGCGATTGAATAAAAACACGCAAGCATTTTCGACCTTTGAAAGCTTCTTGAAAGACATTTTATAAGGGAGAGAAGAGAAAGAGAGAAGCGTTGAAGTAGAGACGAGGTAGTGATGTACATTGCATTACGATTGCATTTAAGACGTATAAATAACTACTAGCTCTGTGCTTCACAGAAGGCTAGAAAGAGTTCCATTTAGAAGGCCAATCTAGGGAATGGAGGCTCCAATAAAACCGTCGAAAAATGTCTGCGCCCGGTGTTATTTCTTACCGCGCAAATAGTTATTTTCACAGGCCTCCATCTGAATACTTTCTTCAAAGAGATCCAGAGAGGGTATTGATGATGTTTACCGATATCTTATTGGCTCGACAATTTCCAGCCATTTTGTTTGGCCGCTACGAGGGAGGAGGAAGTTACGTCGATAAATGGTGGACTAATGAAGCAGACGACATTTTGAGGCGGCCGCGTTTCTAGGAGAAGAGTGATTTATTTTTCTCAAAAAGCTCGCGTATCCCAGACTCTCAACGAAGCGAGGAATGATGTTTAACGTTCGCGTTAACTCCTATTCACGATCTGATGAGAAACATGCATGGCGTGTTCATTTGCATGATAAAGAAAGGTACCCGCACGCTAGAATATCGGCACTCTGTACTACCTCGGGCAAGCCGCCGTAGGCCGAACTATGCCGGCAAATAAACATTCACTCTCGCATAATTAATTAATTTATCAATCAATCAATCCATTCATTAATGAATGAATGAATGAATTCATTCGTTATTTCTTTCCAGTCTGCTTAATAACGTCCTGACGTGGAAAAAGCTCAAGAGAAAGGTGCATGTCATTAACTGGACCAGACCACGTATACTAATTGAATTGAATCTGGTTCACTTCGATATATTCTTTTGATTTTAATATCGTTTTAGTATTATATTAATTTTATGATTTCTTGAAATTGTTTAGTAATTATCAAGAATTTCACAACTTTATGTTTATAAGAGCTCTGGTTCATTTGCATTTGCAAATACTACAATCCCAAAGATTAGGTCAGCACAACGATAAATTGGAGACACTACCACGTTGTACCACATACATATTCTAATCAATGCTACTAACCCTAACCCAACCTAATCGATGTAACTAATTCTTAACCCTAACCCTTAACCTCAATTAACATAACCAATCGAGGGTATAAAATCATGGTGAATCTAAGATACCATTTCTAGAATTGCTATCTCCATCATTCTTAACATGTAATTAAACTATTTTAACTAAAGTTTAACCAGGTCAGCATTAATAAGTTGTAAAGTTATTGTCATTAATAATTAAAGCAATTCTAAAACCTTAAGTCAAAACAAAAATAGAATGAATAACAACTTATAATAACTTCACAAGAAAATAATTTGCCTCTAGGAAACACATCTGAACATTGTTTATCTATGTTTACCAGAAATTCTAATCAAACGATGAGGTCAGTTCTTGACTTTATGCCCGGCTCACGTCAGAATCCACGCAAACGAACGGACAAACGAGGGAACAAACGTCGAGTGTTTTGTCTCGGTCAACAAATCAGGAGGAAAAACTCACCGTCCAGATCTGACAGGCTCAGCATGCTGCTGGAAATGGCGAACGTGTTCAGTGCAGAGTTGATTTCTTTGGAGTCTGCCTTCTTTTTCATTTTGTCTCTTCCTGGGAATTTTAATCTGCTGAGGTTGAAAAACACTTAGATTCAAAAGCTGACCGAAAATGAATAGGAACAGGCCTTGTTTTTAATGTAGCTGGTGTTTTAATGTGTTCTGTTTTACTTGACTTTTGAAGATTAACAATACGTCGGGTCAGTATGAATACAGATTGGCAATGAAACGTGGAGCGATGAGATTTTCGGCACCGATGGTAATCAGTGATTGGACGTGAATTTTGTTTCTGGGGCATAATCTACATAAACTCTCTCATAATGTTAAAGTCCGTCATTAATTCACTCAATTTCTAGCAAGACTTTGTGTTTTTAATCATGCAGTAGCATGAAAGCAATTAGTGTTTTTTTTTAAATAATATTTTGGTATAAAGTAGTTTACTCTTGAGCACAAAGTAAATTGAGAAATTAATCCCTAAAAGTGGTGATCAAGTTTATCAGATTAATTAAGAGTTAGTAATTGGTTCAGGATTTTAATTATTTTCTAATTGGCAAGCGGCGTGAAGGGAACGACGCACAGGCTAATGCAAAACTCACTTTATAAAAGACTGCCTTAAACCGCTGCATCTGTTTCCCGACAGACTGACAGTATCGTAATCATCCTTATCCTTTTTAGAGGACTTTTTGGTAACTTTGGGAGGAAGTTGAGATGCATCAACGGAACATATAGAACTTTTGTGCTCTCTGTCAGAGACTTTTTGCTGTATGGAATGAGATAAATTGAGCATCGACTGTTTGAGGCTTCCCATAACTCCGAGATTGAGACTGGTGGTGGAGCCGTGTCGAGACATCTTCCCGTCCGAGTCTTTATCAGGCTTGGAGGACTTTCGAAAAAAACTCTTCTTCGTTCCTCCATCAAATTCGTCTTCGCTGATAATCGAGCCCCTTTTTTTGGAGTCCCCATCCAAATGTGACATTTTTCTACTTGCGTTGGGTTCACTTTAGATAAGATGCTTCAAAACGCGACATTATTACGGGAACAAGGTGTTTACTTATGAAGGTCTGAACGTCTCCCGGTAATAATAACATTCAATTATCAATTGCGTAAGACAGTATCCATTGGAGAGATCCGAAACAGCAGATCTTTCTGACTTTTTTCTGAAAAATTCGATATTCGCGATTAATTGAAATTAGCAAATGAGCGATTGGCCGAAACACCAAAACATTCAATGCTCCGAAGGCTTCGCCAATTATACCGCTATAGCAGAAGGTAGTCCTAACTTGAGCGAAGTTTAGCAGCGCTGCTTTTACGCTTGTTCAGATAAAAGAAAGATTTAATCTGTAACTTATGAATCCTATATTTTAAGATCGAAGGCTTAAAAATAGATTTTCAACCGTCTCGAAAGACGTTTTATTATTCGAAGCGTCTTAATAAAACCTGCTAGTGAGCCATTTTAGTAGAATGTCTAGACCCTTAAAAGTTGTCATTGAGATAAAAAACTCTACAATTGCATAAATTTGAATTTAAATTCTGTCCAAGGCCTTGTCAGAATATGAATTTGTTCGCACTCATGTGTTGCAAGGGGATATTGTTCCGGCTTCTTGCTTTGTGGACCCAGATCGAACAATCAAAGCTAACTGAATGATTATCATTGTGGACGAAAAGCCAATTAATATCACATTAATATTAATACTAGTAATCTTCGGTAATTTTCCTCTTTGGAGTTTGCGACTAAATTGTTTATGATGCCTCTGAAATCAAACAGCCCTACGATGATTGCCCTTCGGTTATCAGTCCAAAGTGGGAATTTCGTACAATTACGAAACGATGGTTTTATGAAACTGTTCAAGGTGTTACACTTTACATTCCAAAAAAAAGAGCTCAATCGATAGCTTAGAGGTTTGTCTCGGTCAGCTGAATAGACAACAATAAATCATCTCTTTCTGGAGTAATAAATCAATAAAAAAGTACATAATGTAAACTAAAAAAAGGCAACAGCGTGAAGATAAAAGTAAAGTAGGAACAAGACCTAAAGCGGGGATAAATATGTTCATATTAAACACAGAATTTTAGATTATGGATAAAATGACCAAAAGGAAATAGTTAAGAGTTTTCAACTGAACGTTATAATTTTTCAATTTGAGTGACATTAATAATATCTTCATGAAAAATGGGACCTATTTCTATTGCATTTTTTAAAAACTGTGAATCATATCAAAAATAATTGCAAATAGAATTATACTCTAAAATGGCATATGTCCGTTTTAATATTTACTATATTTAAAAAATACCAAAATAGTCAAATTAATTAATATAATATTTAAATAAAATAATTAAATAAAAATTAATTACAAGTTGTAACATATAATTTTCAATTCATAAAAATGAAAAGTAAAGAAAATATACACCAGCACCGTGGCTGACGGAATCCGCAGAACTCACAGGACAAATTAAATATTCATGATATTGTTATTTAGGTCGGGAGGCGTGGTTTAGATTAAGGGATGTGCTAAAAAAAAAATTAAAGTTATAGTAAAATTTATTTATAAAGTAGAATAAAATTAAATAAAAATGTTTTAGAAAACATTATTTTTGCTAAACCAGGCCCTACTTCGAGAGGGTCTTAAATTTAAAACAAAATTTTTTCAAAACCCAACCAAAGGAGGCGTTAAGCCTCACTCCAAGGATACGTAGTCTTAAATATAAAATGGAGCAGCCCGATGCACTTTCCGGGCATCGAACACGAGGATCGCTTATTGTCGGATGGCTCATAGGCCTCACTACAAATGCAGGAAATGAACGAGGCAATTTGGACCACGCCTCTCGACCTAGATAATAAGCCTAATGAATATTTAATTTGCCCTGTGAGTTCTGTAAAATCTTGTAGCCGGCCTAAATGCTTAAAGTTGAACAATTAGCGATGCGGAATAAAGAAATAATTTTAAAGAAAAAAAGACATGTTAATTTTCTTATTTATATTTTTTCACCAAATTAAGACGCAATTACCAGGTTTGGCTACTTCCACTTGAATTGTGGGTCCAAATTATCACATTATCAGACAGATTTTATAAGCCACTGACCTATTGAAATCATGCGCCTTCAAGTTTAATTTTATTTTAAATAATTATTGACCAACAACACATCAACGATATTGGTATTTATTTCCAAGCGCTTTATGATATTTTTTATATTCATATATTGTTCCGTTATGTTTGTTGTGATTATATTTCGGTGAGTCGGGTACCAGACGCGCTGTTGCTCGTCGTATCGTGCTGTTATTCGCCGTTTTGTCTGCGATTTTAACATTTTTTTCGTTAATTTGTATTGTTTGATTTATTTTTTACAGCTTGAGGTGAGTAAACGGCCTTTTTATTTTGTTTATTTTGGATTTTTTAAAATCTGGAATTATTACTATTGTCTGCCAGACGTTTTGAAATATGTCGTCTAGGAGCATTTGCTACTTTAAACCAGCATCTTTTTCAGCTTGATTTTGTCGAGTCACAACTTCAGAAACGAGACTATACAATAGCAGATTACATAGTGTCAGATTTTGTACATTAAATTTAGATGGAAAAGTTAACAAAATAGATATTAGCATGCTGGTTAGTTTTGTTTAATTAATATTTATAAAATTATCATAACTTATACTATGATATCTCCGAGAAGCAAATTTAGTTTTTGTAAATAATATTAAACACTTGATTTAAAATAAAAAATTATCTATAATAGATGGCAGAAGTTAATTAATGTCTAAACAAGTTTAAATCCAGTAAGCAGTTTCACCACACAAACCTAATGTGGCACTGGCATCATTCTTAACATCGACTTGAATCTGATTTATTTGCAAGGGAACACTGAAAGTTAACGATTGAAATTTAAGACCGGTCTTTCTGACACAATTTGCTGCATTTCCAGCTGAACTGATGTCGGACAGCGAGAGGAGCGACGTGATGTCAGAGGAGGAGGAGGAAGACGTGGAGGTGACTCCCAGGAAAAAGATGAAACATGCCAAGAAGAAAAGAAAGAGAGCAGAAGTCGACAACGTGGACGACGAGGATGAGGAAGACGATGAGGACGACGAGGAATACGACTCGGAATACGACGACGAAAAACCGAAGAGGAAGAAGAAACGTGCAGTGTCCGGATTCATCTTGGACGAAGCGGGTTTGTTTGCGAGCGCCATCTCTTCTAAAACAATCTTTCAGATTCATTGTAGCTTCATTCATAGCTCGACTGTGTGAGAAATACTTATAATAACATAATAATAACGATTATAATAGCGATTATATAAAGTAATTCATTTCAACAGAAAACCTTGTAATGTTTGTACTGCGAATTATTTTATGGATCATTCCGTACGACGCCCGTCGCTCACGTCGCATTCGACTTCTCGCTTTCAGAGGTCGACGAAGACGAAGAAGAAGACGACACCGGAGACGCGGAGTCGGACTTCGAGGAGATCAGACAGGAGATGAACCTGGCGGTCCACGATGAAGGACCGAGCGCCAGGGACATCGAGGGTCAGAGGAGGCTCGGGATGCTCTAGTGAGTCAAATTTAAAATTACGACGGACACAAAAACCTCTGCCAGCATTTTTAAAGCAGAAGCAAAGATTTTTTTTTTTAATCATTCGATTCTGTATGATTTCTATGTTATTCGATGCTAATGAGAGTCTATTAGATGCAAGGTCCTTGCAAGGATTTTCGTGAACATGGTTGCTTTGAAATTGAGTGATTTAAAGGATTATTTTTAAACATTTCGGATTTTGGATTTGTTGGCAATAGAGTTTCTCCAAGAACTTAAAGCAACATAACACGACATGACATGAAAGTGAATCTCAGTCTAATCGTTTACAAACAATCAACATAGCAACCAGGATGAAGACAAGGTGGTCGAGTACTACAGGAACAAGTACGCCAAGTCGAGAACGTACGAGAACCTCGCCGAAGGGGAAGGAATGGTGGAGGAGTTGACGCAGGCTGCACTTCTTCCGACCATCAAGTACCGTTTGTTTTGTGGTTGGCAGTGGACAGTAACGATGATGGTGATGATGATGATGATGATGGTGGTGGTGGTGGTGGTGATGATGATGATTATGAAGATGACGATGTGGTGGTACTAGTTAAGTTCATGGATGACTGGTCAAAAGGGACAATTCGTCTCTAAATTGTTTTCTTGCAAATAAAATTTCAATAAACAATCATAATCGTTACTGCCATCATCATCATCATCACCATCACCATCATCATCACAATATGTTTGCACTCTGCCACCTCTTTCAGGGATCCAAACCTGTGGCTGGTCAAGTGCAGGATGGGAGAAGAAAAGACCACGGCCCTGCTGCTGATGAGGAAGTTTCTGGCCTATCAGAGCAGCGACAATGCCTTCCAGATCAAGTCCATAGTCAGCAAGGAGGGTCTTAAGGGTTGGATTTACATCGAGGCCGTCAAGCAGTCGCACGTCAAGGAGTTCATAGAGGGCGTCAGCGCACTGGCCGGAGGAAAGTACAACCAGACCGTGAGTGCGACAGGGATGCGGCATTTTTGTTTTAGAACGTTTTAGACGATCGTCTGGCTGAGATTCGAGACGTTTTGCTGGACGGTCGTGGTTTCCCGATTGTACGTTGTTCTTATCAGTACACGATGTACAGTACGTTATGCGTTACGCCGAAGACGTGCAGTATTGTTTTTGTGTCGTGCACGAATGCATGGTTTTGTTTACGACGTAATATATATTTCAACTTTTTCTCTCATTAATCTCTCTACGAATCAATAAAATAAAATAAAATAATTTAAAAAAAAACAAAACAAAAACAAAAAAAAAACTTCGAAGATGGTGAAGAGGGAAGAGATGCCGCATGTGCTGAGGGTGGTGAAGGAGATGTCGGGTTTGAAGGCGAGGCAGTGGGTTCGACTCAAGAGGGGCATCTTCAAGGATGACTTGGGGGAGATCGACTTTGTGGAGCCGTCCCAGAACATGGTCCACTTGAAGCTGCTGCCGAGAATCGACTACACGAGGAACAGGGGCGTGCTCAAGAACACCCAGACTTCGGTAGGTCGTCTTCTTTTGATGATGATGATGGTGGTGGTTGTGGTGGTGATGATGATCATGAAATTGTTTTATTACTGGAACTGAAGGACGAGCAACTTAATTATTCATGACGTTACCTCATTAAAATTAATATTAATGGTCAAACTTTAAACTTATTAAAAATAAATTAAGGATAATTAATCAATCAACCAATCGATCAATCAATCGTGGTTTTATTAACAACACCAAGTTGTTACGCCTAAAACTTGGTTCCGCTTCACAGACCTTCGAGAAGCGAAAGCGTTTCAAGCGACCGCCCCAGAAGCCGTTCGACCCCGACGCCATCAGGGCCATCGGGGGAGAGTTGACGGTCGACGGGGACTTCATGGTCTTTGAGGGCAACAGGTACAGCAAGGGCTTCCTCTACAAGAGTTTTCCAATCTCTGCCATCGTGAGTGTTCAGTGTTTTTAGGAGGATTGTTTTCATGTCAGATCTCGTAAGATGATCGTTTGTCTTAAGCTCTTTTTTATTCATGATAATAGTCTTTTAATTGACCCGTGTCAGTCATTTTATTTGTTAATTAGCATGTTTATTATATTATTGTTATTTATTATTTATTTATTTATTTATTTATTTATTTATTTATTTATTTATTTATTTATTTATTTATTTATTTATTTATTTATTTATTTAGAATGTCTTTTAAAAATCAACCATAGACAACTTTGTCATTGGACATAATATGTTCAGTCAGTGTCAATATTCGAATTCAGCCTAAGGCTCCTGCCTCATGTCAAAAAATCATTGTCAGATCGCCGACGGAGTGAAACCCACGCTGGCCGAGCTGGAAAAGTTCGACCGTCGAGTGGACTCCGTGGAGGTGAAGACGGACGTAGAGTCGCAGTCCTTTGTCATCGGGGACGTCGTCGAGGTCGTCGAGGGCAGCATGACGGCCCTTCAGGGGAAGGTCGTCAAAATCGACGGGAAGATGGTCACCATACAGTCCAAGCACGAGGAGTTCAAGGTCTGCCTTTCCTTAACTTCTTTCTTTCTTTTTATCACTCCTTCCATCCTGAGATATTTGATTAATAATTTAATTAATAATTAATTATTTATTCATTTCTGATCTTTGACAGGCTCCTCTCACCTTCAACTGCGGGGAACTGAGGAAGTACTTTGCCACGGGTGACCACGTGAAGGTCATCAGGGGCAACTTTGAGGGGGAAACGGGAGTCGTCGTCAGGGCTGAAGAGAACCTCGTCATCTTCATCTCCGACATAACCACCTCCGAGGTGAGCCGATCAAAGTCTTTCGTTCTTCTTTCACCCATCACATAACTCTACCATCATCATCATCATCATAATCACCACAATAACAACAACAGTAATGATCATCATCATCACAATTATATCAGTTGGTCTTAGCATGCAACCACCCAATACAAAAATGCACCTTGCATGTCAAGAAAAACAATGGACGTCCCATCTTAAAGACCCCTCAATTCCCCCACTTAAACCCCTCCACCCTCTTATATCCCCCGTACTCTTAAATCCCAGGTCAAAGTCTTGCCAAAGGACATCCAGCTTTGCTCTGACGTGGCCTCAGGCGTCGACTCGCTGGGCAGGTTCTCGTTCGGCGACATGGTGCACATCGACGCGCAGACCGTCGGCGTCATCGTCCGACTCGAGAAGGAGAACTTCAAGGTCCTCGACATGTATGGCAAGGAGAGGAGCCTGAAGCCGACCTCTTTGACCAAAAAGAAGGACTACCACCTGGCCGTATCCATGGACTCGGAGGGCAACAACATCAGGGTCAAGGACGTCGTCAAGGTCATCGACGGGCCGCATTCCGTGAGTTTGGTTTTTTGTCGTAGTTTGTTCTGGTCACTTTTTTTCATTTGGTTTTCATGTTTATTTATTTATTTATTTATTTATTTATTTATTTATTTATTTCTTAATATTAAATTGGAATGCTTTCATGGCTAACTTGTACACTTCTTAACTATTCTTTTTCTGCTGTGTTTTCTCTCTTTTTTTTTTAATTAGATGTTAATTTAAATTATATTTTAAAACTATATTTTTCTCCCAATCCAAACTCCCCATCCTCCTCAGGGGAGACAAGGGGAAGTGAAGCACATGTTCAGGGGATTCGTCTTCATCTATTCCATCAAGCACACGGAACACAGCGGTTACTTTGTCTGCCGGTCGAAGCACCTTACTCTGGCTGGAGGATCCAGGGTAGTGATGGTGGTGGTGTAGATGATGATGATGATGATGATTATTATTAATATTATTATTTGATTTAAACCAAAAATTATCGGGAATTTATTACTTTAACCTGAGATGGATTTACCTTTGATTGATTAGTCCTGCTGACATCATCATCATCAGTATCAGCATCATCATTTATTTATGTTATTTCTCATCCTGAATACAATCCATTCATCAGTCCATCTTTCCTTTTAAAAGAGCAACCAGAACTTCCCTCTGAGCAGCAACAATACATTCATTCCGATGTCCCCGAGACTGTCCAGTCCTGCCCACCCGAGCGGAGGGGGAGGAGGAGGAGGATACCGAGGCCGAGGTGGCGGAGGGTTCAGTGTCGTCGACAGGCGTCGAAAGGACCTCATCAGTCAGACCGTGAGGATCATCCAAGGTCCGTACAAGGGTTACGTCGGGAGAGTCAAGGACGCGACAGAGAGCACGGCCAGGGTGGAGCTGCAGGCCAACTGCAAGACGATATCCGTGGACATAAGCAGGCTCAAGGTCGTCGGGTTAGTACCGAACTGGGAACATTGTTTTGAATGAACATTTAAAATGAATCTTAATATGAAGCATATATATATACACATATATATATTACATATATTAGCAGTCCACTAGGAATCAAAGTTACATTTCAAATGAACTTCAAGAGATTAGCTAATAAAAGTTAATTTCACTTTTAATCCCTAAAAATAATTCAATTCCAGCGACACCTCCGCATCCGTGAGTCGCTACGACAGGACTCCGCTCACCAGCCAGACCCCGATGCACTCCGGATCTCGTACGCCCATGTACGGCTCTCAGACTCCGATACACGACGGGAGTCGCACGCCTCACTATGGCGGCATGACGCCCCACTACGAGCCTGGTTACATGACCCCAGGCAGGGCGAGCGCCTGGGACCCCGGAAACCCGAACACGCCGTCGCGCCCCGGCGACTTCGACGACATGAGCTACCTGGACGACCCGAACCTGTCCATCCCCTTCACTCCGCAGACTCCTGGAACGTCGTATTCGCCATACCAGGGTCATCCTTCACCGTCACCTATGGGAGCAGGTGTGTGCTTCGAAACAGATTCCTATTAATTTATTAACTATTATTAATTATTATTATTATTATTATTATTATTATTATTAACTATTAGTTATTAAATTGTGAGATTTATGTGAGCACCATTACTGTCATCAGTTCAAAGTCCCGGAAGCTTCGACCACGGTTCGGTCGGTTATCAGGCGACCCCAAGCCCGATGCACCATGGTTCAATGACCCCCGGTACCTCTGCAGCGACTCCCGAGCCCGGCTCGGAGTACGGAGCACTCGATTGGGCGACCGTCGACATCCAGGTCAAAGTGTCTGCCAATCACAGGGACTTGGCCAATAGGAAGGCAGTCATCAAGGGAGTGTCCGTGAGTGTCGTGTGACCCTTTTTTGCGCTCGTGTTTGTCTCTCTTTCCGTGGCAGAGAT
>CM067534.1:8582500-8607500 GCA_034509925.1 Hirudinaria manillensis
TCTTGTTCTTGTGGAGAGGCAGGAGAACCCTCTGCAGGAAGACCTTGTGCTCCTCTTTCAAGGGCAGGGCGAAGCCGTTTATGATGCTGGGGATTAGGTTGGTATGCGTGAGTAGTCATTGTCACAGACTTATAAAGCGATCATAGCCCTTGTCGTCATCATCATCGTCGTCGTCATCATCATCATTGTAAGATGAGAGGTTGAATAAAAGTTGGATGGATGGATGGATGGATGGATGGATGGATGGATGGATGGATGGATGGGTGGAAGGATGAAATGAATGATGCATGAAAGCTTAATCTTCTGGAAAGAATGAATAACAGACGACCGGTTAGCCAATGACGGGGAGACATGAATTCGTCTAAAAATAGACTAATGAATATGCATGAATCCACTGGAGGCCATCTGAAGGTCATAGACGACAACTCGAAAGTCATTGGCTGGCGGTGAAATGAGCTCCAGGAAAGAAGGAACGAAGGAAGGAAGGAGGAATTACATTCAAAGGATAGACGGATTTTGGCCGCAAGAGGCGAGCAGACGAGAATGTTGTAGTGATGATGATGATGATGACGATGATAAGGTTATAGGTCTGATAAATAATATTAATACTACTACTCATACAATACAAAATAATCAAAAATTACCAAACTTGAAATCAATCAATCAATCAATCAATCAATCAATCAATCATTCAACCAACCAACCAACCAACCGATCTCACCTTCCGAGTATCTCCAGCAGTTCAGCAACCCCGTTGTGTCTCTCCGTCTCGTAAATGAATCTGCAACAGAACAAAACAGCATCAGTTTGGACTCCCGTTTACTCTTCACGTCCCTGTTTCGAGAACATTCCATCTGAACTGGGAATTTCCAACTGGTGCCACAACAACAACAGCAGTAGCAACAACAACAACAACATAATCGAGTCTTGTCGACAATTTGAAACAATGTAAACAATTATGGCCATTAATGTATCGTTATTATTATTATTAATCACTTATTTATTATTATTATTTATGGCAATTGCTCTCAGAAATCATTAATATAGACCTGAACGTCAATCCGTCATCATTACCATCACCAACACCACTACCATCATCATAATCATAATCACCACCCCTCGGGTCAGGTCAGACGGGCCCACACCTGTAGAAGATGTTGTTGATCTGCTTGCGTATGTAGGCCCTGAGGCCGAGGAACTTTCCGTAGATGCGATGGAGTATCGTCTTCAGGAAGTCCCTCTCGCGCGGATCCTCGCTGTCGAACAGCTCCAGCAACTGAAAGACGATGACGACGATGATGGTGACGACGACGACGACGATGATGATGGCGATGATGATGATGATGATGATGATGATGATGATGGTGGTGATGATGATGATGGTGTTGGTGGTGATGATGATGATGGTGGTGGTAGTGATGATGATGATGACGATGATGATAAAGAGCGCACCAACAACAACAACACGACATTCGAGTGGCGACAATCTACAACACTCAACAACTTCTTCAGTACAATTTATCCTTTCTCTCTCTCTCTCAAGTGATTTCAATCTTTAGATAAAAAATGCTATCGTGACCATCGTCATCATCATCACTATCATCATCACTATCGTCATCATCGTCACCATCACAATAATCATCATCATCACCACCAAGATGGCCGCCAATGGAGAGCCAATGGATTAAGTGTGTTGAAAGTCTTAAGAGGTATAAATTCGTTCGGCAGGAGACAAAAAGATTATCGAAAGACATTTGATTGATTGTTCGGATTTCCTGCGAAATGTTTTTTATTTTAATTTTATTTTCTTTTTTTCTTTTTACAAAAGGACGCCCCCTTCCGAGTAATTTCAAAATAATTATTCAATATTAAGACGCAATTATAGAGGTTTCGTTTGCTCATAGAGCCGTATATCCATCCACCTACCCACCCACTTCCATCCATCCATCCATCCATCCATCCATCCACCCATCCATCCATCCATCCATCCATCCATCCATCCATCCATCCATCCATCCATCCATCCATCCATCCATCCATCCATCCATCCATCCATCCATCCATCCATCCATCCATCCATCCATCCATCCATCCATCCATCCATCCATCCATCCATCCATCCATCCATCCATCCATCCATCCATCCATCCATCCATCCATCCATCCATCCATCCACCCATCCATCCATCCATCCATCCATCCATCCATCCATCCATCCATCCATCCATCCATCCAATCATTCGCATAAAGGCAAATCCACAAATCAATGATGAAAGCATTAAATGCAACAAGATAAAGAAATGATAATGATTTGCCGATTGATAAAATGGCACTATCACCATCACCACAACCATTAAGCCGCCATCATCATCATCATCACTATCGCCGTCATCATCATGGTCATAATCATCACCACCACCACCACTATCATCATCATCGCCAGCATCATCGTCGTCGTAGGCCATAATGGAGCCTTAAAAAGCAATTCCAAGCTGGAAAGATGGATGGGCGCGGCCAACAAGAAGTCCGTGAGAAGCGGTAAAATGTAATGAAACTCAGCAA
Organism: Hirudinaria manillensis; assembly: GCA_034509925.1. Lineage (NCBI taxonomy): Eukaryota > Metazoa > Annelida > Clitellata > Hirudinida > Hirudinidae > Hirudinaria > Hirudinaria manillensis. Next base: position 8,585,063 of record CM067534.1, read on the forward strand.
CACCCAGCAATACTCAGTAATACTTGGCAATATCCACTAATACTAAGTACTAGGCAGTATAATTCAGTAGTATTAAGCCGTGGGCACGAGCAGTACTTGATTGTACAGTACACAAGTATTGCAGTACACTGTAAGCTTCAATCCAGAAAGCAGTAAAGAAACATTGCTCCACACACACACACAAGGGAAAAAGCATCCAACGGAGTTCTTCCACCTAATTAAAGAGGTGGTGATGATGATGATGATGATGGCCAAGGATTTGGGGTTGATTAGGGCTGGCCACAGACTGCCCATTATTGAGCCTTTGTGTAAGTAAATAAAGAAAAAATTTAAGGTTCATTGTATCACCACCACCACCACCACTGCCACCACCACTACCACAACCACTGCCACCACCACTACCACTGCCACCACCACTACCACCACCACCACCATAAACATCATCATCATCTTTTTTTGCAGACTCCTGTTGTTTTGTTAATTTTGTTAATTCTAAATGGATTCGAGAGCTCCTTGTCAATTATTCTTTATTAACTTTCTGCAAGCCGAGTGAATAAATGGTAATAAATCTTATTATTGAAATAAATGAAATTAAATCGATATTATTATTAATAATAATAATTATTATTATAATTAAATAATAATTAATTAATATTATTGTAATTATAATTTATTATTATTATTAATTATTATTAATTATTATTATTATTATTAATTATTATTATTATTAAGGGAAGAAAAAAATAATTTTAATAACTTATACTGTTGTCAGTTTGTTAGTCATTACCAGGTTTGTCTTTGTTCCATGTTTCTGCCTTTATGTCAACAATCATCCATCATCTCCATCGCTATAGTCATCATCATCATCACCTCCACTACCATCACCATCATCATCACCATCACCATCACCATCATCATCATCGACAATGTCCGCTTATTATCGAAACCAAAACAGCTCCATTTAGCAGAAGTATCAAATTCTTTTTTGCTTTTCATAGTCATCAACAACAGCAGCAACAACGTTTAGCAATAACATCGTCATCATCATCATCATCAACAACAACATCATCATCGTCGTCGTCATCATCATCATCATCATCGTAACAACAACAATAAAAAGATTTCAACAAACGTCAACACACGGGGATCGAAACAAGGAGTCGTATTTGAGACAACGTTGTGCACTTCACAAATTCTGGAGGACATTTCAAAGATAAGAACTCGAGGAGACTGAAAAATTACGCCTGTCTTTTCAATGGCTCAGAAGGCTCTTTCACTCAATTATTCTGTCGTCCGGTCAATTATTCTAACGTTCGGTCATTCATTCATTCATTCATTCATTCAATCATTCATTCAATCATTCATTCATTCACTCTCCTTCAACTCAACCTCTTACTTTCTCACTCACTCAATCAATTTAGAAGACATGGCCGATGAAATTGTAAGCTCAATAATCCTCATGATTAATTTACGTTAATTAATTAATATTTAATAAATAAATAAATAATAAATAAATAAATAATTACGTTACAATAAACAATGACAACAAAATGACAGCAGAAACACATCCAAAGAGGAAGGCGACCAGTCATGTAGATTCATGCGCAGACCGAACAACAACAACAACAAAAAAAAAGAACAGTTCTCAAATTCGGTCGGTCGGCGGATGAATACGCTACGTACCTGTTGAAAAATCCGATGAAATGAAACTAAAAGTAATTAAAACAAAGGCTTAAAACGAATGATTTCCTCATAGGAGTTCAAGTCCTTCCAGGAAAACATGGAGGCAGAGAGGGACATGCATGCATGCATGTACAAAAGAGACTTTATACCTCAGAGCAGAACTTTTCTCAAGAGATGCAATCTCGAGAGGACATCGAGGCGGTCAATCGGACCGAACCTAGAATCGAAGCGCAGTTTTTCTGCAGAAATATTTTAAGAGAATTAAAATAAAGTCATTTCCTTAAAGTAAGAGAAGAGGATAAAAAAAATCGAAAACTAGGCAAGAAACGAGAGAAGAAGGATGTGTAAGTTTCGGAGACTTTAGTGGAAGTGAAAGATGATACACAACTCAACACAAAACAACCACAGCAACAACAACAGAGCAGCAGCAACAACAACAACAACAATTCAGAAAATAGAATCGAAAAGCATTCAATTCAAGACTGCACACTAACACATCCCGTCCATCCTTACACCTTCGTGACTTATCAGGAAGGAGGAAAAGTTCAAGGATCACAAAACAAACAAACCAACCAACCAACCGAACATACAAAGCGAATCAACCAAACCCACAGACCCCAGGCCCAACCATACCATACAACCCTAATTAACCAACCAACCTTAACCCTAACCCTAATTAGTCAATAAACTGGCCAACCCTAATGGTAACTCCCCAATCTTGACCAATGAACAAACCAACCTTAGTCCCAACCTCCCAATCAACCACCCAATTAATCAACCCCAACCAATCAACCAATCCACCAACCAACCAACCAACCAACCTGGAGCACGAAGGCCTGGTCGATGAACTTCTTGGCAAAGTTGGCCTGGAAGTCCGGGGACTCGAGGAACCTCAGGAAGAACTCGTACACCAGCTGGAAAGGAGTATCGTCATCAGGATCACCATTTATTATTATTATTATCATTTATTATTATTATCATTATTATTATTATTTACTATTATTGTTAATATTATGGTTAATCCTCTTGCAAATAATACTGCAGAGAAGGTTATTACGAGTCTTCAAATCTCACAGGATCAAAAAAAAGATTCTATGATTGGAACGTGAAAAGAAAAAAAACAAATTGTAAAAGTACAAAATGATGCTTACAACAACCACAACAATAACAACAACCACCACCACAACAACAACAACAACAACAACAACAACCATAACAACAACCACAACAACAGCAACAGTATAAACACTCATTATAATATTATAAACATCACTACCATTAATAAGCAAAAAGCAAAAAATTCACAATGAGGTCACTTGAGATCAAATTAAATGCGATTACAATACAAATACGCCTCAGTTACATCATTGTTTACATTACGATTACGTCACGATTACGGTCACCTGGAGATGGGGCCAGGCGGCCTCCAGGGCCGGTTCGTCCTCTTCGGGGTCGAATTCCGTGTTGGTGCTCGACGGAGGTGGCAAAGTCCTGAACGTGTTCAGCGTGAACTACAAAGAAGGAGTGCCGACCAATGAGAGACAGAGAAGCTTGGAATTAATTATTCACGACCTTTGGTCAAATATTCGACCTTTGACCTTGATAAAAGTATGCTAATTGGATGGAAATCTTAAATTGCAATAAGAAGGTATTTATAATAGGGCAACTGATGGCTCACCTATCACGGATTAATGATGTTATTATTATTATTATTATTATTATACACATTTTTCCTGCTTCTTCTCGGTCTCACAGCCGGTGATGAATGAATGCTGAGCACTACCAGTGCTCTCAGCAATTCATCCAATAACTTTCCGAAGAATGTGGGCAGTGCCCAGTAAGGAGATCTTCTGAATCTCCGAAGTCTTTGGTCGTCCTGGTATCAACTCTACATACTTTGTAAAGTCTTTTCTTAGCGTTCCGAGCGCTCCTACAATTACCGGAACGACTTTAGACTTCACTTTCCACATCCGGTTGATTTCAATCTCCAGGTCCTTGTATTTGCTAATTTTTTCAGCTTCTTTGAGCGCGATGTTCTTATCATCCGGGACTGAAACATCGATTAGCAGGCAAGACTTGGATCTCCTGTCATGGATGACAATGTCAGGTCTGTTGGCCAATATTTTCCTGTCCGTGATAATTGCATAGTCCCATAGAATGGTGTAATCTTTTATATTCGTCACACTTTGGGGCGTGTGCTCGTACCATTTTTATTATTATTATTATTATTTGGATAATTATATATTATTTTGGTTAATTAAAAATGATTAAGGTGATTGCAAATATATGCTCTCAGCAACTCTCCCTCGAGAGAGAGAGAGAGAGAAAGATGTGAGAAAGATGTTGACAAAGTAGAAAGAAGAGAGGGAACTAAAAATAACAATCTACGTTGTGAGGTCTTGACCTAATAAGTCACATAGGATTCGACCTGGTTTGACTCGATACGTCGACGACGACGACGGTTGTTGCACAACAATAACCATCATCGTCGTCATCGTCATCATCATTGTCATATTCGTCGTCATGCCAACCCTTTACCTGTATGTTTTGTTTATGAACCTCTTGGTGTAAATTAGCTGAGAAAAAGATCAGAGCTTTCATGTTTTCAAACTTCTAAGCTTTTGCTTCTGATGATATCTTAAAGACGATGATTTGTAATGATAATGATGATGATGATGACGACGATGACGATGATGACGACGACGGTATAAATTACATGATGAGAGATACAGTCGTTGATAACTCACTCATTAAGTCACATGACCGACCCCCTTATCTAGGCAGGTAATGTTTACAAGACCTATTTCACTGATCAGCCATTGGATGCCGTGGTTTTCAGCTGCCTATAGGCGGTGAGTGATTTAGCGTCGAGCTAGTTACAATGCCAAGAAGTAAACAGGCAATCATGATAGCTATGATGAAGAGGATGAAGATGATGGAGATGGTGATGATGGTGAAGATTGGTCGAATGGGTAGCGTTTCTGCGAAGGGCGACTGAAGCGACAGTCGTTAAGAGTCGCGTTTGCAGCCCCAGTCAGCTCAGACTCAAAGGCACCTCCGTAAGAGGGCGCTACATAAATTCACTTATCAATGTCAGGTGGCGACGATGATAATGATGACGACGACGGTGATGAATTTCAAAATTGTTTTTAAATCATAATTCCTGGCATATTGTCCTTTATCATAGTAATAATAATAATAATAATAATAATAATAATAATAATAATCACCGCCAAAAAAATATCATCACCAGGGGTGCTACAATTTTCAAGAGACGATTCGACTTTTTCAGGGTGATATGCGATAGGTGATATGGATTTTGATACGTGTTCAGTGAACAATAAACAGCATGTGTGAAATCGGCTCAGTTTGACAGCATGACAAAAGAAGACTGCAAATGCATCATGTACGTTGCAGGGTTACAAGGGGAAGAATACGTGGAACTGCGAACAAGACTGTTGCAGAAATTAGAGACTAACGACCACCACCCTAACTATAATCCAAAGTCATCACCATCACCATCGCCATCATCATCACCATCATCATCATCATCATCATCTCAACATAGACTCACCATCTGAACGACCAGGGGGTACACCGCCTCTCCGATGACTCCCTTGTGCGTGGTGATGTACTCGATGAGTTCGTTGAGCGTTGACCTCTTGACCTCTTTGTACTTGAGGTCGCTCAGAGGGTCTCGGACGAAGTCGAAGATGACCATCGTCTGCTGGATCTTCTGTATGAACAGGTTCTCCTTTTCACTCTGGGATGCCTCTGTAGACAGACAGAATTGGAGGAGAATATGGGGTCAGAGACAGACTGAGATAAACTTTTGACAAGACTTAAGGAAGGTCTGGGAAGGTCTGATGGCTCCAGGGAACGGCATTTCTCGAAGGTCGGATTGAAGGGAGATTTAGTTTAACAGTTAATTAATTAATTAATTAATTAGTTCGTACATAGATGGATCGCTGGTGTTGTGATGCCAGAGATCCATTTACATTCAAATAAAATGACGTGGTCAGTAAACGATTGATAGACGATTTAATGACTACTGCTACTGCTGCAAAAGAAAAAACAACAACAGACAAATTCTCAGATGTCGTTGTCCTCCCCTCGTCATCACCATCATCATCATCATCACCACCACCATCGTCGTCGTCATCATCGTGAATGAAAGAAAGAAGTGAATGGAAATGATGGACGACGACAATCATCCTCGCCACAGGAAAATCTGTTCTTCCCTGAAAATTTAATGACCATCACCAGATGTCAGGTCATCATGCACGCCACTGACATCATCATCATCATCATCGTCGTCGTAATCTTCTTCATCGTCATCATCACCTAAGTCATAGTCACCACTGCATCATTTTTCTGCGATTCCTGGTACCGCCATCATCTCTCATTAGGCGAAGGATGTCCGCATGCGAACGGACTAACTGTTGCTGGTCCCCCGCGTGGTCACTGAGGTCATAAAACAACTTTTACGGTCGACCCTCGTCCCGTGCGTCGAGGCGATCGGCAATAATGCACCCCGGTGAATTCTGACGGAATTCCAGGTGAATTTACGGAGTCGAAACTATGCAAATACGTCTGCTGCTTTAGGTGACCTCGTGATGATGTCATCGTCAATGAGTCACTCGTCAGGTCAACGAGGAATTTTACCGTGGCTTACATCGATTAGTATAAATCTTGTTATTAAACCGTTTTAAAACATTTTTCAAAATAATATCGTAATCATCATTAATAATATAATTTCAAATTTATTATCAGCTATTAGTCTTTCTTTACTTCTAAAGCACAAATGCAGGTGAAAAAATATAAAAAGGTTGGACAGGAAAAAAAAAGTTGGAGACATGCCAGAAGCCACTTCCTTTCTGGTCAAAAGAACAGAAACTCAATTCAGAAATTGGATGCTTTGCTCTGCTGTTTACCACGAGAGGCGGACGTAAATTTGAAGCGACAAAAAATTACGTCGAGACGACTCCCAAGGGAACGACCCAGCTGCGCTTCGTTCGATTTCGTCCGAACGAAAGTCTTGCGGACGAGGAAGGAAGAGTCGTTCGACGGATACGTCGAAGAGTCGTCGGAGATGAAATGTCGAGATTTTAGAGTCGATGAAACGAAACATTAAAAAAAAGATTTCGAGTCGACGGAGCGTTCTGCAAACCGTGTCGACATCGTTTTCCCACAAAACCATTGCATGCAAAACCTCGCAAAACGTAGTTGTGAGGTTCATAGCAAATAAAAGCTATAAAGATTCGATGAAGTAAACTATGGACGAAGTCTTCGGGCCAATTCCTCCAGAAAGGAGAAAGCCCGTAGAAACCCGGCCTAACCTTTGAGGAGGGGAAGCTTCTGAAGCTCCCTGTTCTTGCTGACGTTGAAGTGCGAAGAGTCCGTCTTCTTCTCCTTCTTGAGCCTCAGCGACTCGGGGAGGGGATTGATGCGGTTGAGTTGCGTCACGGGCGGATGAGACTCCTGGCCGCCGCTGTTGCTTCCGCCGGAGCCGGAGGCCGCTTTTCCGTCCGATTTCTTTTTCTGGAACGAGATTTCGATCGTGAAAATCAAAGAAGAAGAAAGAGAGAGAAACGGATGACATTTGACTTTTTCTGAAGTCGAGAGTCGTTCGTGTTAAGAGGTTATGCAACGTCGTGGGTGGAAGGTCGAAGGTCATTTAGGTGGGGAGGGGAAGGAAGCTTTTGGCAGGCAAGCCACGTTATGAAAAGTAGGAATTTCGAGTCATAAAAAAGCTTTTCCGTGCTTTTGAAATGGAGAGGAGACAATTGTTAGGTTGTCTCCAGTTGCTGAGGAACACATATTCTTGAAATCATCATCATCATCATTATAGGTTTGCAATAAAGAAATAAAAAGGATTTTATAACCAGGCATCCTTGAACTGGTTCGAAAGGCAAAACAACATCCTACCATTAAGATTCCTCATTCCAAGTCGACAATCATTCTTTTTCCTATCCTCATTGGCATCATCTCCCCTTCATATCATCATAACCATCACCATAATCATGTCACCATCATCATCATGTCGTCATCATCATCATTGTAGTTCCTACATCATAGGAGTTTTGCAAAAGATGGAGACTGAGAGTTACTCTTTCATCGGGCATACTTTTTCTTTCATTTTTCAATCCACCTTTTTCAATTCTGTTCCATATCTAATCGGATGGCTTCGTCCAACCCCAAGCTTCTCCATCCATCCATCCGTCCGTCCGTCCATCCGTCCGTCCATCCATCCATCCATCCATCCATCCATCCACTTTTCAGCTTCTGGATTCTATATTTAGACTCGGCAAATAAAGTTCCCGTGCGGAGGTCACAGCCGAACTCCTTTCTACCTGTTACGTTGCTTAACACTCGCACGCAAGCGATGCGCATTGGTATTCGGGATTATGATAATTAGTACCATTATTATTATTATTATTACTATTATTATTATTACCATTATTATTATTACCATCATTATTATTATTACTATTATTATTATTATTACCATTATTATTATTACCATTATTATTATTATTATTACTATTATTATTATTATTATTACTATTATTATTATTACTATTATTATTACTAATATTAATATGATTACCTTTTATTATTGGTTGCCAGAGTAAAATGGTTGAATATCATATTGTCTCCTTAATGTGTCATGTGAGCCTCACAGCTGACAATACTTCGAACCTCACGTTGCATTGAAGATTTGAGTCTCAGAATGTAGAATCGAAGCTCAAAAGCCGTTCAGGGGACGCATTCCAAAAGTTAACTTATTATTTATCATCGGCTCTTTTGGTTTAAATTAATTGACACATCTCTAACAGCAACACCAGCAGCAACAACAACAACAACAATAATAATAATAATAATAATAATAATAATAATAATAATAATAATAATAGTAATAGTAATAATATCAATATAGTGGTGCATCAGAAATTCAAAATGACCTTTTCTGAGATACATTAAAGATGCATCATAATGACCTCAACTTAATAGCAACAACAACGATAATAATTTAATGATAATAATAATAATAGCAATAATAAATAATAATAATAATAACACTTAATTGTTTTCCTAACAAGGGTTTGGATGAATGTTTGTTGTTCGTGTGACTCAATTTAAATGGCGAGGATTACTTTAGGAATATATTTTACAAAAGAGGTTCAGTGTCGAACCAATTTTTATGAAAATAAAAGCTATTATTGCTGAGTTTAAATTTAAATGTTTATTAACATTAACAATAATAATAATAATAATAGTAATAATAACAATAATAATAATAATAGGCAATAACAATAATAATAATTTAATAACAATTAAATAAATTAATTCTTTGAAATTATATTTCTTTGATTTTACACAAGTAATCCAACGGAGTGCCTAGACTTTCAGACGATCCATTAGCATAAAGAACGTGATGAATAAACATCACAGTGATGAATAAACATCATGGTGATGAGGCTCATTAACATAATGAAATGAATTGAATTTTAATTAATCAATGACATCAGCCTATTAAAGCTCCCCTACATGGTGGAACGATGACAATAATAGTAGGACATCTCCATGTCTATCCATTGCTCAAGTCAGTAATTAAACCTGTTTGCATCAAGAGCTTTAAGATCATGAATGAGAAGAGCATAATCATAACCATCATCATCATCATCATCATCGTCGTCGTCGTTGTTGTTGCCATCGTCATCATCTGTCATCGTCGCTAACATATCTAAAAGTCGTTGTCATGCCGATTTTGCGAACAATTAATATCGTATTATTATGAATCAGAGGCTTGCAGGTTCTGTGTAAGAAAGATGCAAAAAATCAATGAAATCTTGTATAACCGTGGTCATGCATTAAGATCGAGAGATTACTGGCAAGCATTAAGCATGCAACCTCAATCGACAAGATACCCGTTTTAAATTCCGATCGGAATTTAAATTTATATATAATTTAATTTCCCCTGTGAAAGAAAAATGACTTCTTAATTTCCAAACCGTTCTCAAATCGCTGCATGCCGGGTGACAAGCTCGTCGGGATAGTCGTATCAACTAGATGACGATAATAGTGGGAAACCATGCATATCAGAGGCTGGAAAAAGGTGAAATGGAACAAATGAACAACATTACATCTGATCCTTCAGACTCTTTGGTGGCTTTCTCCAGGCAAGTGGCATTGGACTTGTCCTTACTTGATGTCTAGACAAGTATCAGCAGCTCAGCAATTAGAGACAAAAGATGGCCATGGCTCTGAGTTGTGCTTGCACAAGCATGTACATCAAGAATGATGGGAGCAATTCATTGCTCTGGCACATTCAAATGCAGCAATAATTTATAATAATATTAATGCAACAGATCGGCATTAGACTTTAACAATTAAAATGTTCATCACGATAGCGAATCCATAAAATACAATAAACGCTTAGTTAACTAGTCAACAGTACGATCCACTCAATCAAACGCAACAGATGACTAACAAATGAACCAGTTACTTGGAACCTCATGTAGTACACTCAATTTCATTGAAAATGATTGATCAATTATAAAAATTCATCCAAAAAGGGATGTAATTAACCTTATCTTTTTTTCCAAGTTTTGGTATGGTAGGCATCACGACAGAAACACTCAAGACTGATCCCGACGTAACAGCTCTTAGGACAGTCCCAACTAATTTACATTTGACTTCTACAGAGAGAAAATGTAAACACGGCCACTGCTTTTCCAAAAATCTATTCAAATTAGTAATTGTTTCTTTTCCGTTCTAATTTTACGAAAATTAGAGGTTGTTTTGAGAGTAACTTGTTGATTTAATTTCTTGCTATAACAATTACAAGTTTTAATTATGTTTTTTTTTAATTTTCTTCTAAAATAAACGTAAAATAAATATTAAATGTTAAGATTTCAATTATACCTAATTAATGTTTTGAAGTTATTATCGTTACGACAACATCGTGTTTTGCACAGGGCAGCAGTATTGCTATGAAGAACTTTAAAAGCAAAACTTTAGGTAAAAAGCGTGGAGCTAGCCACAGTGATGACCAAAAACCTAAATTCGTCCGAAACGAAAAGATTTCCAGAAAGGGAATTAAAAGGTGGTTTTCATTTCTTGTTCAATTCTGAATATTTTCTTTTCATAGACTTTCTTTTCAGATCTCGTGATGAATTGGAACAAACCCCTCCATCATCTACTAAAAAGATGAAATTAGTGCCTGATACTAAAGAATTATCAATTAACAAATTGAAACCTGTGATGAAAAAACATTCTAAATCAAGTAAAGTCTTCAAAGCAACTGGAAACGGTCAGAAATCCTTGTCAAAGTCTAAAAAAGAAGAAAGTGATTGTGAAAGTGGTGACAGCCAATCGAGCGATGACGAGGTCAATGCCTGTGATGTGAACCCTTTTCTTAATACGAGCAAGCAATCAGATGACGATTGTAGCGAATCAGATCCTGACGAAGGAGATGAGAGCAATGAAGAGGAGGGAGAAGATGACGGTGACGATGAAGGAGAGGAAGACGAGGAAGGAGACGACAGCGACAAAGAGGAGATGGATGACGACGACATTATGGAAACTATAAATAAAAAGGCATCTCATCAGTCTAAGAAGAAAGCCAAAAATGATGATGATGACGACGACGACGACGATGACGGCAGCTCAGGAGAAGAGTCGAGCGACGACAGCAGCGAAGACGAAGAAGACGCAGACAGTTCCAGTTCAAGCTCGTCCTCAGAGGAAGAAGACGAAGGTAAATAAACTGTTCGGCAGTAGAAATCCTTCTTTCGGACTTCTTCATTCACGCATGATTCGTGACGCTTCGACACCCGACAGATTTCGAACCCATACCCTGGGGGGAGCTGACGGCAGACGCCCCGACGACGGAGGACGCGACCGCTCGACTGGCTCTCTGCAACATGGACTGGGATCACGTCAAAGCCGTCGACATCTACGTCGTCCTGGACTCGTTCAAACCTTCCAACGGAAGTATCAAGAATGTCAAGGTTTCTTTTTGGAGGATTTTATTTGCCATTCACAACAATTGCATATTTATTTTTGTGTAATTAAATCTTAAATTTGTAAAAATATAAAGATTGCTGCAATAATTTGTGAGCTGTTTTTTTTTTTATTTTTGACTCTCACACAGTCTCAGTGTGTTTTTAAAAAGTTTAAAGTAATTTTTTTTATAACTTTAAAATGCGCATAAATGTTTTAGACATTTGATTGGAACTAACATTAATGTTTAAAATTTAATATTTACCAAAACAAAACAGGTTTACCCGTCTGACTTTGGCCTCGAGAGAATGAAGGTAGAGGAGGAAGAAGGTCCCCTGAAGCTGATTGGTCAATCAAAGGGTGACTATTACCATTTTTGGAATGTCTTTATGTAAATACAAACATGCATACATTATTAGGGATTAGTTAATTTGTTATCTGATTAATTTATTCCAATTGTTTTGCTATTTGGTTAACTTATTATTAGTGTTTTGTGATCTGATTAAGTCATTATTAATGTTATATTATTTGATTAATGTTTATTTTGTTTTATTTATTTTTTTTTGTTTTGTTTTTCAACTCCCAGACGAGGATGCTCAACTAAGAAATCTCAGACGATACGAACTGGAAAAGCTGAAGTACTACTACGCGGTCGTGACGTGCGATTGCGTCCAAACGGCAGACGCCATTTACAAGTCTTGCGACGGATTGGAGTTTCTCAATAGCGGAGTCATCATCGATTTGAGGTAACTTTTGATTTTGATCGATTTTGAGGTAACTCGAGTTAACTTTTAATTCTTTTTGAATTAAAAGATGTTAATAATAATGTTCCTATTTAAAATTAATTGGTGTGTTTAACAATTTATTATAAACTGGTATAAAAACCTTAGACTTACTAAGACCGGTTTTTATGTATTTATGAAACAGTCTGTCGAGTAATAACTGCTGAATGTATTCGGCATTGCCATCTACTCCCGTATCATATACGTGCTCGTTATAATATTTAAATTTTATCGAACCGATCAGGTTCGTTCCCGAAGACATGACCTTCGACAGGAAGCCGACATCCGCGGCCAAATCGATGCCCCCGGAAGGAACTTACAAACCGCCGAACTTTGAGAACAAGGCCCTGCATTGCACCGACGTGAGTGGCCGATTCTACCACTGAATATGTACGAGCGAGCATCAATAAGCACAATTCACTAACATCAATTTCTTTATCGAGTAGTTACGATGTTAACTCATGTGAAATGCATTTTGACTTGGCTAAGATAAAAAAAAATTGCAAAGTGAAGCTGGATAAAAAAAGGGCTCAACATTCCTTCTTGCCTTGAGGATCATGTTCATGTATAAATAATAATATTATTACATGACATTTATCACATAATCCATTTCATAGTGTAATAACTAGTTGCATAAATTATTATTATTATCATAATAATAGTAATAACAAATCGTCCCTATGTTGCAGGTGTCCCTGACTTGGGATGACACCCCGGCTGACCGAATCAATGCTTTCAAGTGCTGGGACGAAGATTTGGAACTCGAAGAATTCGAGGCCAGGATCAAGGACTACATAGCTCCTCCCTCTGACGAAGAGGATGAAGAAGACGAAGATGATCAGAATGAAGATGACGGTATTGATGACGGAAGTTCGTATCGTCGGTCGATAATTATTAGCTCAACTTGTGTTACGGGCAGATCAAGAAATCACAAACCAATTTTTGTATTGTTTCCTTGCGATCTTTGCGTACTTTGCAATCCTTCGGATGTGCATTTCCTATTCTGTCGAATTTCTTTGATTTTATTCAGTTAATTAATCCTATAATTATTTGCAGTCAAAAAGCCAAAGAAAAGGGCTCTGAAAGACACCATAGCTCTGTACAGGAATCTTCTCAAGGACATCGACGAAAAGGAAAAGGAGGAGGAGGACGAAGAACGAGAGAAGGAAGAAATGGAAAAGAAATTCCTCGAGGCTCTTGGAGGAAACACGGTAGTGAAGATGTTGATGTTGTTGGACTATGATAATGTATGCTACTCCCTGGTGATTGGTTGCAATGATGCTGGCGGTCATTTATTATAAACATTTGTGACCATCCAGAATTCATATTTTAAAGTTTCAGAATTTATATTTCTAAATATTAGAAAATGTTTTTGAATATTTGTCTAATATCTCACGTTTTTTAACTCGTCCATTGCACAGTGGCTTGCAGGAAAGAAGGAAAGCAGTCTGCCTAAGAATGGTAGTTTTAATAGATACCATAGATTTACTCTTTCTTACCATTTTTATTCTTCTTATTTCAAGGATTAAATCTTTTTCTTTCAGCCAAGAAATCCAAAAATGAGGAGCAAGAGCACAAAGAAGACGACGAGGATGAAGACGAAGAAGAGAGTGAATCTGAAGAATCCGAACCAGAAGAGGTTAGTGCTGTGATGCCATTGAGGGACAGCTGTTTGCTTTTAATCTGCATGGTTTTTTTTTTCTTTTCGTGTACATGTATAAATAAAATATCACGTTCAGGATGAAGTTGAAGATGAGGAAGAAGAAGAAGAGGAGAAGGAGGAGGAGGAGCAAGAGATGAAGGTGCCTGTGAAAGGAAAGAAGATATCCAATAGGAAACTTGTGAGAATGAAGATCAAGGAAAAGAAGAAGCAGAAGTCGAGCGACAAAGTTTTGCCGGTTCGTAATTGCGAAACACTCTTCGTTTGCTCAGACGGTTCACGTCTTAATTACATTTAATGATTAACTAGTTAATTAAGGAGTAATAACAAGAGAAAATGATGAATACAAGTATATTTCCCCCAATCAGACTGCACAGGCCGATCGTTTCAAGAAGTTGATGAGCAACAAGGACTTTGCCCTGGACGAGAAGGTGGCAGACAAGACAACAAAATTGAAGCAGAGAAGAATCCTGTCAGACATGAAGAAGAAGCGTGGAAGATGATGATGATCTCCCTTAGCAAATTTACAGTTTCTTATCCAGATTCACAATAATAAAAATGTTTTCATTGTTTATCTCTGTTTCGGGATGACCTGCCACTAGCACTGTTGGCGTAGTTGGTTTCAATTCATGGTCAGGGGAGGTCCAGGGAATAGGGGAGACCAATCTGATAAGTGGATCTGCAAGGGCTTACCTTCCCCTCGTTTTAAATAGGCTTATATCGAACTGTCAGCTAAAACCACCTATCAATAAAGTAACGGTTTGGTCGATTATACCGAATTTCGTTCCTTTAATTTATAATTAACAGAATAAATAAAATAATGAAAATTAAAATAAGAATTTATTGTAAATTTAGCTATAAAGTTACATAGTGTCTTATAGTCTTTTCTTAATTTGAATATGTTTTTGTTGACAAGCTGTTGTTTACATTGTTAATATCGCCATTGTCTTTTGAATTCATTTAGACTTTAAGAAGATGACTTCGATCATAAAATTTACTGCTTTATCTGGAGTTGATGGCGAAACGCCACCTTGTTATGTACTCCAAGTTGATGAGTTCAAATTTTTGTTGGATTGTGGATGGGACGAGAACTTCAACATGGATTTGATTAAAAATCTGAAGAAGTGAGTCGATCTCCCGCTATATATCATGCAGCCACAAGCTCACTTTACTTATCTAAATCTTACCTTTGGCGTGAAAACCATCGATTAGCCATCTAAGCGAAAGTTTGAAATTATTCATATGTTGTTTGTTCAACAGGCATGTGCAGCATCTCGATGCTGTTTTCTTGTCACATCCAGATGCTTATCATCTCGGGGCACTGCCCTATCTGGTAGGCAAAATGGGTTTGAAATGTCCCATCTATGCTACCCTACCAGTTCAGAGGATGGGTCAACTGTCTATGTATGATGTCCACCAGGTGAGATATCTATTTGAAACTGATACTTATAATTAGAAGAGACATCAAATGGTGAAACAAGAGTTCATGATTATGAGATGCATTTATATTATGATATCAATAATCTTAAGAAGTTTATTTCCTTGCAAAAAGAAGTTTAATTTCCCTGGATTTTGTTGTTTTCTATTTCATTTCTTGAGATTTCGTCTGATTTCTTGAGACTATTCATTTTATTAGTTATTTGAAATTATTTCCAGTCCAGACACAACATGGAAGACTTTGATTTGTTCTCGTTGGATGACATCGACATGGCTTTCGACAGAGTGAAGAAGTTGACCTACAATGAATCCATCAGTGTCAAGGGTAGGGAGACAAATTGTTTCTAAGTTGTTCCTAAATTTGGTGACAAATTTTGACTTATAATGGTATATTTTGATCTGCTGATGAGTCAACAAATCATCACTAATTGATATTATAATTAGATCAAACGTGATCTTGTTGATGAGTCAGATGATATGACTTGAATAAGTAAAAATAATAAACAACAACAATAACAATCAACACAGGACTTGCCAACCATCAAAAGATTCATTAAAATTGTTCATAAATTATGCAAATTATTTTTGATTTTTAAAACAGTGACAACAGCCTGACATTCATTTCTCTCCCTCGCAGGTCGAATAGGAACCACTCTCCAGATAACGGCCCTTCCAGCCGGTCACATGATGGGAGGAACCATTTGGAAGATCGTCAAGGATGATAATGAGGTCATAGTATATGGGGTTGATTATAACCATCGCAAGGAAAGGCAAGTTTTGGGAATCCGTCGTTGACGTGGTGGCTGCTGTGGCGGCAGTGCTTGTGTGTGTGTTCATGTGATTGTGAAGTTAGGATGCATAGAAATTTGTTCTGTGAGATCTGTTTAAACTAATATAGAAATTTGGGGGTTTTTTTTGTGACATTAGTTTGGACTTTTAATCCAATATTACCGATTTAATCCAATTATGCTGATATTAAATGTGATTGGAAACTAATTTGATGATTTGCCATTTACTGTGATCCCAATTTACCACCAAACAACTGCTACGAGAAATGAACTTTCTGTTATTAAGTTGGATTCTATTAAATTTGTTTCTTTTGAAAAGACATTTAGATGGCTGTTCATTCGAGAACATCTTCAGACCGCACCTCTTCATCACAGATTCCTTTGCTACTGATTACACGAGAATCAAGAGGGTCTCGAAAGATGAGCAGTTTTCCAGTAAATGCTCGCTCCTTTGTGACTTTGTTTTCAATTTGATCAATGATTGATGAGAAACTTAATTGATCGTGCAAAACTTAATGCTAATTCTTTTAACTGATTTTCAATTTTAAACGATTCAACTTTGACATCCAGTTTGTCTGTGATGAATCGCATTCTGAGACTCATTGACCTTTTTGTTTTTCAGATGTTGTATCAAAGACACTGAGAAGTGGAGGAAATGTTCTGGTCTGTGTGGACACTGCTGGTAGAGTCCTAGAAGTGGCCTACCTCTTGGAACAGATGTGGAAAAACCAGGACACCGGCCTCATGGCATACAACCTGGCCATGCTAAACTGTGTCACCTACAACGTTCTTGAATTTGCAAAGTCCCTGCTGGAGTGGATGAGCGAGAAGGTTGGCAGAGCTATGGACCAGCAGAAAATCAACCAGTTCCAATTCAAACACCTCCAGATCTGTCACTCCATGGCAGAACTTTCACGAATATCCGAGCCCAAGGTAGGTCTCTGCTCCGGCTACAGATCACGGCCGATTTAGGGATACTAAGGAGGATCCAGCAGTTTGGTGGTTGCCACCTCTTCTGCTGCAGTTGGAACATTACTCACTATGATTTCAAAATGCACCCTGCTTGCAATTCAGGTGGTGCTCGCCAGCACGCCAGACATGGAGAGCGGGTTTTCCAGGGAGCTCTTCGTGCAGTGGTGTGGGAATCCGAACAACAGCATTGTCCTCACCAGACGAACCTCACCTGGAACTCTGGCCAGGACGCTGATTGACGAGCCTCAGCTCAAGAAGGTGACCCTGAAGCTGAGTCGGAAAGTCCGCCTTGAGGGGTACGAACTTGAGGACTACAGGCGGAAGGAACTCCACCACAAGATCGAAAAGGTCAAAGTTGAGGAGACCAATAAGTTAGTTTTGATGATGATGGTGATGTTTGGAGTTCATGGTTTCTATGCTCTCCTTGGCACATTGTTTAACTGTGGTAATGATGATGATGGTGATGATGATATCAATCTTCTCATTCATTCTTTATATTAATTACAAATTTAACTAAAATTAACCAAAACTCAATGATAATCCCATCAGCTTTGAAGATGAAGACGATCCAAGCTCAGACAGCGACGATGATGGCTGGGAGGATCCCTGCAAGACTCTGAGGCATGGACATGATTACGTTGTCAAGCAGTTGGTGAGCAGATGTTTCAATGATACAATAGGTCAAGTAATACAATAAGTTATCCCCCTAATGACGAATAGGGATAGTACCATAAGTGATTTAATGAGGGCATTAATAATCGGTAGATTGATATTTGTTAACTGTAAGTTAACGTCCGTTGGGACATAAGTATGGCATCATTTGTTCATGATTTGGTACGCAAGGCGCACTTCACTAATGTTCACGAACCTTGTGATCAACCAGCCTAAGAGGAAGGCCTCCAGCTACCCCAAGCTGTCAAAGAGAGCCTGTCCGATGTTTCCATTCAAGAAGAAGAAACTGAGGCAGTCAGACATCGGGGCAGATTTCGAGTGAGATTTGGACTTTTTTCTCACGGCCGATTTTTATTTTCAACTCTTTTAATCGAGATTCGAACCGCTTTGGTCCGAGTTAACTACTTATAAATAGTAGAAGCTTGCCATGAAAGGGACCGACTGTTGTCTTTAAGTTGGAAAAAAATTGTATTAATTCCCAACTCCATTCCAGTCCAAAGATGTTTTCCAAGAGCGGCGGTTCGAACTATGAGCAGGTGGCCAAGCAGGTGAGATTCTTGAACTTTGAACTTTGTACTTGCATGAAGTGTCTTACAAGACAAAGTTGAGAAATGCAAGGAAGGATTGCACCAGCAAATGCCAAAAAACTTACTCCCTTTCCTTTTGCTTTCAGGCTGCCATTGCAAACAGCTCATTCAGTGAAGGTGAGAATTTAATTCTGTTGGCTTATAAGGTAGCAGGCTTAATCTTTACTAATTATAATGGATTTCTGAATCATAACTAGGATAGTTATTGGTAATATAATAATAATCCTGTCATTATTAATTAAAACAATTATCAGGATGATTAAACTGTTTAAATTAGTATAATTATTCTTAATAATGAAAACTGCCATCTAAATATCAACCTTGCTGTCATCCCGTACGGTTTTCGTTTCTTCCTTCCAGCAGAGAAAGAGGAACCTCCGACCAAGTGTGTATCCATGACTCAGACCCTCGACATTAGAGCCGGAATCGTCTTCATCGATTTTGACGGGAGGTCGGATGTCGACTTCCTCAAGAACGTTGTATCGCACACAAAGCCGTTGCAACTGGTTGGTTAAGGCCGTTGGTTGAGCAGCCTCCATATCTATCCCCTCTTTACCCCCACAACATGAGGATCGTTAATAAGCTTTTGGCAGCTTTTGAAGGAGGGATCTATTGCGAATTCATCCAAAGATCATTCTCAACGTGCACTTCCCATTTATTTCAGATCCTCGTGAAAGGCGACGAGACTTCGACAGAGAACATCTCAAAGTTTGCCCGCAGCCAAATGCCTGAGAATGGCAGGGTCCTCATCCCCAGGTTGAATGAACCCCTCGATTCTACCATGGACAGCCATGTCATACAGGTAGGTGCACTTGGGATGTCACTTGGTTTGCATTGGCATGGCAACTCAATCGATGAGCAGCATTCAATGGATGCATGGATTGCTTAGCACTCAGCACCATTGTCGGTCACTGTTCCGGTTGTTATCTTGACCAAACATGGTTTTTCGTAGATATTAAATCATTAGATCGATTATTGACTGAGTGCAAAAGACCCGATCGTGCCTTCAGCAAGCTTCCTGCATTCTTCAGAGCTCTCTTTTCAATCTCAGGTCAAGCTGAGTGACTCTCTGCTCAGCTCACTGCATTTCAAGAAAATAAAGGATTATCAAGTGTGCTGGATCGACGCCATGGTCAGGATGGAGAATAGCAAAGACTCAGGTTAATTTGAGATTCTGAAATTGCATTCAAGTTGTATTTGAAATGTGAAGTTGCTTCTAAAGGTCGGGCAGCGACATTGAAGTTTTGCTTCCAGATATAAAATTTCCGATCTTGAAATTTTACAAATTGAAAGCATTGATTTACTCGTTTGAACAGTTACTGACGAGGACGAAGACATTATACCAACTTTGGAGGTTTTAGCACCAGAGAGGGTTAGCCATTTTAGATTTTTGAGATCATTTTATCTCGATATTCTTTTCAAGTCTCAGGTACCATTATTTAATTTCTAATTTTTACAGGTCAAAACCCATGATGCTGTCTTCACAAACAATGTGAGGCTTTCAGAATTCAAAGAGGTTCTCTTAAGGCATGGCTTCAAAGTAGAATTCAGTGGAGGTCTTCTCGTAATTAATGATGCTATGTCTCTTAGGAAGGTGACTGTCAATAGGATTGTTTTTTGTTTTTTACACGGCTATAAATTGTCGTTTTTGTTGTAATTTTAGAATGAAATGGGTTCATTGGTTCCTGAAGGAGGAATTTCCAAAGAATTTTTTGAACTGATTTCTTTGGTTGACAAATTCTTTGTCATGATTTAAAATTCCCAAATTCAAACTGACTTTTGATGTTAATTTGGGTTTATTAAAGTTGACGAAAAAACGTTGAAGCGTTTAAGAGTGCCAAAACATCAATTCGGTGCATTGTTTCAGATTACAAACAAAACGAAGGGTTCATACCCTTTTAGCAATTTTCTTAAAGTGTCTGCACTCAATCTTAAACTCTTGGCCGAGCTTCTAGCGTCCGAATGATACGATGAACCTGCTCTCGACGTACTGGTTAGGACAAGCCTCTTTGGCGTGGGGCCTGTTGCAGACATCGCACCAGTGCGTCCTGGCATGCCTCATTGCATCATGGATGCAGACCATCCTTGGTACCTTTTGGCATTGGCAAATCCAATCCTGCTCCTCATTTTTATTCCCTAAATAATAGTGCAAATGCTGCCTATACGCAAACTAGTAGCAATAATAGCAAATGTAATTCATGCTTACCATCGCTTTTGTTGGTCCTTTTCATGCACCTGTCGCAGAGGCATTTTCCAACAGTGTCAACTGTTACGCCGTCCTTCAAGTACGGGGTGAGGAGGTCTCTCAGCATCTGTGAAATAGATATCAAATAATCAAGCAAAGTCACAGGATAACGATTCAATTGCTAACCTTCTCTTTCTCGGGTTCATCGCCTTCAGCCATTTTAAATCTGTAAATTAATCGATTAACTGTTTAAATCACCAAACCCACAGAAGAAGACAACATGTAATAATAGCGAGCATCCAGTAAGAGACAAGAATGCAATAATATTTGGTGCTATTGCAAATCCTAAAAGATAAGGTCAACTACACGCCATAACATTTGTAGACTTTTTCAATGAAAACGCCAAAATTTTCGACTTTTTGTGGCTCCGCTAACTTTTGCCACAAATATATTTTATTTTGTCAATAATTAGAGTTGCAGACAACAGTTTAAAAAGCTTTTTAAAATACCGAAATATACGGCACGCCGTATCTTCAGCGATCCCACACAAAAGGACTGGTAAACTAGATAGAAATTCGATGGTCTATGATTGTCATTAATGTTCTAATTGTAAATTTTCAGCCTATGTACGATATTATATATTTTTATTTATTTATTTAATTTTTTTTTATTTTAAGGGTATATTTTGGAACTTATGAATAGCAAGAAATAGTAAATATCTAGTGTCATTTAAGAAGTTTAATTAACTGAACAAAATTGGAGTTAAAAATAATAATAATAATAATAATAATAATAATGGTGACAATAATACTATTGTTAATAATTAAAGACTCGAACAATATCACATGTAGTGAACAAAACGTTGGCCACATCAATTTGATTAATTTAAGTAATTTTTTGTAATAACATAAATAAGAATTTTTTTAATGTTCAGTTTTGACCAATTTCAAGTTTTTTAAATAAATTCAAAATATTGCCACTCATTCTATGCTGTTTTTCGTCTGTTACTAGTTTCGTGCCATGTTTCCGTTGAACCAGGATTTTATACGTTTACCAAAAGAGGTTAGCATCAGTAACAGCGTGTTTTTTACATTAGAAGATTGTGGCAGATGATTTGATAATAGCTTAAGTTACAAGCTTCAATAGATATTTTAAATTTTGGATGCAATTCTACCCCAACGTTTGTTGGTATTGTTATTGTTTTTTAAATCCTAGAATCCTTTATTGAAATTTTATCATGAATGTTTGTGACATTTATCTTCAACATGTCTATTTCAACGTCGTGTGAATGTTTGTCGGCCAAGTTAAAGGCTTGTTTTTTTGTACGGACGTTCAAAGGGCGTGGGGTACATTCGGTGCCATGTCGCATATCACGTCGCAACTTCAGACTACGCTATAGCGGAATTCCAATGATTAGAATTGTTGATGCCACATGACATTGTTTAATAATAGTTTAATGAAAAGTATATTTTTATATTTCCGGTTGCTATGCCTATTGGCTGGTAAATTGAGTTTATTAAAAAACTTTCGGCTGACCACAAATTTGTGTTGGGGTGCATATCTATCTCCTCCCCCCATGCTGAAAGAGGAATTGTTTTACTTTGGGTTTTACAAGGGTTAAAAATTATGGAGTTTAAAGCTTTATTACAACAACATTCGTGCTA
>CM067534.1:8612500-8617500 GCA_034509925.1 Hirudinaria manillensis
GATGATAACTCGAAACCGGATTACAAATGGAGACAACTGTCTTCGATAGTTTCTGTGTCAATGAAGAGACTAGATACGTCGAAGGGCTAGGTGTCAAGAGGTCATCTTGTGATTCGACAGGCGTGCGACGTTGTCTGCGACGTGGTCCACCCAGCCGACGTCCCAGTTAGGACGAAGTCTCGCCAGCGTCTCGTAAATGGCCGAGAGTTTTTCCAAAAAAAAAACCATTCTCTGCTCTCGACTCCAGCCTGTAATGGGGACTTTGTCATGAGTTTACAAATAACATAACGTAACATAAACGACATAAAATACAACACATGTTTAGTATGTACGCATTAATAATGTCATTATTAATTATTAATGTTACAAAAGAATCAATGATTTTTATTTGGCTGCAATATTGTCATTCCAAATCGGAGGGAAGTTAATTTAAAATTCGAATGTCACCACCGCCACCCACCAGCTTCAAGATAAGCTCGTACGTCCTCAGAACCTTGTCAGCTCTCTGTGAGATGACGAAGTAGCACAGGAGTTCCTCCACGAGCTGCGAATTGGAGTTCGGCTGCATCTTTGGGACCGGTTGACTGGAAAACGGCCGAGGATCGATCGCAACCGGAAACGACGCAACTCCTGACTGGATCAGTTGCTTTTCTGTTTGATTGCTTGGTGAGATGATGGTTTGAGTGAGGGGATGAAAAAAAGGATACCATGGAGGAAACTGGGTATTGAATTGCTAATTCCTCTTAATTTTTAAATAGATGGCGTCATTAGGGAAGAGGTTACTGAGTCCTATTGGTTTTTGTTATTTGTCCTTAAGTTTATAAGTTCTTTCTCTGTTAAATTATTTTTTTCTTTCAGGGCCATTTCAATCAAATTTTAATTTTTAAAACTCAAAGTTCGAAAGTGATCAAAAAAGAGGCAATCACAGCCTTTATATTGTCTCCGTTGTTGCCATGACTCGAACTGGAGTTGTTGTCTGCGAAGTTTCGATGATTTTTTTTAATTCATCGTCGTGAATTTAAAAAGCAAAGGAAATAAAATTCTCGGTCGACGACTTTTACCGAGCCTCGTCGGCATTTTGAGTCCTCCGTATTTCTTCCAGTAGACCCAGAAGGTTGAACAAACTCTGCACTGAAGTACGGCAGGACCCCATCCGTACCATTGGTTCGAGCTGGTGGCTGAGAAAATATTCGCTCGTTAATTCGTCTCGTCATTTCGAAGAAACATAGAATTCTGACTCACCGAAACAACTCTCGCACGGCATGTCATTCTTGTCATTAATCTGAGCCGGGTTCGGTTTATTGCTGAAAATGACAGACAATTCAGGTAAAACAAAAATGGATGATCACTCCTCAGGATGGTTTAAGGAATGTCAAAAATTGTAAATTAATGTCTTTAAAGTTTAATGTAATCCTTGAAATTCTGCAAGCATTCCATTGTTCCACTCAAAAGGTAATAAAGTCATAAATGACCCACTATGTGGGAATGTACACCTGCTTCAGTTTGTTGTCAGCCTCTGCTGCTTTGATGCGTTTCTATTAAAGAAATGGAACGATTAAACTTCACCAAACATCCAATTGAAGATTTAAATTTCAAAACTTCGACCTGCTGCACGTATCTGTCCGTCGTCTTCCAAAAGTAATAATATTCCACAATCGATCTGTGATTGTTCAAAGGCAGCTTAAAGAAAATACAAGGTCTCGAAGAAGCTTAAAAAACTTGCAGACCCCTCAACGCCGTCAACGCGTCGATCGCGGCACAGTCGACGATAACTTCTATGAACTCACAAAATCATTCCTTATCCCCAGAAAGTCCCTGCCATATTTATCCAAAGCCTCTTCGAAGAGATTGTCTTCCGAGGCCGACCATTCCTACATTTCGTCCCTGCACAGCACCGGACCAGTCGAAGGGATCAGATCAGAGAGCTTTCCTCGCTCAACTGCGAATGTTCGGCGAACCCATCGGCAGCTTGATTGATTAACGTTTGTCGCGCGACGACATGAAAATAAATAAATTGTTGAAATAACATGATTGGCTGATTGAACGATGACGTCAACAGCTATTAATAGAACTATTAGCATGTTAATCACCATTTTGTAACAATCTTTTTAATAATAACTGCTATCAGAAAATTATTATTTGTTTATTATAAACAATAATAGTACTCAATAATAATAATAATAATAATAACAATAATAATAATAATAATAATAATAATAAATCCTTATAATATGGAAGCCATTTGTATAGCGCCATTTTTGTACTTCTGTCGAGACGCAATCGATCAGAATACAAAAGAATGAAGGAAGGGGGAATCCAACATTTGGAAAGCTTTTCCAGTTTATAATTTGTTCCAATTTGCAGAACGTTTCTTTTGTTTATGTTACTGTTTACAATATCTGCCGTTTGTTTACATTTTCAAATGTTTACCATTCTCAGATAGATATAAATAGATTATTTAATGGGCCATCTAAATGTTATTAATAGTTTTTCTTGTTATGCAATAAATATTATTATTTTTATATCATTATACATTGTGTTGCTATGTAAAACTATATAGAAATTCTATGGTCTATGATTGTCATTATTGTTCTAATTGTAAATTTTCAGCCTATACACTGTAACAACCAGGGGTCCTGGAACTAATTATGGTAGGTCAGGTTTATTGAAATTGTTCAGTTGGCTTTGGAAGCTATTCAATGCTAATTGTCCAGGTTTTGGAATCTGTTAATTCTCTCGCTCTCTGGTTTCCTATTTATTATATATTTTTATTTATTTTTTTTTATTTTTATTTTAAGGGTATATTTTGGAACTTATGAATAGCAGGAAATAGTAAATATCTAGTGTCATTTAAGAAGTTTAGTTAACTGAACAAAAATTGGAGTTAATAATAATAATAACAATAATAATAATAATAATAATAATAATAATAATGATAATAATAGTAATAATAGTAATAATAATAATAATAATAATAATAATAATAAATCCTTACAATATTGAAGCCATTTGTATAGCGCCATTTTGTACTTCTGCCGAGACGCAATCGATCAGAAGACAAAAGAATGAAGGAAGGGGGAATCCAACATTTGGAAAGCTTTTCCAGTTTATAATTTGTTCCAATTTGCAGAACGTTTCTTTTGTTTATGTTATTGTTTACAATATCTGCCGTTTGTTTACATTTTCAAATGTTTACCATTCGCAGATAGATATAAATAGATTATTTAATGGGCCATCTAAATGTTATTAATAGTTTTTCTTGTTATGCAATAAATATTATTATTTTTATATCATTATACATTGTGTTGCTATGTAAAACTATATAGAAATTCTATGGTCTATGATTGTCATTATTGTTCTAATTGTAAATTTTCAGCCTATACACTGTAACAACCAGGGGTCCTGGAACTAATTATGGTAGGTCAGGTTTATTGAAATTGTTCAGTTGGCTTTGGAAGCTATTCAATGCTAATTGTCCAGGTTTTGGAATCTGTTAATTCTCTCGCTCTCTGGTTTCCTATTTATTATATATTTTTATTTATTTTTTTTTATTTTTATTTTAAGGGTATATTTTGGAACTTATGAATAGCAGGAAATAGTAAATATCTAGTGTCATTTAAGAAGTTTAGTTAACTGAACAAAAATTGGAGTTAATAATAATAATAACAATAATAATAATAATAATAATAATAATAATAATAATAATAATAATAATAATAATAATAATAATAATAATAATAGAAATAATAATAATAATACTAATTAAAGACTCGAACAATATCACATGTAGTGAACAAAACGTTCGCCGCATCAATTTGATTAATTTAATAAGATGTGGGAGCACATCTATCTCCTCCCCCATGCTGAAAGAGGAATTGTTTTACTTTGGGTTTTACAAGGGTTAAAAAATATGGAGTTTAAAGCTTTATTACAACAACATTCGTGCTAAATACAATCGAACATTAATAGTCATCGCTTTCATCTCCTTGATCAACATCAGTAAATATTTCATCAACTAGATGAAAATAATCACAACTTAAGAAGATGCCATTATATTCGTAATTATTGATGGAAAAATATATAATTTCTTGTTCGAACTGTAACAAATAATTCGAAATGTTAATAATAAACAATTAGTTGCATATGCAAATTAATCGGTTAGTGGATTACTTTTGTACATCTCTTATTAGTCATCATCCTCATGAGAATGTCCATATGGCAAACATCTTGAGGTGCCAGGAAAAGAAACGGACTGAAATAATAACGACAAATTTTTAATTCATAATAATAAATCTTTGATGCCATATTATCTTGCCATAATTAGTTAATGACTGATGCAGTTTGTTAAACTAATGTAAAATCTGATCTCAGAATAAAGTCCATTCGGCCTTCATTACAACCTTTACTGGTAACCATGAAGTTAAAATACTCACCATTTTTTCAATAACACCTGAACCGACCAACGTATTGGCCCTCTTTCCGACGGATTCATTAACAAATTAGTCAGATAATTTTTAATGGGAGGCCTGCGTGGTCTAAATATTTCCCCCATAATTCCAGGTGGTAAATTAAGTTTCTGAGGTTAAATAATATTAATAATTAATAATATTAATAATGACATATTATGAGTTCATTTAATAAATTACTTATATTGTTAGTTAAATTCATTAAATACTGACCGGAAATAATGCAGGTAAAATCAACCATGCTTGATGAATGACATCGATAACCTGAATAGCTTTTGAATAATCGTCGAAAAACGTAATTTTTTCAAAAAATCTATAATTGTCCTCAGGTTCCAAACAATTATTTTTTGATTTTTTCTCATGCTTAAAATATTTCTCTGCTAATTTTTCAGTCTCATCCTTGAAGTGTCTGTACGATGGACACTGATGCCCTTCAGGCGGATATTGTCCAATATCGTGGAGGTAGTGCTGTTCTAATCGTCTCATGTAAGTGTTTGTGCGATGATCTTCCCAACTAATTACCTGTTTACATCA
>CM067534.1:8625000-8710000 GCA_034509925.1 Hirudinaria manillensis
CTGGCTGAAGCAATTCCTAAGAAAGCTGTAACAAGTAACCCTGAGATATAAATCATTCTCGTATTTGGCTCAGTCATTGCCATAAAATCTGCTTCACTTTTCTTTGACATAGCGATAAAAAATTCTCGTATGCGCTGCAACTTTTCTTGTTCGTTTTCTGCATTTTTAAAATAGCGGAACAAAGTATCGAAGTAAAAACTGCAACTCAGTATATTACGAACGACAGTCACATATGTCAAACTTTCAAAGAATTTGCTCAAAAATTCCAGGCCAAAATCTTCCTTAAAAACAAAAAAAAACAATTAAATATTTTCAATATAAATATTATTAATTTCAGAACTCTTCTGCTTTTTGAAGCATCAAATACTTAATATTACATTAATAATTAATTACTTAAGAATATTACTGCGAAAGGTTATGCTGGTGCGGTTTTTTCTAATAATAATAATACTAATATTAAATAATTGCTTGTCTTGGAAATAAAATTTGGTCATGATAAAAATCGATCAAACATTTTTAAGATGGTAGTAAGAATCCATGTATAGCTTCATTTCTCTAAAAAATTTGTGGCTTTCAAGCAACACGTCGATTTCTTTTTGTCCGGGCAATGATTTTGCTGAAGAATTTCATTGAGAATTTAATGTAAATAATTATTTTAAATAATTGTTAATAATATTTATTAATATTGAATTAAATGTAGGAAAGTATTTAGAATAATACATTGTTCTCTCAGCCAATTGGTAATTCTTTGAGCAATTGGTCTCGTCGCATCGGGAAGGTTGCATAAGTATGACAACCTAAGAAAGGCAAAAATATCTGTTTTAAGGAATAATTATTTTGTGACTGTTGCACAGAAATAGATTTCTTTAATGAGAATATAATGGGGACATTACGAGTAGATATCAATCTATTATCCATCAATTGCTTCCACATAGTACTTCCGTGGTATTTTTGGGCAACTTTTAAAATTTTAACGATACCATCAACATCCGACCTCGGGTCAAATCTGCAGGCTATTAAACTAAAGCAATGTAAATGAAAATTGATCAGGGTAAATAATGCTTGAAACGTCAATTGCAGAACTTTAATAATTCCTTTCATTTTAAAATGTAAAAAAGATTATTTACTTAGGTATACTATAAGAATCTTCGAAGGTTAATTTAAAGCCATCCTCAGGACTTTGTTCCAGAAGTTGTAGGTAAGTGACATCGAGCAATTGATCGCGGATATGAAACTTAATGATGTATAATTATTTACATGGTATAATATATTACTGTAAGTAATCTTGCTTATAAATATTCAGTTTATGCAAATACCATTTCATAATAGATTTCGTTATATGGTGCCAGACACATATTCGCTAGTTGACTGATTGAATCTTCGGAACACATTTCTGTGACAACGATAAATTAATTTTAAATATTATTAGACAATAATTGTTGCCATATTATCACTCGTGATCAATCTCATCACTCACTAGTTCCAGCGACATCTTTGTAATTCCCGCCATAAATAATGTCATCTATTTCGAAAAGAGTTTCGTCAGAGACTTTTGGTAGCAAGGAACTGGTATTTTAAGAAAAATTATTGTGTAAAATAGCCATAGTTTTGATCAGAAAATGTATTCACAACCTAATGTCTTCTGCTATTTTCTTGAAACTTTCAAAATCTTTGCTATCCTGTTGGCAAATAAATTGAATTCCAAATAATAAATAAATAATTACAGATTATAATTGTAATTGTAATCAATTTTATAATAATGTCATCGTAGATAATTAATTATGCCGGACATTGCCTACATTGTGCGTTCTCTTTTTTCTCAAGTCGCATAGTGTCGTCAAATTTTCGAAAATATTCAGAATATCTGACGGTATTTTTTGTAAAATAAGAATATTATTATTTAATTCCGAATCACACAATTATAATTATAATAGTATAATAATAATAATAATAATAGTAATAGTAATAATAGTAATCCAATATAATAATATTATATATTATTTTATGTGACTCTACCATAATCTTCCTTGGACATTATTGTGGACTACAGCAACCTGATTAATTAACAGCTAGTTTTCCGATACATGTTTGAAATAAATCTGATCACACTTATTTCAAAAACCAAAAATCATGAATGCAAAGAAAATAAATTTTTAAATTTTAAAGAAATTTATTGTTCCTTTATTTTTGAAGTAAATATTATTATTATTATTATTATTATTATTACATATTATGCTTGATTTATTGTTATTGTTGAATCGTCCTCAACCACATGGCTTTAAAGGCAATGCAATTCAAGGAGATAAACATGTCCATTCAATCCTCAACTGATGTTCATCTTCCTCTTCTTCCTCTTCCTCTTCAGCCTATAAAAACAGCCTGTTGAGGTCATGTTCGTTTGCTTGAAAACAATGCTACCTTGCTATCGGTCACGTGGCTCATGAAGATCCACCATCATTGGCTGAATTATCGTGACGTCATCGAATGAGTTGATCAGTTATTAGACGCGTTGGGGATTTATTGTTATTATTATTATTATTATTATTATTATTATTGTTATTATTATTATTATTATTTTTACTATTATTATTATTATTATTATCATCATGGTTGTTATTATTATTATTATTTGTTTATTCGCAATCACGGCCTCCGCCGGAAAACAGTGACCCCAGATCCCAGCAAGGGATTATTATTATTAGGACAACAAATTATTATTATTATTATTATTATTATTATTATTATTATTATCATTATTTAATATTAAAATTAGATATCAACGTTATTCTCAAATCTCTTGTCCTTATCTTTGTTTTTCTAAAGGTAGATTTATATTAGTATTAAAAATTTTCATAATCTTAATCATATTCATCATTATAATTATAATTATCATAATAATATTAATAATCATCATCATCACTGCTCCATCCCTCCTCAATGATATCATTCCAGGTAGGTATCCAGGTAGAGAGAGATGGAACTTGGAACCAATCAGCAGGTAACGCACGAGACTCACCTGTTTCAAACAGGTGTTCGGCGAACCCATCGGCAGCTTGATTGATTAACGTTTGTCGCGCGACGACATGAAAATAAATAAATTGTTGAAATAACATGATTGGCTGATTGAACGATGACGTCAACAGCTATTAATAGAACTATTAGCATTTTAATCACCATTTTGTAACAATTTTTTTAATAATAACTGCTATCAGAAAATTATTATTTGTTTATTATAAACAATAATAGTACTCAATAATAATAATAATAATAATAATAATAATAATAATAATAAATCCTTATAATATATGCGCCATTTTTGTACTTCTGCCGAGACGCAATCGATCAGAATACAAAAGAATGAAGGAAGGGGGAATCCAACATTTGGAAAGTTTTTCCAGTTTATAATTTGTTCCAATTTGCAGAACGTTTCTTTTGTTTATGTTATTGTTTACAATATCTGCCGTTTGTTTACATTTTCAAATGTTTACCATTCTCAGATAGATATAAATAGATTATTTAATGGGCCATCTAAATGTTATTAATAGTTTTTCTTGTTATGCAATAAATATTATTATTTTTATATCATTATACATTGTGTTACTATGTAAAACTATATAGAAATTCTATGGTCTATGATTGTCGTTATTGTTCTAATTGTAAATTTTCAGCCTATATACTGTAATAACCAGGGGTCCTGGAACTAATTATGGTAGGTCAGGTTTATTGAAATTGTTCAGTTGGCTTAGGAAGCTATTCAATGCCTAATCATCCAAGTCTTGGAATCTGCTAATTCTCTCGCTCTCTGGTTTCCTATTTATTATATATTTTTATTTATTTTTTTAATTTTTATTTTAAGGGTATATTTTGGAACTTATGAATAGCAAGAAATAGTAAATATCTAGTGTCATTTAAGAAGTTTAGTTAACTGAACAAAAATTGGAGTTAATAATAATAATAACAATAATAATAATAATAATACTAATTAAAGACTCGAACAATATCACATGTAGTGAACAAAACGTTCGCCGCATCAATTTGATTAATTTAATAAGATGTGGGAGCACATCTATTTCCTCCCCCATGCTGAAAGAGGAATTGTTTTACTTTGGGTTTTACAAGGGTTAAAAATTATGGAGTTTAAAGCTTTATTACAACAACATTCGTGCTAAATACAATCGAACATTAATAGTCATCGCTTTCATCTCCTTGATCAACATCAGTAAATATTTCATCATGTAGACGAAAATAATCACAACTGAAGGTGAAGCTAATATATTCGTAATTATTGATGGAAAAATATATAATTTCTTGTTCGAACTGTAACAAATAATTCGAAATGTTAATAATAAACAATTAGTTGCATATGCAAATTAATCGGTTAGTGGATTACTTTTGTACATCTCTTATTAGTCATCATCCTCATGAGAATGTCCATATGGCAAACATCTTGAGGTGCCAGGAAAAGAAACGGACTGAAATAATAACGACAAATTTTTAATTCATAATAATAAATCTTTGATGCCATATTATCTTGCCATAATTAGTTAATGACTGATGCAGTTTGTTAAACTAATGTAAAATCTGTTCTCAGAATAAAGTCCATTCGGCCTTCATTACAACCTTTACTGGTAACCATGAAGTTAAAATACTCACCATTTTCTCAATAACACCTGAACCGACCAACGTATTGGCCCTCTTTCCGACGGATTCATTAACAAATCATTCAGATAATGCTTAATGGGAGGCCTGCGTGGTCTAAATATTTCCCCCATAATTCCAGGTGGTAAATTAAGTTTCTGAGGTTAAATAATATTAATAATTAATAATATTAATAATGACATATTATGAGTTCATTTAATAAATTACTTATATTGTTAGTTAAATTCATTAAATACTGACCGGAAATAATACAGGTAAAATCAACCAAGCGTGGTGAATGACATCGATAACCTGAATAGCTTTTGAATAATCGTCGAAAAACGTAATTTTTTCAAAAAATCTATAATTGTCCTCAGGTTCCAAACAATTATTTTTTGATTTTTTCTCATGCTTAAAATATTTCTCTGCTAATTTTTCAGTCTCATCTTTGAAGTGTCTGTACGATGTACACTGATGCCCTTCAGGCGGATATTGTCCGATGTCGTGGAGGTAGTGCTGTTCTAATCGTCTCATGTAAGTGTTTGTGCGGTGCTTTTCCCAACTAATTACCTGTTTACATCGTAAATAAATAAAATACACGCTTGCTGCTTGTTAACCAACACACTGTTAAATGTATCTGCGTCTGACACAATCATTGAGATCACGTCACGACACATTCATTATAACACGAATGTATGTTTTTATAATTATCTCATTTTTTTCTTACTCTTCCACTGTCTGCAGCGATTCTTAAGAAAGCTCTAACAAGTAACCCTGAGATATAAATCATTCTCATATTTGGCTCAGTCATTGCCATAAAATCTGCTTCACTTTTCTTAGACATAGCGATAAAAAAATCTCGTATGCGCTGCAACTTTTCTTGTTCGTTTTCTGCATTTTTAAAATAGCGGAACAAAGTACCGAAGTAAAAACTGCAACTCAGTATATCACGAACGACAGTCACATATGTCAAACTTTCAAAGAATTTGCTCAAAAATTCCAGGCCAAAATCTTCCTTAAAAAAAAACAATTAAATATTTTCAATATAAATATTATTAATTTCAGAACTCTTCTGCTTTTTGAAGCATCAAATACTTAATATTACATTAATAATTAATTACTTAAGAATATTACTGCGAAAGGTTATGCTGGTGCGGTTTTTTCTAATAATAATAATACTAATATTAAATAATTGCTTGTCTTGGAAATAAAATTTGGTCATGATAAAAATCGATCAAACATTTTTTAGATGGTAGTAAGAATCCATGTATAGCTCCATTTTGCTAAAATGTTCTTTGCTTTTAAGCAACAAGTCGATTTCTTTTTGTCCGGGTAATGATTTTGCTGAAGAATTTCATTGAGAATTTAATGTAAATATTTTAAATAATTGTTAATAATATTCATTAATATTGAATTAAATGTAGGAAAATATTTAGAGTAATACATTGTTCTCTCAGCCAATTGGTAATTCTTTGAGCAATTGGTCTCGTCGCATCGGGAAGGTTGCATAAGTATGACAACCAAAGAAAGGCAAATATGTCTGTTTTAAGGAATAATTATTTTGTGACTGTTGCGCAGAAATAGATTTTTTTAATGAGAATATAATAGGGACATTACGACAAGATCTCAAGTCCACATCAATCAATTGCTTCCACATAGTACTTCCGTGGTATTTTTGGGCAACTTTTAAAATTTTAACGATACCATCAACAGACAACCTCATGTCAAATCTCCCGATTATGAAACTAAAGCAATGTAAATGAATATAGATCAGGGTAAACAATGGTTAAAACGTCAATTGCAGAACGTTTTAATTCATTTCATTTTAAAATGTTAAAAAGATTATTTACTTAGGTATAGTATCATTGTCCCTCATTAATTTAAAGCCATCTTCAGGACTTTGTTCCAGAAGTTGTAGGTAAGTGACATCGAGCAATTGATCGCGTATATGAAACTGAATAATGTATAATTATTTAAAATTGCATGCTATAAGATATTACTGCAAGAATTCTTGTTTTAAACACGAGGTTAAGTTTACCATGTTTTGATAGATTTCGTTATAAGGTGCAAGACACATATTCGCTAGTTGACTGATTGAATCTTTGGAACACATTTCTGTGACAACGGTAAATTAATTTTAAATATTATTAGACAATAATTGTTGCCATATTATCACTCGTGATCAATCTCATCACTCACTAGTTCCAGCGACATCTTTGTAATTCCCGCCATAAATAATGTCATCTATTTCGAATAGAGTTTCGTCAGAGACTTTTGGTAGCAAGGAACTGGTATTTTAAGAAAAATTATTGTGTAAAATAGCCATAGTTTTGATCAGAAAATGTATTCACAACCTAATGTCTTCTGCTATTTTCTTGAAACTTTCGAAATCTTTGCTACGCTGTTGGCAAATAAATTGAATTCCAAATAATAAATAAATAATTACAGATTATAATTGTAATTGTAATCAATTTTATAATAATGTCATCGTAGATAATTAATTATGACGGACATTGCCTACATTGTGCGTTCTCTTTTTTCTCAAGTCGCATAGTGTCGTCAAATTTTCGAAAATATTCAGAATATCTGACGGTATTTTTTGTAAAATAAGAATATTATTATTTAATTCCGAATCACACAATTATAATTATAATAGTATAATAATAATAATAATAATAGTAATAGTAATAATAGTAATACAATATAATAATATTCACTATTATGTTATGTGACTCTACCATAATCATCCATGGACATTATTGTGGACTACAGCAACCTGATTAATTAACAGCTAGTTTTCCGATACATGTTTGAAATAAATCTGATCACACTTATTTCAAAAACCAAAAATCATGAATGCAAAGAAAATAAATTTTTAAATTTTAAAGAAATTTATTGTTCCTTTATTTTTGAAGTAAATATTATTATTATTATTATTATTATTATTATTACATATTATGCTTGATTTATTGTTATTGTTGAATCGTCCTCAACCACATGGCTTTAAAGGCAATGCAATTCAAGGAGATAAACATGTCCATTCAATCCTCAACTGATGTTCATCTTCCTCTTCTTCCTCTTCCTCTTCAGCCTATAAAAACAGCCTGTTGAGGTCATGTTCGTTTGCTTGAAAACAATGCTACCTTGCTATCGGTCACGTGGCTCATGAAGATCCACCATCATTGGCTGAATTATCGTGACGTCATCGAATGAGTTGATCAGTTATTAGACGCGTTGGGGATTTATTGTTATTATTATTATTATTATTATTATTATTATTGTTATTATTATTATTATTATTTTTACTATTATTATTATTATTATTATCATCATGGTTGTTATTATTATTATTATTTGTTTATTCGCAATCACGGCCTCCGCCGGAAAACAGTGACCCCAGATCCCAGCAAGGGATTATTATTATTAGGACAACAAATTATTATTATTATTATTATTATTATTATTATTATTATTATCATTATTTAATATTAAAATTAGATATCAACGTTATTCTCAAATCTCTTGTCCTTATCTTTGTTTTTCTAAAGGTAGATTTATATTAGTATTAAAAATTTTCATAATCTTAATCATATTCATCATTATAATTATAATTATCATAATAATATTAATAATCATCATCATCACTGCTCCATCCCTCCTCAATGATATCATTCCAGGTAGGTATCCAGGTAGAGAGAGATGGAACTTGGAACCAATCAGCAGGTAACGCACGAGACTCACCTGTTTCAAACAGGTGTTCGGCGAACCCATCGGCAGCTTGATTGATTAACGTTTGTCGCGCGACGACATGAAAATAAATAAATTGTTGAAATAACATGATTGGCTGATTGAACGATGACGTCAACAGCTATTAATAGAACTATTAGCATTTTAATCACCATTTTGTAACAATTTTTTTAATAATAACTGCTATCAGAAAATTATTATTTGTTTATTATAAACAATAATAGTACTCAATAATAATAATAATAATAATAATAATAATAATAATAATAATAATAATAATAATAATAATAATAATAATAATAATAATAATAATAATAATAATAATAATAAATCCTTATAATATATGCGCCATTTTTGTACTTCTGCCGAGACGCAATCGATCAGAATACAAAAGAATGAAGGAAGGGGGAATCCAACATTTGGAAAGCTTTTCCAGTTTATAATTTGTTCCAATTTGCAGAACGTTTCTTTTGTTTATGTTATTGTTTACATTTTCAAATGTTTACCATTCGCAGATAGATATAAATAGATTATTTAATGGGCCATCTAAATGTTATTAATAGTTTTTCTTGTTATGCAATAAATATTATTATTTTTATATCATTATACATTGTGTTGCTATGTAAAACTATATAGAAATTCTATGGTCTATGATTGTCATTATTGTTCTAATTGTAAATTTTCAGCCTATACACTGTAACAACCAGGGGTCCTGGAACTAATTATGGTAGGTCAGGTTTATTGAAATTGTTCAGTTGGCTTTGGAAGCTATTCAATGCTAATTGTCCAGGTTTTGGAATCTGTTAATTCTCTCGCTCTCTGGTTTCCTATTTATTATATATTTTTATTTATTTTTTTAATTTTTATTTTAAGGGTATATTTTGGAACTTATGAATAGCAAGAAATAGTAAATATCTAGTGTCATTTAAGAAGTTTAGTTAACTGAACAAAAATTGGAGTTAATAATAATAATAACAATAATAATAATAATAATACTAATTAAAGACTCGAACAATATCACATGTAGTGAACAAAACGTTCGCCGCATCAATTTGATTAATTTAATAAGATGTGGGAGCACATCTATTTCCTCCCCCATGCTGAAAGAGGAATTGTTTTACTTTGGGTTTTACAAGGGTTAAAAAATATGGAGTTTAAAGCTTTATTACAACAACATTCGTGCTAAATACAATCAAACATTAATAGTCATCGCTTTCATCTCCTTGATCAACATCAGTAAATATTTCATCATGTAGTTGAAAATAATCACAACTGAAGGTGAAGCTAATATATTCGTAATTATTGATGAAAAAATATATAATTTCTTGTTCGAACTGTAACAAATAATTCGAAATGTTAATAATAAACAATTAGTTGCATATGCAAATTAATCGGTTAGTGGATTACTTTTGTACATCTCTTATTAGTCATCATCCTCATGAGAATGTCCATATGGCAAACATCTTGAGGTGCCAGGAAAAGAAACGGACTGAAATAATAACGACAAATTTTTAATTCATAATAATAAATCTTTGATGCCATTATTATCTTGCCATAATTAGTTAATGACTGATGCAGTTTGTTAAACTAATGTAAAATCTGTTCTCAGAATAAAGTCCATTCGGCCTTCATTACAACCTTTACTGGTAACCATGAAGTTAAAATACTCACCATTTTCTCAATAACACCTGAACCGACCAACGTATTGGCCCTCTTTCCGACGGATTCATTAACAAATCATTCAGATAATGCTTAATGGGAGGCCTGCGTGGTCTAAATATTTCCCCCATAATTCCAGGTGGTAAATTAAGTTTCTGAGGTTAAATAATATTAATAATTAATAATATTAATAATGACATATTATGAGTTCATTTAATAAATTACTTATATTGTTAGTTAAATTCATTAAATACTGACCGGAAATAATACAGGTAAAATCAACCAAGCGTGGTGAATGACATCGATAACCTGAATAGCTTTTGAATAATCGTCGAAAAACGTAATTTTTTCAAAAAATCTATAATTGTCCTCAGGTTCCAAACAATTATTTTTTGATTTTTTCTCATGCTTAAAATATTTCTCTGCTAATTTTTCAGTCTCATCTTTGAAGTGTCTGTACGATGTACACTGATGCCCTTTAGGCGGATATTGTCCGATGTCGTGGAGGTAGTGCTGTTCTAATCGTCTCATGTAAGTGTTTGTGCGGTGCTTTTCCCAACTAATTACCTGTTTACATCGTAAATAAATAAAATACACGCTTGCTGCTTGTTAACCAACACACTGTTAAATGTATGTGCGTCTGACACAATCATTGAGATCACGTCACGACACATTCATTATAACACGAATGTATGTTTTTATAATTATCTCATTTTTTTCTTACTCTTCCACTGTCTGCAGCGATTCTTAAGAAAGCTCTAACAAGTAACCCTGAGATATAAATCATTCTCATATTTGGCTCAGTCATTGCCATAAAATCTGCTTCACTTTTCTTAGACATAGCGATAAAAAAATCTCGTATGCGCTGCAACTTTTCTTGTTCGTTTTCTGCATTTTTAAAATAGCGGAACAAAGTACCGAAGTAAAAACTGCAACTCAGTATATCACGAACGACAGTCACATATGTCAAACTTTCAAAGAATTTGCTCAAAAATTCCAGGCCAAAATCTTCCTTAAAAAAAAAAAACAATTAAATATTTTCAATATAAATATTATTAATTTCAGAACTCTTCTGCTTTTTGAAGCATCAAATACTTAATATTACTGTTGAGTTTTTATGCTTAAAAACTTGTTTTGTTAAAATAGTTTGAATTATTATATTAATGGTTTTTGGTTCCGCTCTCCTTTGTTTCGCTTCTTCTTCCTGTGAATAAAGATGGTCTGGTGTAGTTGGACTTTGAATTCGATATATTTGAGGTTTATTTCAACAGGTTATGGGCCCAGAATAGGCTTCAAATAAATCTGTTCACTGCTAGATCGTTTTTATTGTTTTTTTTGCGGCTTACAAAACTTGTTTGCGAAAATGGATCTGTCGAAAATTCAAATTAGACCGTTGGAAGGAAAATCGAACTGGTCGAATTGGAAAAGCAGGATGATCGTCATCTTTAGAGGTTTGGGAGATTCTCTTGAAATTATTGAAGGAAATTTTAAGAAACCCACGCCAGTAGATGATGCTTCAGAAGAACAACGATCCGAGTTTGAACGAATGAGCAAAAAGTTTAAGGAAGCTGATTGCGGCGCATTGATTTTAATGTCGAGCAATATGACAGAAGAAGTTTACGAAAAAGTTCGAAACATGACTGGTGCGTTTGAAATGTGGAATGAATTGAAATCGTTATTTGAAGTTGCAAGAGAAGACAAAGCATACGACTTGTGCATGAGTTTCTTCAGCTACAAAAAGAACGATGCAGACGACATGGCCACTCACGTCACCAAGCTTAAAAACATTTGGAAAGATTTATCAGCAGAACTTTATAAAGATGAAAATAAAGATTTGTTGCTGATTTATAAAGTCTTGGAAACTCTCCCAAGTGAATATTTTTCTTTCTCATCAAGCTGGAAACTGTTAAACAAAGAACAGAGAAATATTGACTCGTTGACTGTTCATTTGTGTAGTCATGAGAGATCATTGTCTGAGAAGGAAATATTAAACAAAGATCAAACATTTGTTGCAAATCATAGAAAATCATTCCCTGAAAAGAAAAATGTCTCAGAAAACGGAGAACATTCAAAGAATAGAATCAAGGTTAAATGTTTCTATTGCAACAAAGTTGGACATTTAAAGAAAGATTGCAAAAAGAGAATCGCAGAAGAAAAATTAAAGACAAATGTGAGTTCTTCTGGTTCTTCTCTTCTAGCAGTTGAGGTCAATGCAGTTGACTGGACTAGCTTTACAGACTCTTGGTTTGTAGACAATGGAGCTACAAGGCATTTAACGTTTAGAAAAGATTTTCTAAGAGATTATCATGAATTTTCTGAACCACAGAAGCTCCATGTTGCAGATGGAAGTGTTCTTGATGTCATTGGAAAAGGCAAAGTAACACTTGAAGCTAACATTTATGATAAAGTTGTTCCACTTGAACTGAATGATGTGTGGTATGTTCCAAGAATCAAGAAAAACTTATTTTCTGTGCTTTCTGCCCATGAAAGAAGAAAAAATAGTGTTTTTACATCCAACATCAACAAATGCAGTTTTAAAGTAGACAACACTGTTAAGCTAATTGGATCAAGAGAAGAAGGTAATGGCTTATTCAAATTACTGGCTAAAACTGTTCTTCCACAGCATGAAGAATCAAATGTTGTTGACAGTTCAAAACTCCAGTTGTATCATGAAAGATTCGCACATCAAAACAAGAAACATGTTAAATTATTTTTGAAGAATAATTTGAAAATTAATGTTGTTGATGATGATGACGAATTTTGTGAAGGTTGTGTTTTCGGTAAAGCACACAGACTTCAATTTGGAAGAAGGCCAAAAATCAACAAGACCAGGCGAAATTATTCACACGGATGTTTGTGGTCCATTTTGTGAATCTTATTCGAATTTTAAATATTTCGTTCTATTTAAAGACGATTACAGTTCGTTCAGATTTGTTTATTTTTTGAAAAACAAGTCAGAAGTTCCAAGCAAGTTGAGGCAAGTACTTGAACTTATCAAAAACTCAGGACATAGAGTATCAGAACTCCTCAGTGATAATGGCAGAGAGTTTGATAATGATGAAGTCAAGGAAATTTTACAAACGAAAGGAATCAGACATCGTTTGGTAATGCCTTACACACCTCAACAGAATGGATGTAGTGAACGAGAGAATAGAACACTGGTTGAAGCAGCCAGAGCAATGAGATTAGCTCATGAAGAATTGTCTCAGAAACTTTGGGCAGAATTAATAAATACTGCTGCTTATGTTTTGAATAGAACGGGACCTTCCTCCATAGAAGGAAAATCACCTTATGAAATTTGGTACAAAAGAAAACCAAGAATTAAGCATTTGAGAATAATTGGTTCAAAAGCTTATATTCACACTCCTAATCAGCTAAGAACAAAGATTGAAAGTAAAGCTGTTAAAGGAATATTAGTTGGATATGAAGGAGATGATGGATATCGGATACATGTTGCACCAAGCAAGACAATTAGATCGAGAGATGTTGTGTTTGATGAAAGAATGACACCATCTTCCTCTAATACTATCAATGAGAACATGATACCGTCCTCCTCCAATGCTAACAATGAAATAATAACGTCTTCATCCAATGCTATCAATTTGAATTTCTTGAAATCACCTGATGAATGTTCAAGTGAAAAAGAAACAATTGAAGAAGTTCAAATCAGTCCAAGAAAATTGAGAGATAGAAATCAGATCATGAAGCCAAAACGATTTGATGACTATGTTTGTCTGAATGAAGCATTGAATGTTGAAGAGCCAGAATCTTATGATGATGCAATAAGTTCTGATAGAAGAAAAGAATGGATTGATGCAATGAAAAATGAGATGAACTCTCTAAGAGAAAACAAAACCTGGGAACTGGTTGATTTACCTGAAAGAACAAAAATCTTGCCATGTAAGTGGGTCTACAAGACTAAGTACGACTCTGAAGGTCAAATAGAACGTCACAAAGCACGATTGGTTGTTAAAGGTTTTCATCAGAAAAAAGGAAAGGATTATTTTGAAACATTTAGTCCAGTTGCTAAAAGTGGTACAATTAGAACTTTACTAAGCGTTGTAGCTGCAGAAGGAATGTCAATGATGCAGTTTGATGTATCCACAGCATTTTTATATGGAGAACTTGATGAAGACATTTACATGCAACAACCAGAAGGATTTGATGATGGTTCTAAAAAGGTATGCAAACTCAAAAGAAGTTTGTATGGACTAAAGCAAGCTCCGAGATGTTGGAACAAACGTTTTGGAAATTTTTTGTTGAATCTTGGTTTTGTGAAAAGTGATGCAGATCCTTGTCTTTTCATTCAAAAGAAAAAGCATAGCAAAATTTTAGTTGCTTTGTATGTCGACGATGGAATCGTTGCAGCCACATCAGAATCAGATCTTAGAGATTTCAAGCAGAAGTTAGAGAAAGAATTCAAGATTGTTGCTAAACCAGCTACATTCTTTCTTGGAATTGAAATCAACAAACAATCTGATGGCTCAATAAAAATCACTCAGAGAAACTTTACTCAAAAGATTCTAGAGAAATTCGGAATGGACAAATGTCGCCCATGTCCAACACCCATTATCAAATCTGAGAAGGCAGATGATGTCCGTGATGATCAAAACGAGATCAAATTTCCATACAGATCAGCGGTAGGCGCATTAATGTACCTAATGACAAGTACAAGACCTGACATAGCGTATGCAGTTAGTATTGTTTCTAGAAACCTAGAAAACCCAACTAGAGATGATGTTGTAAAAGTTAAGAGGATATTTAGATATCTTCAGGGTACCAGAGATATTGGTATTATTTACAGCAGTTCTAGAAAGAACGAAAATACTTTGATATGCTATAGTGATGCTGATCATGGAGGAGACACTACCACGGGAAGATCTACGTCGGGTGTTGTTTGTATTTATTCTGGAGGTGCTATCAGTTGGCTTAGTCAAAGACAAACATCAGTAGCCATATCAACGACTGAAGCAGAAGTAGTTGCTGCAAGTGAAGCTACTAGAGAAGCAATTTGGTTGAAAAGATTGTTAGAGGACATTACTGGATATTCTAACAAACCAGAAATTTACGTTGATAACGAAGCTGCAATTAAACTAGCTGAGAATCCAGAATATCACAAAAGAACCAAACACATCAAGACAAGACATTTTTACGTCAGAGAAAAAGTCACTGAAGGCGATGTGTGTGTCAAAAGAGTCTCATCAGAATTTCAGATTGCAGACATCTTGACAAAACCAGTTAGTGAAGAGAGGCTGAACATGCTGAAGGACAGAATGGGACTTAAATAATAATTCGGTGGATTTTAACAAAATGAGAAGGTGTTGAGTTTTTATGCTTAAAAACTTGTTTTGTTAAAATAGTTTGAATTATTATATTAATGGTTTTTGGTTCCGCTCTCCTTTGTTTCGCTTCTTCTTCCTGTGAATAAAGATGGTCTGGTGTAGTTGGACTTTGAATTCGATATATTTGAGGTTTATTTCAACAATTACATTAATAATTAATTACTTAAGAATATTACTGCGAAAGGTTATGCTGGTGCGGTTTTTTCTAATAATAATAATACTAATATTAAATAATTGCTTGTCTTGGAAATAAAATTTGGTCATGATAAAAATCGATCAAACATTTTTAAGATGGTAGTAAGAATCCATGTATAGCTCCATTTTGCTAAAATGTTCTTTGCTTTTAAGCAACAAGTCGATTTCTTTTTGTCCGGGTAATGATTTTGCTGAAGAATTTCATTGAGAATTTAATGTAAATATTTTAAATAATTGTTAATAATATTCATTAATATTGAATTAAATGTAGGAAAGTATTTAGAACAATACATTGTTCTCTCAGCCAATTGGTAATTCTTTGAGCAATTGGTCTCGTCGCATCGGGAAGGTTGCATAAGTATGACAACCAAAGAAAAGCAAATATGTCTGTTTTAAGGAATAATTTGTGACTACACTGAAATTGATTTATTTTATGAGAATATAATAGGGACATTACGACAAGATCTCAAGTCCACATCAATCAATTGCTTCCACATAGTACTTCCGTGGTATTTTTGGGCAACTTTTAAAATTTTAACGATACCATCAACAGACAACCTCATGTCAAATCTCCCGATTATGAAACTAAAGCAATGTAAATGAATATAGATCAGGGTAAACAATGGTTAAAACGTCAATTGCAAAACGTTTTAATTCATTTCATTTTAAAATGTTAAAAAGATTATTTACTTAGGTATAGTATCATTGTCCCTCATTAATTTAAAGCCATCTTCAGGACTTTGTTCCAGAAGTTGTAGGTAAGTGACATCGAGCAATTGATCGCGGATATGAAACTGAATAATGTATAATTATTTAAAATTGCATGCTATAAGATATTACTGCAAGAATTCTTGTTTTAAACACGAGGTTAAGTTTACCATGTTTTGATAGATTTCGTTATAAGGTGCAAGACACATATTCGCTAGTTGACTGATTGAATCTTTGGAACACATTTCTGTGACAACGGTAAATTAATTTTAAATATTATTAGACAATAATTGTTGCCATATTATCACTCGTGATCAATCTCATCACTCACTAGTTCCAGCGACATCTTTGTAATTCCCGCCATAAATAATGTCATCTATTTCGAAAAGAGTTTCGTCAGAGACTTTTGGTAGCAAGGAACTGGTATTTTAAGAAAAATTATTGTGTAAAATAGCCATAGTTTTGATCAGAAAATGTATTCACAACCTAATGTCTTCTGCTATTTTCTTGAAACTTTCGAAATCTTTGCTACGCTGTTGGCAAATAAATTGAATTCCAAATAATAAATAAATAATTACAGATTATAATTGTAATTGTAATCAATTTTATAATAATGTCATCGTAGATAATTAATTATGCCGGACATTGCCTACATTGTGCGTTCTCTTTTTTCTCAAGTCGCATAGTGTCGTCAAATTTTCGAAAATATTCAGAATATCTGACGGTATTTTTTGTAAAATAAGAATATTATTATTTAATTCCGAATCACACAATTATAATTATAATAGTATAATAATAATAATAATAATAGTAATAGTAATAATAGTAATCCAATATAATAATATTATATATTATTTTATGTGACTCTACCATAATCTTCCTTGGACATTATTGTGGACTACAGCAACCTGATTAATTAACAGCTAGTTTTCCGATACATGTTTGAAATAAATCTGATCACACTTATTTCAAAAACCAAAAATCATGAATGCAAAGAAAATAAATTTTTAAATTTTAAAGAAATTTATTGTTCCTTTATTTTTGAAGTAAATATTATTATTATTATTATTATTATTACATATTATGCTTGATTTATTGTTATTGTTGAATCGTCCTCAACCACATGGCTTTAAAGGCAATGCAATTCAAGGAGATAAACATGTCCATTCAATCCTCAACTGATGTTCATCTTCCTCTTCTTCCTCTTCCTC
The DNA here is from genome assembly GCA_034509925.1 of Hirudinaria manillensis. NCBI lineage: Eukaryota > Metazoa > Annelida > Clitellata > Hirudinida > Hirudinidae > Hirudinaria > Hirudinaria manillensis. Next base: position 8,642,501 of record CM067534.1, read on the forward strand.
TTCAGCCTATAAAAACAGCCTGTTGAGATCATGTTCGTTTGCTTGAAAACAATGCTACCTTGCTATCGGTCACGTGGCTCATGAAGATCCACCATCATTGGCTGAATTATCGTGACGTCATCGAATGAGTTGATCAGTTATTAGACGCTTTGGGGATTTATTGTTATTATTATTATTATTATTATTATTATTATTGTTATTATTATTATTATTATTATTTTTACTATTATTATTATTATTATCATCATGGTTGTTATTATTATTATTATTTGTTTATTCGCAATCACGGCCTCCGCCGGAAAACAGTGACCCCAGATCCCAGCAAGGGATTATTATTATTAGGACAACTAATTATTATTATTATTATTATTATTATTATTATTATTATTATTATTATTATTATTATCATTATTTAATATTAAAATTAGATATCAACGTTATTCTCAAATCTCTTGTCCTTATCTTTGTTTTTCTAAAGGTAGATTTATATTAGTATTAAAAATTTTCATAATCTTAATCATATTCATCATTATAATTATAATTATCATAATAATATTAATAATCATCATCATCACTGCTCCATCCCTCCTCAATGATATCATTCCAGGTAGGTATCCAGGTAGAGAGAGATGGAACTTGGAACCAATCAGCAGGTAACGCACGAGACTCACCTGTTTCAAACAGGTGTTCGGCGAACCCATCGGCAGCTTGATTGATTAACGTTTGTCGCGCGACGACATGAAAATAAATAAATTGTTGAAATAACATGATTGGCTGATTGAACGATGACGTCAACAGCTATTAATAGAACTATTAGCATTTTAATCACCATTTTGTAACAATTTTTTTAATAATAACTGCTATCAGAAAATTATTATTTGTTTATTATAAACAATAATAGTACTCAATAATAATAATAATAATAATAATAATAATAATAATAATAATAATAATAATAATAATAATAATAATAAATCCTTATAATATATGCGCCATTTTTGTACTTCTGCCGAGACGCAATCGATCAGAATACAAAAGAATGAAGGAAGGGGGAATCCAACATTTGGAAAGCTTTTCCAGTTTATAATTTGTTCCAATTTGCAGAACGTTTCTTTTATTTATGTTATTGTTTACAATATCTGCCGTTTGTTTACATTTTCAAATGTTTACCATTCTCAGATAGATATAAATAGATTATTTAATGGGCCATCTAAATTTCATTAATAGTTTTTCTTGTTGTGCAATAAATATTATTATTTTTATATCATTATACATTGTGTTGCTATGTAAAACTATATAGAAATTCTATGGTCTATGATTGTCATTATTGTTCTAATTGTAAATTTTCAGCCTATACACTGTAACAACCAGGGGTCCTGGAACTAATTATGGTAGGTCAGGTTTATTGAAATTGTTCAGTTGGCTTTGGAAGCTATTCAATGCTAATTGTCCAGGTTTTGGAATCTGTTAATTCTCTCGCTCTCTGGTTTCCTATTTATTATATATTTTTATTTATTTTTTTAATTTTTATTTTAAGGGTATATTTTGGAACTTATGAATAGCAAGAAATAGTAAATATCTAGTGTCATTTAAGAAGTTTAGTTAACTGAACAAAAATTGGAGTTAATAATAATAATAACAATAATAATAATAATAATACTAATTAAAGACTCGAACAATATCACATGTAGTGAACAAAACGTTCGCCGCATCAATTTGATTAATTTAATAAGATGTGGGAGCACATCTATTTCCTCCCCCATGCTGAAAGAGGAATTGTTTTACTTTGGGTTTTACAAGGGTTAAAAATTATGGAGTTTAAAGCTTTATTACAACAACATTCGTGCTAAATACAATCGAACATTAATAGTCATCGCTTTCATCTCCTTGATCAACATCAGTAAATATTTCATCATGTAGACGAAAATAATCACAACTGAAGGTGAAGCTAATATATTCGTAATTATTGATGGAAAAATATATAATTTCTTGTTCGAACTGTAACAAATAATTCGAAATGTTAATAATAAACAATTAGTTGCATATGCAAATTAATCGGTTAGTGGATTACTTTTGTACATCTCTTATTAGTCATCATCCTCATGAGAATGTCCATATGGCAAACATCTTGAGGTGCCAGGAAAAGAAACGGACTGAAATAATAACGACAAATTTTTAATTCATAATAATAAATCTTTGATGCCATATTATCTTGCCATAATTAGTTAATGACTGATGCAGTTTGATAAACTAATGTAAAATCTGTTCTCAGAATAAAGTCCATTCGGCCTTCATTACAACCTTTACTGGTAACCATGAAGTTAAAATACTCACCATTTTCTCAATAACACCTGAACCGACCAACGTATTGGCCCTCTTTCCGACGGATTCATTAACAAATCATTCAGATAATGCTTAATGGGAGGCACGTGTGGTCTAAATATTTCCCCCATAATTCCAGGTGGTAAATTAAGTTTCTGAGGTTAAATAATATTAATAATTAATAATATTAATAATGACATATTATGAGTTCATTTAATAAATTACTTATATTGTTAGTTAAATTCATTAAATACTGACCGGAAATAATACAGGTAAAATCAACCAAGCGTGGTGAATGACATCGATAACCTGAATAGCTTTTGAATAATCGTCGAAAAACGTAATTTTTTCAAAAAATCTATAATTGTCCTCAGGTTCCAAACAATTATTTTTTGATTTTTTCTCATGCTTAAAATATTTCTCTGCTAATTTTTCAGTCTCATCTTTGAAGTGTCTGTACGATGGACACTGATGCCCTTTAGGCGGATATTGTCCGATGTCGTGGAAGTAGTGCTGTTCTAATCGTCTCATGTAAGTGTTTGTGCGGTGCTTTTCCAAACTAATTACCTGTTTACATCGTAAATAAATAAAATACACGCTTGCTGCTTGTTAACCAACACACTGTTAAATGTATCTGCGTCTGACACAATCATTGAGATCACGTCACGACACATTCATTATAACACGAATGTATGTTTTTATAATTATCTCATTTCTTTCTTACTCTTCCACTGTCTGCAGCGATTCTTAAAAAAGCTCTAACAAGTAACCCTGAGATATAAATCATTCTCGTATTTGGCTCAGTCATTGCCATAAAATCTGCTTCACTTTTCTTAGACATAGCGATAAAAAAATCTCGTATGCGCTGCAACTTTTCTTGTTCGTTTTCTGCATTTTTAAAATAGCGGAACAAAGTACCGAAGTAAAAACTGCAACTCACTATATTACGAACGACAGTCACATATGTCAAACTTTCAAAGAATTTGCTCAAAAATTCCAGGCCAAAATCTTCCTTAAAAAAAAAAAAATTAAATATTTTCAATATAAATATTATTGATTTCAGAACTCTTCTGCTTTTTGAAGCATCAAATACTTAATATTACATTAATAATAAATTACTTAAGAATATTACTGCGAAAGGTTATGCTGGTGCGGTTTTATCTAATAATAATAATACTAATATTAAATAATTGCTTGTCTTGGAAATAAAATTTGGTCATGATAAAAATCGATCAAACATTTTTAAGATGGTAGTAAGAATCCATGTATAGCTCCATTTTGCTAAAACGTTCTTTGCTTTTAAGCAACAAGTCGATTTCTTTTTGTCCGGTTAATGATTTTGCTGAAGAATTTCATTGAGAATTTAATGTAAATATTTTAAATAATTGTTAATAATATTCATTAATATTGTATTAAATGTAGGAAAGTATTTAGAACAATACATTGTTCTCTCAGCCAATTGGTAATTCTTTGAGCAATTGGTCTCGTCGCATCGGGAAGGTTGCATAAGTATGACAACCAAAGAAAAGCAAATATGTCTGTTTTAAGGAATAATTTGTGACTACACTGAAATTGATTTATTTTATGAGAATATAATAGGGACATTACGAGTAGGTAACAATTCCTCATCAATCAATTCTTTCCACATGGTACTTCCGTGGTATTTTTGGGAAACTTTTAAAATTTTGACGATACCATCAACATCCGACCTCGGGTCAAATCTGTAGGCTATTAAACTAAAGCAATGTAAATGAAAATTGATCAGGGTAAATAATGCTTGAAACGTCAATTGCAGAACTTTAATAATTCCTTTCATTTTAAAATGTAAAAAAGATTATTTACTTAGGTATACTATAAGCATCTTCGAAGGTTAATTTAAAGCCATCCTCAGGACTTTGTTCCAGAAGTTGTAGGTAAGTGACATCGAGCAATTGATCACGGATATGAAACTGAATAATGTATAATTATTTAAAATTGCATGCTATAAGATATTACTGCAAGAATTCTTGTTTTAAACACGAGGTTAAGTTTACCATGTCTTGATAGATTTCGTTATAAGGTGCAAGACACATATTCGCTAGTTGACTGATTGAATCTTTGGAACACATTTCTGTGACAACGGTAAATTAATTTTAAATATTATTAGACAATAATTGTTGCCATATTATCACTCGTGATCAATCTCATCACTCACTTGTTCCAGCGACATCTTTGTAATTCCCGCCATAAATAATGTCATCTATTTCGAAAAGAGTTTCGTCAGAGACTTTTGGTAGCAAGGAACTGGTATTTTAAGAAAAATTGTGTAAAATAGCCATAGTTTTGATCAGAAAATGTATTCACAACCTAATGTCTTCTGCTATTTTCTTGAAACTTTCAAAATCTTTGCTATCCTGTTGGCAAATAAATTGAATTCCAAATAATAAATAAATAATTACAGATTATAATTGTAATCAATTTTATAATAATGTCATCGTAGATAATTATAATTATGCCGGACATCGTGCGTTCTCTTTTTTCTCAAACTGCGTAGTGACGTCAAATTTTCGAAAATATTCAGAATATCTGACGGTATTTTTTCTAAAATAAGAATATTATTATTTAATTCCGAATCACACAATTATAATATAGTATATATTATATAGTATAATAATAATAACAATAATAATAATAGTAATCAAATATAATAATATTATATATTATTTTATGTGACTCTACCATAATCTTCCTTGGACATTATTGTGGACTACAGCAACCTGATTAATTAACAGCTAGTTTTCCGATACATGTTTGAAATAAATCTGATCACTTACCTCAAAAATCAAAAATCATGAATGCAGAGAAAATAAATTTTTAAATTTTAAAAGAAATTTATTGTTCCTTTATTTGTTTAGTATGCGTGTATTGTTTGCGCATTGTTACGTAATTCTTGATTCTTCAAACATGACTGTAATCCTGGTTCCTTGACAGATGAATTAGGTCTGCGACGAGTCACTTGGATATATGGCGTCGAGGCCTACTTAGGCCATTTTTACTCACGATGTGTTTGTATCCTTGGATGATTGTCTTTGGAACTATTGATAGCATTATTTTTAATAAATGTGTTATTATTATTAATATTATTGTTATTATTATATTATGCTTGATTTATTATTATTGTTGAATCGTCCGCAACCACATGGCTTTCAAGGCAATGCAATTCAAGGAGATAAATATGTCCATTCAACGGTCACGTGGCTCATAAGGATCCACCATCATTGGCTGAATTATTGTGACGTCATCGAATTAGTTGATCAGACGTTATTAGACGCGTTGGGGATTTTCCTTAGCCTGGCCAGTGTTGTTAGAGTTGATCGTTATATTATTGCTCGTAATGTTACTGTGGTTCTGGCATTTCTCAAATTGGCTGTTATTATTATTATTATTATTATCATTGTTATTATTATTATTATTATTATTATTATTATTATTATTATTATTATTATTATTATTGTTATTATTATCATTATTTGTTTATTTACAATCACGGCCTCCGCCGGAAAACAGTGACCCCAGATCCCAGCATGGGATTATTATTATTATTAGGATTATTATTAGGACAACAAATTATTATTATTATTATTATTATTAATATTATTATTATTATCATTATTTAATATTAAAATTATATATCAACGTTGTTCTCAAATCTCTTGTCCTTATCTTTGTTTTTCTAAATCCGTAAAGGTGGATTTATATTAGTATTAAAGATTTTCGTAATCGTTATCATATTCATCATTATAATTATTATTATCATAATAATATTAATAATCCTCATCACTGCTCCATCCTTCCTCAACGATAACGACGTCAACAGCTATTAATAGAACTATTAACATTTTAATCACCATTTTGTAACAATCTTTTTAATATTAACTGCTATCAGTAAATTATTATTTGCTTAGTAAAAACAATAATAGTACTCAATAATAATAATAATAATAAATCTTTATAATATGGAAGCCATTTGTATAGCGCCATTTTTGTACTTCTGCCGAGGCGCAATCGATCAGAAGACAAAAGGATGAAGGAAAGGGGAATCCAACATTTGGAAAGCTTTTCCAGTTTTTAATTTGTTCCAGTTTATTAATCTATGATGACGAATCGATGTTCAGTGTAGCATCGATTCGAGACGTTCAATCAAGCATGGAATGAATTTATTGGAGCCTGAAATATTATCTGCTTGTCGCTCATCTGACAACGTCGTAATAATAATAATAGTAATAATCATAATAACAATAATAATAATAATAATAATAATTGCAATAGCAGTTGCAACAATATTAGTGATAATAACAAGGATAATAAACAATAAAAAGAATAATTTTCTGTAATAGTCATGATTATTAGTGCCAGATTAATGTATTTATATCATATTTTTAAATAACGATTTAGACCATCACGTTGGCAAATTCAAGATGGCGTCCTTCAAGAACGGCATTGTTAAGATTGGATAATGAGCATTTATTTCCCTCGCAAATTGGAAGATCATTAAGTCAGGAAATTTTCTCTTGAGTTTGTTGAATTCATCCTCCCTTCATGGGTGGTTACGACGCGAGAAAGTCGACCATTCTCCGTTTCCAACTGTCGTACTCTCTCGATATAAACGGCCAAGCGGTCGTTCAAAGAGGCAAGTTCGTTCTTCTCTTGGAGGCGAGACAGCACAGTGGGAGATGGAGGTCTCACGGATCCGGTAGAGCTTCGGAAGACGATAATGGAGTTGAATTCACCATTCCAGATTTGGAAGATGCCGGCGTGGATGACGCCGCTTTTTTCGATCAACTCGACAAGATTTGGTTACTTGACAAAATCCGATGCAACAACTGCGAGCGAAGAACCACAAACACAAGTCATTTAATGTTTTTTATTTTTTTATTGTAATAACATTCATGGTTATAGTATGATATGAATCAGAGTAGGGTTGACAAAATCATTACATTAGAAATCATCACTTTCATCTCCATCATCATCATCATCATCATCAGTGTATATGCTATCAGGAGCGTTAAAATAATCGTCTGACCAGATTTTTTGAAAAACACCAAAACCTCTGTTATCATTTATGGCAAAATAAATACATTCTTGTTCTGACTGTAAAAATTAATTCGAATTGTTAATAGTAAGCAATTAGTTGCATATAAAAATTAGTCTCTTAGTGGATTACTCTTTTACATCTCTTATTAGTCATCATCCTCATGAGAATATCCATATGGCAAACATCTTGAGGTGCCAGGAAAAGAAACGGACTGAAATAATAACGACAAATTTTTAATTCATAATAATAAATCTTTGATGCCATATTATCTTGCCATAATTAGTTAATGACTGATGCAGTTTGTTAATCTAATGTAAAATCTGATCTCAGAATAAAGTCCATTCGGCCTCCGTTATAACCTTTACTGGTAACCATGAAGTTAAAATACTCACCATTTTCTCAATAACACCTGAATCCACCAATGTATTGGCCCTCTTTTCGACCGATTCATTAACAAATTAGTCAGATAATTTTTAATGGGAGGCCTGCGTGGCCTAAATATTTCCCCCATAATTCCAGGTGGTAAATTAAGTTTCTGAGGTTAAATAATATTAATAATTAATAATATTAATAATGACATATTATGAGTTCATTTAATAAATTACTTATATTATTAGTTAAATTCATTAATTACTGACCGGAAATAGTGCAGGCAAAATCAACCAAGCGTGATGAATGACATCGATAACCTGAATAGCTTTTGAATAATCGTCGAAAAACGTAATTTTTTCAAAAAATCTATTATTGTCCTCAGGTTCCAAACAATTATTTTTTGATTTTTTCTCATGCTTAAAATATTTTTCTGCTAATTTTTCAGTCTCGACCTTGAACTCTTTGTACGATGTACACTGGTGCCCTTCAGGCGGATATTGTCCAATGTCGTGGAGGTAGTGCTGTTCTAATCGTCTCATGTAAGTGTTTGTGCGGTGCTTTTCCCAACTAATTACCTGTTTACATCGTAAATAAATAAAATACACGCTTGCTGCTTGTTAACCAACACATTGTTAAATGTATCTGCGTCTGACACAATCATTGAGATCACGTCACGACACATTCATTATAACACGAATGTATGTTTTATAATTATCTCATTTTTTTCTTACTCTTCCACTGGCTGCAGCGAGTCTTAAGAATGCTATAACAATTGTCTTTGAGATTTTAATCATTCTCGCATTTGGCTCAGTCATTGCCATAAAATCTGCTTCACTTTCCTTAGACATACCGATAAAAAAATCTCGTATGCGCTGCAACTTTTCTTGTTCGGTTTCTACAGTTTGAAAATAGCGGAACAAAGTGTCAAAGTAAAAGCTGTAACTCGGCAAATCACCATCCAAATAATCAAAACTTTCAAAGAATTTCCTTAAAAAATGTAGGTCAAAATCTCCCTTTAAAAAAAAAAAGAAATAAATATTTTCAATATAAATATTATTAATTTCAGAAATCTTCTGCTTTTTTGAAGCAACAAATACTTAATATTACATTAATAATTAATTACTTAATAATATTACTGCGAATAAATCGATCAAACATTTTTAAGTTGGTAGTAAGAATCCATGTATAGCTTCATTGCTCTATAATTTCTTTCGCCTTCAAGCAACACGACGATTTCTTTTTGTCCGGGTAATGATTTTGCTGAAGAATTTCATTGAGAATTTAATGTAAATATTTTAAATAATTGTTAATAATCTTCATTAATATTGAATTTAATGTAGGAAAGTATTTAGAATAATACATTGTTCTCTCAGCCAATTGGTAATTCTTTTAGCAATTGGTCTCGTTGCGTCGGGAAGGTTGCATAAGTATGACAACCAAAGAAAAGCAAATATGTCTGTTTTAAGGAATAATTAATTTGTGACTGCACTGAAATTGATTTATTTTATGAGAATATAATAGGGACATTACGAGTAGGTAACAAGTCCTCATCAATCAATTCTTTCCACATAGTACTTCCGTGGTATTTTTGGGCAACTTTTAAAATTTTGACGATACCGTCAACATTCGTCCTCGGGTCAAATCTCCCGACTATTAAACTAAAGCAATGTAAATGAATATTGATCAAGTGAATAATGCTTAAAACCTCAGGTGCAGAACTTTAATAATTCCTTTTCACTTTAACATTTTAATAAGATTATTTACCTAGGTACACTAAAAGCATCTAAGAATGTTAATTTAAAGCCATCCTCAGGACTTTGTTCCAGAAGTTGTAGGTAAGTGACATCGAGCAATTGATCGCGGATATGAAACTTAATAATGTATAATTATTTAAAATTACATGGTATAATATATTACTGTAAGTAATCTTGTTTATAAATATTCAGTTTATGCAAATACCATTTCATAATAGATTTCGTTATATGGTGCCAGACACATATTCGCTAGTTGACTGATTGAATCTTTGGAACACATTTCTGTGACAACGATAAATTAATTTTAAATATTATTAGACAATAATTGTTGCCATATTATCACTCGTGATCAATCTCATCACTCACTAGTTCCAGCGACATCTTTGTAATTCCCGCCATAAATAATGTCATCTATTTCGAATAGAGTTTCGTCAGAGACCTTTGGTAGCAAGGAACTGGTATTTTAAGAAAAATTATTGTGTAAAATAGCCATAGTTTTGATCAGATAATGTATTCACAACCTAATGTCTTCTGCTATTTTCTTGAAACTTTCGAAATCTTTGCTAAGCTGTTGGCAAATAAATTGAATTCCAAATAATAAATAAATAATTACAGATTATAATTGTAATTGCAATCAATTTTATAATAATGTCATCGTAGAAAATTATAATTATGCCGGACATCGTGCGTTCTCTTTTTTCTCAAATTGCGTAGTGACGTCAAATTTTCGAAAATATTCAGAATATCTGACGGTATTTTTTCTAAAATAAGAATATTATTATTTAAGTCTCAATCACACAATTATAATAGTATAATAATAATAACAATAATAATAATAATAGTAATAGTAATAATCCAATATAATAATATTATATATTATTTTATGTGACTCTACCATAATCTTCCTTGGACATTATTGTGGACTACAGCAACCTGATTAATTAACAGCTAGTTTTCCGATACATGTTTGAAATAAATCTGATCACTTACCTCAAAAATCAAAAATCATGAATGCAGAGAAAATAAATTTTTAAATTTTAAAAGAAATTTATTGTTCCTTTATTTGTGTAGTATGCGTGTATTGTTTGCGCATTGTTACGTAATTCTTGATTCTTCAAACATGACTGTAATCCTGGTTCCTTGACAGATGAATTAGGTCTGCGACGAGTCACTTGGATATATGGCGTCGAGGCCTACTTAGGCCATTTTTACTCACGATGTGTTTGTATCCTTGGATGATTGTCTTTGGAACTATTGATAGCATTATTTTTAATAAATGTGTTATTATTATTAATATTATTGTTATTATTATATTATGCTTGATTTATTATTATTGTTGAATCGTCCGCAACCACATGGCTTTCAAGGCAATGCAATTCAAGGAGATAAATATGTCCATTCAACGGTCACGTGGCTCATAAGGATCCACCATCATTGGCTGAATTATTGTGACGTCATCGAATTAGTTGATCAGACGTTATTAGACGCGTTGGGGATTTTCCTTAGCCTGGCCAGTGTTGTTAGAGTTGATCGTTATATTATTGCTCGTAATGTTACTGTGGTTCTTGCATTTCTCAAATGGGCTGTTATTATTATTATTATTATCATTGTTATTATTATTATTATTATTATTATTATTATTATTATTATTGTTGTTGTTATTATTATCATTATTTGTTTATTTACAATCACGGCCTCCGCCGGAAAACAGTGACCCCAGATCCCAGCAAGGGATTATTATTATTATTAGGATTATTATTAGGACAACAAATTATTATTATTATTATTAATATTATTATTATTATCATTATTTAATATTAAAATTATATATCAACGTTGTTCTCAAATCTCTTGTCCTTATCTTTGTTTTTCTAAATCCGTAAAGGTGGATTTATATTAGTATTAAAGATTTTCGTAATCGTTATCATATTCATCATTATAATTATTATTATCATAATAATATTAATAATCCTCATCACTGCTCCATCCTTCCTCAACGATAACGACGTCAACAGCTATTAATAGAACTATTAACATTTTAATCACCATTTTGTAACAATCTTTTTAATATTAACTGCTATCAGTAAATTATTATTTGCTTAGTAAAAACAATAATAGTACTCAATAATAATAATAATAATAAATCCTTATAATATGGAAGCCATTTGTATAGCGCCATTTTTGTACTTCTGCCGAGACGCAATCGATCAGAAGACAAAAGGATGAAGGAAAGGGGAATCCAACATTTGGAAAGCTTTTCCAGTTTTTAATTTGTTCCAGTTTATTAATCTATGATGACGAATCGATGTTCAGTGTAGCATCGATTCGAGACGTTCAATCAAGCATGGAATGAATTTATTGGAGCCTGAAATATTATCTGCTTGTCGCTCATCTGACAACGTCGTAATAATAATAATAGTAATAATCATAATAACAATAATAATAATAATAATAATAATTGCAATAGCAGTTGCAACAATATTAGTGATAATAACAAGGATAATAAACAATAAAAAGAATAATTTTCTGTAATAGTCATGATTATTAGTGCCAGATTAATGTATTTATATCATATTTTTAAATAACGATTTAGACCATCACGTTGGCAAATTCAAGATGGCGTCCTTCAAGAACGGCATTGTTAAGATTGGATAATGAGCATTTATTTCCCTCGCAAATTGGAAGATCATTAAGTCAGGAAATTTTCTCTTGAGTTTGTTGAATTCATCCTCCCTTCATGGGTGGTTACGACGCGAGAAAGTCGACCATTCTCCGTTTCCAACTGTCGTAATCTCTCGATATAAACGGCCAAGCGGTCGTTCAAAGAGGCAAGTTCGTTCTTCTCTTGGAGGCGAGACAGCACAGTGGGAGATGGAGGTCTCACGGATCCGGTAGAGCTTCGGAAGACGATAATGGAGTTGAATTCACCATTCCAGATTTGGAAGATGCCGGCGTGGATGACGCCGCTTTTTTCGATCAACTCGACAAGATTTGGTTACTTGATAAAATCCGATGCAACAACTGCGAGCGAAGAACCACAAACACAAGTCATTTAATGTTTTTTATTTTTTTATTGTAATAACATTCATGGTTAATATGATATGAATCAGAGTAGTGACAAAATGAGATTGACAAAATCATTACATTAGAAATCATCACTTTCATCTCCATCATCATCATCATCATCATCAGTGTATATGCTATCAGGAGCGTTAAAATAATCGTCTGACCAGATTTTTTGAAAAACACCAAAACCTCTGTTATCATTGATGGCAAAATAAACACATCCTTGTTCTGACTGTAAGAATTAATTCGAATTGTTAATAGTAAGCAATTAGTTGCATATAAAAATTAGTCTCTTAGTGGATTACTCTTTTACATCTCTTATTAGTCATCATCCTCATGAGAATATCCATATGGCAAACATCTTGAGGTGCCAGGAAAAGAAACGGACTAAAATAATAATAAATTTATAATGATAAAGCATTGTTTCCATGTTATCTTGCCATAATTATTTAATTAATGATGATGTTTGTTTTCATCGCAAAAGTAATATAGGCTGCCTGTATGAACAGTTAGATTTTGCACGAAGGCAGTGTCCCTATGGGCAAGCTGTCCCTTCGGCCTTCATTATAACCTTTACTGGTAACCATGAAGTTAAAATACTCACCATTTTCTCAATAAAACCTGAACCCACCAATGTATTGGCCCTCTTTTCGACGGATTCATCAGCAAATTAGTCAGATAATTTTTAATGGGAGGCCTGCGTGGCCTAAATATTTCCCCCATAATTCCAGGTGGTAAATTAAGTTTCTGAGGTTAAATAATATTAATAATTAATAATATTAATAATGACATATTATGAGTTCATTTAATAAATTACTTATATTATTAGTTAAATTCATTAATTACTGACCGGAAATAGTGCAGGCAAAATCAACCAAGCGTGGTGAATGACATCGATAACCTGAATAGCTTTTGAATAATCGTCGAAAAACGTAATTTTTTCAAAAAATCTATTATTGTCCTCAGGTTCCAAACAATTATTTTTTGATTTTTTCTCATGCTTAAAATATTTCTCTGCTAATTTTTCAGTCTCGACCTTGAACTCTTTGTACGATGGACACTGGTGCCCTTCAGGCGGATATTGTCCAATGTCGTGTTGGTAGTGCTGTTCTAATCGTCTCATGTAAGTGTTTGTGCGGTGCTTTTCCCGACCAATTACCTGTTTACATCGTAAATAAATGAAATACACGCTTGCTGCTTGTTAACCAACACACTGTTAAATGTATCTGAGTCTGACACAATCATTAAGATCACGTCACGACACATTCATTATAACACGAATGTATGTTTTTGTAATTATCTCATTTTTTTCTTACTCTTCCACTGGCTGCAGCGAGTCTTAAGAAAGCTCTAACAATTGTCGTTGAGATTTTGACCATGCTCGCATTTGGCTCAGTCATTGCCATAAAATCTGCTTCACTTTCCTTAGACATAGCGATAAAAAAATCTCGTATGCGCTGCAACTTTTTTTGTTCGGTTTCTACAGTTTGAAAATAGCGGAACAAAGTATCAAAGTATAAGCTGTAACTCGGCAAATCAGCAGGCAAATAATCAAAACTTTCAAAGAATTTCCTTAAAAAATGTAGGTCAAAATCTCCCTTTAAAAAAAAAAAAAGAAATAAATATTTTCAATATAAATATTATTGATTTCAGAAATCTTCTGCTTTTTTGAAGCAACAAATACTTAATATTACACAAATAATTAATTACTTAATAATATTAATGCGAAAAGTTAAATCGATCAAACATTTTTAAGATGGTAGTAAGAATCCATGTATAGCTTCATTGCTCTATAATTTCTTCTGATTTTAAGCAACACGACGATTTCTTTTTGTCCGGGTAATGATTTTGCTGAAGAATTTCATTGAGAATTTAATGTAAATATTTTAAATAATTGTTAATAATATTCATTAATATTGAATTTAATGTAGGAAAGTATTTAGAATAATACATTGTTCTCTCAGCCAATTGGTAATTCGTTTAGCAATTGGTCTCGTTGCGTCGGGAAGGTTGCATAAGTATGACAACCAAAGAAAAGCAGATATGTCTGTTTTAAGGAATAATTAATTTGTGACTGCACTGAAATTGATTTATTTTATGAGAATATAATAGGGACATTACGACTAAATCTCAAGTCCTGATCAATCAATTCTTTCCACATAGTACTTCCGTGGTATTTTTGGGAAATTTTTAAAATTTTGACGATACCGTCAACATTCGTCCTCGGGTCAAATCTCCCGACTATTAAACTAAAGCAATGTAAATGAATATTGATCAAGTAAATAATGCTTGAAACGTCAATTGCAGAACTTTAATAATTCCTTTCATTTTAAAATGTTAAAAAGATTATTTACTTAGGTACACTAAAAGCATCTAAGAAGGTTAATTTAAAGCCATCCTCAGGACTTTGTTCCAGAAGTTGTAGGTAAGTGACATCGAGCAATTGATCGCGGATATGAAACTGAATAATGTATAATTATTTAAAATTACATGCTATAAATTATAACTGCAAGTAATCTTGCTTATAAATATTCAGTTTATGCAAATACCATTTCATAATAGATTTCGTTATATGGTGCCAGACACATATTCGCTAGTTGACTGATTGAATCTTTGGAACACATTTCTGTGACAACGATAAATTAATTTTAAATATTATTAGACAATAATTGTTGCCATATTATCACTCGTGATCAATCTCATCACTCACTAGTTCCAGCGACATCTTTGTAATTCCCGCCATAAATAATGTCATCTATTTCGAATAGAGTTTCGTCAGAGACTTTTGGTAGCAAGGAACTGGTATTTTAAGAAAAATTATTGTGTAAAATAGCCATAGTTTTGATCAGAAAATGTATTCACAACCTAATGTCTTCTGCTATTTTCTTGAAACTTTCGAAATCTTTGCTACGCTGTTGGCAAATAAATTGAATTCCAAATAATAAATAAATAATTACAGATTATAATTGTAATCAATTTTATAATAATGTCATCGTAGATAATTATAATTATGCCGGACAATGCCTACATCGTGCGTTCTCTTTTTTCTCAACTTGCGTAGTGACGTCAAATTTTCGAAAATATTCAGAATATCTGACGGTATTTTTTCTAAAATAAGAATATTATTATTTAAGTCTCGATCACAGAATTATAATAGTATAATAATAATAACAATAATAATAATAATAGTAATAGTAATAGTAATAATCCAATATAATAATATTATATATTATTTTATGTGACTCTACCATTATCTTCCTTGGACATTATTGTGAACTACAGCAACCTGATTAATTAACAGCTAGTTTTCCGATACATGTTTGAAATAAATCTGATCACTTACCTCAAAAACCAAAAATCATGAATGCAAAGAAAATAAATTTTTAAATTTTAAAAGAAATTTATTGTTCCTTTATTTTTGAAGTAAATATTTATGCGTGTATTGTTTGCGCATTGTGACGTAATTCTTGATTCTTCAAACATGCCTGTAATCCTGGTTCCTTGACCGATGAATTAGGTCTGCGACGAGTCACTTGGAGATATGGAGACGAGGCCTACTTAGGCCATTTTTACTCACGATGTATTTGTATCCCTGGATGGTTGTCTTTGGAACTATTAATAGCATTATTTTTAATAAATGTGTTATTATTATTATTATTATTATTATTATTATTATTATTATTATATTATGCTTGATTTATTGTTATTGTTGAATCGTCCTCAACCACATGGCTTTAAAGGCAATGCAATTCAAGGAGATAAACATGTCCATTCAATCCTCAACTGATGTTCATCTTCCTCTTCCTCTTCAGCCTATAAAAACAGCCTATTGAGGTCGGGCTCGTTTGCTTGAAAACAATGCAACCTTGCTAACGGTCACGTGGTTCATGAAGATACACCATCATTGGCTGAATTATTGTGACGTCATCGAATTAGTTGATCAGACGTTATTAGATGCGTTGGGGATTTTCCTTAGCCTGGCCAATGTTGTTGGAGTTGCTCGTAATGTTACTGTGGTTCTAGCATTTCTCAAATGGGCTGTTATTATTATTATTATTATTATTATTATTATTATTATTATTATTATTATTATTATTATTATTATTATTATTATTATTATTATTATTATTATTATTATTATTATTATTATTATTATTATTATTATTATTATTATTATTATTATTATTATTATTATTATTATTATTATTATTATTATTATTATTATTATTATTATTATTATTATTATTATTATTATTATTATTATTATTATTATTATTATTATTATTATTATTATTATTATTATTATTATTATTATTATTATTATTATTATTATTATTATTATTATTATTATTATTATTATTATTATTATTATTATTATTATTATTATTATTATTATTATTATTATTATTATTATTATTATTATTATTATTATTATTATTATTATTATTATTATTATTATTATTTGTTTATTTACAATCACGGCCTCCGCCGGAAAACAGTGACCCCAGATCCCAGCAAGGGATTATTATTATTATTAGGATTATTATTAGGACAAATTATTATTATTATTATTATTATTATTATTATTATTATTATTATTGAGTACCATTATTGTTTATACTAAGCAAATAATAATTTTCTGATAACAGTTATTATTAAAAAGATTATTACAAAATGGTGATTAAAATGTTAATAGTTCTATTAATAGCTGTTGACGTCATCATTCAATCAGCCAATCATGTTATTTCAACAATTTATTTATTTTCATGTCGTCGCGCGACAAACGTTAATCAATCAAGCTGCCGGTGGGTTCGCCGAACACCTGTTTGGAACAGGTGAGTCTCGTGTGTTACCTGCTGATTGGTTCCAAGTTCCATCTCTCTCTACCTGGATACCTACCTGGAATGATATCATTGAGGAGGGATGGAGCAGTGATGAGGATTATTAATATTATTATGGTAATAATAATTATAATGAGGAATATGATAAAGATTATGAAAATTTTTAATACTAATATAAGTCCACCTTTACGGATTAAGAAAAACAAAGATAAGGACAAGACATTTGATAATAACGTTGATATCTAATTTTAATATTAAATAATGATAATAATAATAATAATAATAATAATAATAATAATCATAATAATAATAATAATAATAATAATAATAATAATAATAATAATAATAATAATAATAATAATAATAATAATAATAATAATAATAATAATAATAATAATATAATAATAATAATAATAATAATAATAATAATAATAATAATAATAATAATAATAATAATAATAATAATAATAATAATAATAATAATAATAATAATAATAATAATAATAATAATAATAATAATAATAATAATAATAATAATAATAATAATAATAATAATAATAATAATAATAATAATAATAATAATAATAATAATAATAATAATAATAATAATAATAATAATAATAATAATAATAATAATAATAATAATAATAATAATAATAATAATAATAATAATAATAATAATAATAATAATAATAATAATAACAACAATAATAATAATAATAATAATAATAATAATAATAATAATAATAAATCCTTACAATATTGAAGCCATTTGTATAGCGCCATTTTTGTACTTCTGCCGAGACGCAATCGATCAGAAGACAGAAGAACGAAGGAAGGGGGAATCCAACATTTGGAAAGTTTTTCCAGTTTATAATTTGTTCCAATTTGCAGAACGTTTCTTTTGTTTATGTTATTGTTTACAATATCTGCCGTTTGTTTACATTTTCAATTGTTTACCATTCTCAGATAGATATAAATAGATTATTTAATGGGCCATCTAAATGTTATTAATAGTTTTTGTTGTTGTGCATACGTATTATTATTTGCAATAAATATTATTATTTTTATACCATTAAACGATGTATTATCTATTCGTTTGATATCCAAACTGAGAGACAATTTTTTCTCGAATTGTAAACAATTCTTGTATAATTGTTGCTATTATAGTAGCCACTATTATCACATTTATTATATTTAATAGTTACAATAGAGTGAAAAATATTGTAAAATCAAATTTATTAATTAAAATATTCTTAACGTAGGCATTATAATATAATAAATTAAAAGTTTAACCAAAAACAACATTTAATATTCATAATAATAAATGTAATTTACAATAACAAATAATATAATTTATCAAATACGATTAAATATATTATAAAATAATGTGATATAGAATGCAATTTATAATAACTATATTTGTTTATGATAATGAATGTAATCATCATAATTATTTTAATTTACAGTATATCTATAATTATTATGAACGTATGGCCTATACAATCATAGGCCGATTGTAGCAAGGCATGGAATGGCGCGAAAGCGAGCAGATAAATAGATACCTTGAACTTGCACAGGTCACAATTGCTTTCGTTTTACGAGTGATTTTCAAGATTTGTTTTATATTTCTTTTCTAAATAAATTAATAATTCGTTATATTAATAATTGTAATTAGTGATTATTAATATAGATAATAATAATAATAATAATAATAATAACAATAATAATAATAATAATAATAATAATAATAATAATAATAATAACAATAAGTAATTGGATTGATGTTAGATAAATATTTGAAGAAGATATTATAGACTATAGCCCTATTTGAGGACATAACTAGTATAATAATTTAATTATAACATAATTGTATTATAAATTAATTATAATAATTATGTTAGCTATATTAAATCGAATGTCATGAATTGAGTAATATAAAGTAAATATACTAATAAATCAATATATTAGATTATAATAATTATAATTATTATTATTATAGGTTTTAAATGTGATGGTTAACTTTTAACCGTTGTTAACGTTTCGTTGCATCTACAAGTGTTGCCTGTTGAAACCATCCGGCGCATTCGAGCGTTTAGAACAGGTATCAATTAAAACCTATTTCATTTGTAATATTAATTATTTAACAATAATAATCAATAATAATAATTATTATTATTATTGATTATTATTGTTATTATTATTATTATTACTATTACATGCATAAAAATGTTACGTCAAGTCGTACAAAATTCATTGACCTAATTAAGTATAAAAAAAATTAAAATAGATAAATAAACAAAATTATTATCGCTCATTATATATATATTTTATAACAATAATATAGTAATAATAATAATAATAATAATAATAATAAGCATTTAATGATGGGTTATAATAAACATGATGATGATGACGATGAGAATTGTGATGATGATGACGATGAGAATTGTGATGATGATGATGATGATGATGATGATGATGATGATGATGATGATGATGATGATGATGATGATGATTTATTATGCGCTACATCAAAAGAGAACAACAGAACCATTAAAATGATGAAATGCGATGGATTTTGATGCCATTGACAGCACCGTCTCATTAATAATTCAGCGGATCGTTATAATATATTATGCTAATCAGACATCGTCATAATCTTTCATGTTTATTCATCGGAAACACTATAAACATTGTGATATTCCATTGTTAACATTAACGATGATTATTATATAGAAAAGATATAATAACATCACCTTCTATCATTATTAATTATTATAATAATAATTATCATTATTATTAATAAGAAATTATATGATAATTATAAATGTAATTATTTATGATGATCGGACGATGTAATTATATTAATCTATGATGACGAATCGATGGTCAGCGTAGCATCGATTCGAGACGTTCAATCAAGCGTGGAATGAATTCATTGGAGTCTGAAATATTATCTGCTTGTCGCTCATCTGACAACCTCGTAATAATAATAATAATAATAATAATAATAATAATAATAATAATAATAATAATACATTTCTGTAATAGTCATGATTATTAGTGCCAGGTTAATGTTTTTATTTCATATTTTTCGACCATCACGTTGGCAAATTCAAGATGGCGTCCTTCAAGAACGGCATTGTTAAGATTGGATAATGAGCATTTATTTCCCTCGCAAATTGGAAGATCATTAAGTCAGGAAATTTTCTCTGAATTTTCAAAATTATTTTTTAATTCCCAGAAAACAGAAATTCCTTTAAAATCTGTTGCAATTAGCGCAGAGAGTTGCTGTGAATCGTGCGAAGATACGATTGTTTAGTTTGTGTAATAATAATAATAATAATAATAATAATAATAATAATAATAATGAAATCTAAATCTAATAGAATAAAACTTAAATTTATTTCATATTATCATATTTTGTATTATTTATAATTATATTAGATCATTTTTTTATAATAAAATAAATATAATATAATATCAACGTCGAATGTAATCGTAACATTTATTATGATTCATAATTGTTGTCATAATTATTCTCGTAATTACCTCGATGCGCAAGTACTTTTTGTCCTCTCGCTCGAAGCATTCCCCGACCTTCGACCTTTGAACGTGACCCTGAACTATGACCCTCATCAGTGACCGCAAGTCGCAAGCACAAATAATTGCTGGTTCCGTTGTCTCGACACGCATTCGATGCATCAATTCAACAAAACATTCCAGCAGAACAATTCAACAAAACATTCAAACAAATACTAACCGAAAACAGCAGCATTGAAACTGAAAGCAGTTGAATTTGGCACATTCCAGATGATATTCTGTTCAGATGTTATTCTGATTGGCCAGTGAACCAGTTACGCTTGGGGTTCTACCAAACCTAACATGACCAATGGGGTGTTACCAAGGTCCGACTCTATCTCTAACCCTAACCCCTAACCCTATCTCTAACCCTAACCCCTAACCCTATCTCTAACCCTAACCCCTAACCCTAACGCTACCCCTAACCCTAACCTTTTTATGGAAGTATTCCATGACATCGTGTCACATCGTTTCATCTTCCTCAGACTTGAAATCTTCTCGGCGACTAAATTTTAAATTGCTCATTAAAAAAAAACACACACACAGAAAAAAAATAACTTCTGGCGGTCTACTTGAAATGACCACTTGACGGCCCAGCGGAGACCAATGAGGGGTCCGTGGACGGCCCTGATGGGGTCCTGAAGCGTCGATAATGAGACGTTTGCATGCTCGTCAGACCGAGACCGGTCTTGCTCCCGAGGCCGACAAACCCGAGGCCTTGTCGTGGAATCACTGATTTTGGTTGATAAATACTGATTCTTGAGTGTATAATTGCTTAATAAACTATTATAATATATTAAAAAGTATTTTTGTTAATGAAGTAGCTAATTTATTTATTTATTCACTTATTTATTTATTTATTTATTTATTTATTTATTTATTTATTTATTTATTTATTTATTTATTTATTTATTTATTTACTTATTTATTTATTTATTTATTTATTTATTTATTTATTTATTTATTTATTTATTTATTTATCGAGGTAATAATAGACAATGTTTTAATAAACACGATATACACACATTTTAGCACATTATTTTCAAAAAGATTTACACAAGGAGGCGAGAGATCGGAGAACTTCTGAATAATTACACTTGAAATCAATTTTTTATGTTATTCCAATATAAAAATATTTATATAAATAAAAAATATAAAAATATTCATATTATTTCAATAATTTAAGAAATCAATTAATTCTGGAACGAAAGAACAAACAATAATAATAATAATAATAATAATAATAATAGTAATAATCATAATAACAATAATAATGATAATAATAATAATAATAACGAACGAACAGACAAAAGATATTATTATCTCGGTTTTTGTTGCAGTTTCATTTTATTTCAAATTATATTTTGTTTTTTTATTTTATAATTTTAAGGGTAATTTTTCATTTTTTTTATTTTTTATTTCTTAAGGATTATTGAATGATCATAAGACTGAGGGAAGAAATTGGCTTTGAGATTTTAATTAGATTCAGATCGAAGACGATGTCCTCATCATCATCATCATCATAATCATCATCATCATCGTCATCATCGTCGTCGTCATCGTCATCAACACGGACGCCATCAACATCTTCGTAGACGCCATTATAGTTGATGTCACAGTCGTAATCATCTTTGATGTCAGGCTTGTCGTTATCGTTGTCATATCACTGCTTCTCCACCCCCACCACCATCGTCGTCGTCGTCATCATCATCCTCGTCGTCGTCGTCTTCATTATCTTCCTCCTACTTAATTTGCTTCATCAGCGGTTGTCCACGCAGAAAAAAACATGCGCGCATCTTTTAACTGTGAAATTTTGATTTCAAGTTTGTCAAATAAAATCATCATCGTCGTCGTCATCATCACCATCCTCGTCGTCGTCGTCGTCATCATTGTCGTCGATTATCGTCAGCCAATCATATGACACTCGTACGTAAGGCACGCTCCGAACGATGACGTCATCGCTGCAAGAAGGAAGGAATGAAACAAGGAGAAACATTTCGAGCGTTAGTCACGAATTGGCCAAAAGTTCAAAATTCAATTAATATTATCATATGTTAATTTCAAATTTATTATAATTTATGCTGATATTGTAATGAATGCAATGAGGTCATAGCAAAGGGCATAAAATCGCGGAGACACCATCGGAAAAGTCAGCTTGACAGCAATTTGGACGGTGATTGCGAGTGGAAATTGGATGGACTTGGGTAGCACACTCAGTCCTATCGCTATACGCTATCCATAAAGTCCAAGCCTGCCCGCTCACGGCCACCCAACAGTCCCCACTCGACCCAACTCCTCACCCCCCCCCAACCTGAATCCATAAAACATCCGCGAACGAACCTCCGGAATCGATTCCAGCTTCTTAATAACCACTTCGGGCTAATTTCCACCTCCACGTCATCTTCCGACATCCTTTCATCCTCTTCCTCTTTGTCGTCGTCATCAGCCTCCTCCTCCTTCTGCTCGTCGGCATCATCATCATCATCATCATCGTCATCGTCATCGTCATCGTCGTCGTCGTCGTCATCGTCGTCGTCGTCGTCGTCGTCATCGTCATCGTCATCGTCGTCGTCGTCATTCCGGGTGACAATACAGTTCCAGGAATGGGCAGCAACCGGGGGCCAATTACGATTTCAGAAACAATTGGAGCCACCTTTAAATGTTCTCGGAAGATTTTTCTTCTCCTTTCTTTCTTTTCTGATTCTTCATTCGCTCTTCTTTCGTTCACGCTTCTCGGGAAGTCGTTTAAAAAAAGGAGCCATAAATAAATATCAATAAAGAATCTTTTTTATTATATATTAATAAAAAACAATGATAACAATAACAAGAGCTGTAATAACAGTGATCATGATGATGATGATGATTGTGAGGGTGACGACGACGATGAAGATGACGATGATGATGATGATGATGGCGATGGTCATGATGATGATGATGATGATGATGATGGCGATGGTCATGATGATGATGACCATGGCGATTGCACATTTCCAATTATAAGTCTTAATTTGGAAAATAATGGATGGAAAAATTGGACGATGAAAATGATTTTGAGACAATTAAATTTTTTTAAATTTTTTTTTAAATAAATAAATAAAGAAATTGGTTTTAAAAACATTATAATTTATTATTAATTAATTAATTTATTTAATTTTTATTATCCGAAAAGTTATTGACGGATAAGAAACGTTTTAACTGCCTCTTGGTCATAATTATCCGTAATTATTATTATAAATGAATTGTAATTCAACGGATTTTATCGGATGATTTTAAATTCTTTTTTTTTAAATTAAATATCATTAAATTATTAAATATTATTAAATTAAATTATTATTTATTATTTAAATTAAAAATTATTATTTCATTAAATAAAATATTAAGAAATAAAAAAAAAACCCTTTTAAATATAATTTTAGTGATGACGCAATGTCCCTCACAAAGGGATTTCCTAATTCCTGGCAAGATAAAATTCCTGATTAGAAATTTATGTTATTTGGAGCCGTAAAATTCCATCTCGAATTTTATGCGAATTTATCAAATTAAATCCATAAATTATTTGCGCTCTTTGAACGCCCCTTAAATCTCCTCTGGTCTGCCTGTACGGGTTTCGAATCCCGCGAAAAGCGTCGTCATATATCATTTTAAGAGGCAATAAATAAATAAATAAATAAATAAATAAATAAATAAATAAATAAATAAATAAATAATTAAATAATTAAATAATTAAACAAATATAAACAAAATCAACTTTTGTTTTCTTCACATGAGCTCCAGAACAAATCAAGTATTAAAAATCAAATTATCCTTTTTTTAATAAATTTATTTATTTATTTACATATGTGTATACACATATAAAAAAAATATGGCGGACATCCGGCCAAGCGGGGGCATAAAACCTTAAACATGGCCGCTCAAATTCGGGGCATAAATTCCCGCCAGTGCCGAATAAATACGCTTTTCTTCTGCGCTGAGAAATTGTTGGATACGAGCACCTGGGGAAATTACCTGAGTTTGATTACAAGACCTGTGAATGAATCACGTCCCTCTACTCTTTACTTGGGTGGATGCGTGGGTGAGTAGGTGAGTAGGTGAGAGAGAGAGAGAGAGAGAGAGAGAGGATTAGAGGAAGTTATTATTCATGTTGCAATTCTATTTATTAATAATAATAATAACAATTTTATTATTACTATTTAATAGATGATATTTTTATTGATTTTATTATTGTTATTATTATTATTATTATTATTATTACTATTTTAATCATAATTAGATATTTTTAACTGGGTGATTGGGTAGGTGAGAGAATAAATGAGTGGACGTGAGAATTAAAGGAAATTATTATTCATATTGCAATTTTAATTATTAAAATAGTAGTTGTTATTTTACTGTAAATATATTATTATTACTAAATAAGTTTTTTTTAAATAATAAATTGTTTTATCATAATTACTTTAAATAATTAACAATAAATGAAAAAAAATATTATTATTATTAATAATATTAATATTATAAAATTATTTAAATAATAAGCAAATATTTCCCCCAATTCCTCCTCTCTCCCTCCTCATTCTCTCACTTCTTCTTTATCAACGACTTCCGGTCGATTGGAGTTGTGGGCGATAAAATATGAACGAAGAATTTAAAACCTAAAAAAAAATTGAAACTCTTTGTTCAATGATTATGACCGTAATTATATCCGAATTTATGGGATGCAATAAATCTTTATCTTGAAAATAATAATAATTATTATTATTATTTAATTTATTTATAACATTTAGAATATTACGTAATATAAATTGTAATGTTAGTACGAGGTGCATATAATACTAATAATAGAGAATATTAATTACTATTATAATAATAATACTAATTATTATTATTATTATTATTATTATTAATATATTACCATATTATAATGTTATATTAACATTAATAATATGTAATGAAATTTCTAAATATACAATAATATAACAATAATATAAAAATAATGATAATAATAAAAGAATTTTTAATATTTCCCGATCCTTATCTCCAGCATCAGAGGGATCCATGGAATCAGTGATGCATGACGAAATAAATAAATACATTGGTCTCATTAAAACCTAGTCGACCAACTGATATTATATGATAATTGACATAATAAATAAAAAATAATAATATAATTATAAAAATATTTAGCAATATTGAATGATTAATATTTTAATATAGTACAATATATAATTATTATTATTATAAATATTATTATTATAAAAATTATTATTATAATAAAAATTATTATTATTATTATAATAAAAATTAATATAATTATTATTATAATAAAAATTATTATTATTATTATTATAAAAATTATTATTATTATTATTATTATGATTATTATTATTATTAAAGTCAACAGTCAAGTATGGTGCTACGGCTATTATTAGAATATTTTTTAAAGTTCAAGGACACCTTTAAAGATCACGTGACGACCGTAAACAATTAACTTTAAAAAATGTTCTTTCAGTCGTCCAAATGTTTCCATATTCGTCCATCTTTTAACTTCCATTTCTTTAAATCCAAATTAAAACCAATTAAAAGAAATTAAATATTAATTAAATTTATTTAATACTTAAATGACGTAATAAAATAAAATTAATAAATTCGCCAAATGATTGGCGATGACGATGAAGACAATGACGACGACGATGATGAAGACGACGATGACAGTGACGATGATTGAGTCTTCAGACCGGAATATAATTCTGCAGAGAGATAGATTGAAAGTCTCGTGGAAGAATATGCGATTCTTTCACCCACCCATCCATCCCTCCATCCTTCCATCCATCCGTCCGTCCATCCATCAATCCATCCGTCCACCCATCAAGCCATCCGTCCATCTATCAATCCGTCGGTCCGTCGATCCATCAATTGGGGACGTTCATTTTGTGGATTGACCAAGTACCAGCAATGTCTGGGAGTCATTTTCAAGAAGTAATTTGGAAGGAAATTCAAAAAATTACCCAAATAATCCAAATAATAGCATTCCTTTTGCAAGGGTTGGGTTTAAAAAATTATGAGTAAATGATAAATACAAAAACGACAATAGTTATAATTATATTAATATTATAACAATAAAATATAATTACTATTATTAATTGCTATTATTATTATTATTATTATTATTATTATTATTATTATTATTATTATTATTCCTTTTGCAAGGGTTGGGTTTAAAAAATTATGAGTAAATGATAAATACAAAAACGACAATAGTTATAATTATATTAATATTATAACAATAAAATATAATTACTATTATTAATTGCTATTATTATTATTATTATTATTATTATTATTATTGTTATTATTATTATTATTATTATTATTATTATTATTATTATTATTATTATTATTATTATTATTATTATTATTATTATTATTATTATTATTATTTATTAGGCGTATCGTTCCAGTGACTGATAATTTTTTTCTCTTTTAATTCCACGTCCTTTGTGTTCTGTCATCCGCGCAACCTGACGATCCATCAATCATTTTCATTCCTACTGTTGTTCCTCTTGTTGTTTGGTAGTGAAACGTGTTGTGTATGAAATGCGGATGGGTTATGGAGTGCTGGTGATGATGATGATGATGACGGTGATGATTGTTGTCGTCATTGTCGTCGTTGTTGCTGTTGCTGTTGTTAGGAGTGTGGTGACGATGACGATGAGGAGGAAAAGAACTGCAATGTTGTTTAATGGAGGCATTATTTGTTCATCATTGTCTGGAAAATCTCAATTGAACCGAAGCTCTATTTGAAATGTCGCATTAGACGAACCCAGACATCTACCCTTTCATCTATCCGTCCAATCTTTCGTCCATCCATCCACTCTTCCATCCATCCGTACTTCCGTCAAACCATCCGTCCGTCGTTGGAAATACCAAACAGCCTCTCAAACGACTCTCCATTGTTCCCGGAGAAACAAATGTTCAGCGAAGCGTGTCCTGCCGTGAATTCGTGCGTAACAAAGGCAACCCGAGCTGGAGGAAGAGGAGTAGGAGGAGGAAGAAGATAAAGAGGACGAATACGACGAGGACACCGCGCTGACTGAATGGACTGACGGATGACAGGGACTTTATCAGGATCGGGACGGAGAAATGGAGACACTGAAATATGCAGCGATGTTTATGGCCGGCGTTGCCTTCCAAATAGTAGGAAAGAG
Source organism: Hirudinaria manillensis (assembly GCA_034509925.1). Taxonomy (NCBI): domain Eukaryota; kingdom Metazoa; phylum Annelida; class Clitellata; order Hirudinida; family Hirudinidae; genus Hirudinaria; species Hirudinaria manillensis. The sequence goes on from CM067534.1 coordinate 8,670,714, forward strand.
GGGATCGCTTAAGCCAGGAAGTTTCTAATTGATGCTCTGAACATCTTGGGTAGACATGGAGGGTCGTTAGTAACCCGCGGACAGGTGCTCGTACTGGGTTGACGGGAGGGTTAGGCTTGGGGGGTTGGGTGGTCCTGTGCTTGCTGGGTGCCATTGCTTGTGTCTGTGTGGGTCTGATGATAAAATCATCTTATGAGACATCCACCAATCTAGAACAAATGAATCCGATTTGGTTTTGTATTTGCATCAGCAGCAACAACAAACAGCAATAACATAAGCTGTGGCAACAAAAATAATATTAGCTATAGTATTAATAACAACAAGAACAACAATAACAACCCTCGTCTTGAATTTCCAGCCTCATCAGGAACGGATTAAAAGAAACGATGGCTCACCTCTTTCCAGGCGCTATATAAATTGAACGGAGTCGTTTCGATCTGTTCGGCGCCAGAGAAGAAAACGCTTGATTTATCGCTAGTCTTCATTAAGTGGCTTTAATTTTTTGTTCTTTTTTTTTGAGGAGGAGGAGGACCAGGGGAGAACTGGGGAGTTAGGGGAGGGGGGAGAGGGTGGGTTGCACCCATTTGGGTAGGTGGGTTGGTGGGATGCAATTTCAGAGTCTTTAAGGGTGCTTTATTCTGAGCGCCACAAGAGCGCCAGACGATTTATGTAGCGTCACTTTAGGAAGAGCAGACGGATCGAATGAATGGAACGAAGTACTGGAATCCAACGGCGCTAAGCTCTCTCTCTCTCTCTCTCTGGCGTCTCCAGTTCAGTTTTTTTTTCTTTTTGCGTCTTGGATTTCATTTCGTGTTTGAATTTTATTCTTATTTATTTTTATTTTATTTATTTTTATTCGCTGATGCATTTTAAAGTTATTAAGTATTTAAAGATTATTATGAATTAATTAATTAATTTAATTATTTCCTATGAAAATATTTTTTTCTATGATCGATAAAAATGTTTAATTAGAATGAAACTGAGAAATATTTTAATCTGATTGTTGTTTTTGCTGTTGTTGTTGTTGCTGTTGTTGTTGTTGTTGTTGCCTATTTGTTTGAGCTAATATGGGTCAATGAAATGACGAAACATCTCGTGCTCGAAGAAGTTAAATCATGCGTGTCAGGACACGTGGTTTCAATTCAAAGGATCTCATTGGATGGTGAAGGTCTTCCTTTGATTGGCAGAAAATGCAAGAAGCTATGAATAAACATGCCTTTTAATTAATTAATCATTTATTTATTAATATTAATTAATTATTGCTTACGTCATAACCTCATAACGTCTCATTATTATTTCTTCCTATTATCCATCGGTTGGTGACGTCATCAGACATAAAATGGAAAATAAAACTCAGAAACTGAAAGCGAAACCGAAGACGGAGAAACCCAACTTTGGAATTTCCGACGACGAGCAACAAATTCAGCCGCGCACGTCTGCGTTGCGTCATTAGATCGATTGAGATGAATTGCCTCTTGTGGTTGATGGAGATGGTGGTGATGATGATGATGACGATGATGATGATGACGATGATGATGGTGACGATGATGATGATGACGATGATGATGGTGACGATGGAGGAGGGGGAGGAGAAGGACGTAAAGATAAAACAATTCTAAATATTTACAGAGTAATTTCCGATGAATTAATTACCAGTCAGCGCCCACTTCCGACGTCTTTATTTTTTCGATTAAATATTTAATGTGAAAAAATTATTAAATCGGACTAGCAAAAAGCAAAAAATAAATAAAATAAAATAAACTATTTTCCTCGATTAAATATTTATATATTTAAAATTATAAAAAAATTATAAAAATTGTTTTTCTCCATTGAACTTTAAAAAAGAAAAAATGTTTAAGAAAGAATAATTAATAATTAAATGTTAAATCATTGAAATAAAAAATATAAATTGGAAAATAATTCCAGGAAACGATTATCAAGACCTTCTTTTGAACTTCCCCATTATATATGTATGTTTAATAAATTCTATGTTCCATTTTTACTGTTTAGTAAAGCTCGGTTTTAAACTTATTTTAAAGATTAAATATAATAACATATTAAACATTTTAATAATATTATACAATATATAGTTTAATAATATGTTATTATACAATATATAGTTAAATAATATGTTATTATACAATATATAGTTTAATATTATTGTATAACAACATAACAGTTTAATAATATGTTATTATCATTATCATAGTCTTAAAAGTCTAACAACGCGATCAAAAATTGGTGTCCTTTTAAGCCATTTTAAATTTTATTTAAAGATATTGTTTTTTTATTTTGGTTTTAAAATAAAAATAATATAATTAATTTCGCCCACCCTTTGTGACGTGTGAAATTTAAAATTCCAAATGTTTGAATTGAAACAGAGACGATCGATGGCAAACAATTGTTTGTATGTTCCATTTGCTTCATACAAAGCGCTCCAAACTTTTGTTTCACAAACAACAAGAACAACAACAACAGCAGCAGCCACAGTCATGGTGGCTCGTATATTGTCTGCAATAATTTTTAATTATTATAAAATCATAATATAATAATTTGTAATAGAAGTTTTAACAAAATAATATTTAAATAATAAATTTTTTTAACACAAAATAAATATTCAAAGGAGAAATACATTCCAAAGTAGTTTAAAAGACAGAACATCTCGACCCCAAAAGGTTCGGCCATCGATCAGCCCATCCCCCCACGACAACAACAACAACAATAACAATACTATTAACAACAATAGCAATACACGTTTGACTTTTTTTTATCCTAAAGACCTAGGTGAGCAGGCATTGAGAAGCGTATCTGTTTTAATTGCATTCAACGTTGATGTCTGAATGAGGAGAATATTGTTGTTGTTGTTGTTACTACTGTAGTTGCTGTTGTTGTTGTTACTACTGTAGTTGCTCTTGTTGTTGTTGTTGCTACTGTTGTTATTCCTGTTGTTGTTGCTCTTGTTGTTGAAACAAAAAAATGTTCACGAAACGTGGAACGTGTTGACGTGTCCTCTTTTGTATCGACGTCACGATGTGTCACGTCATGTTTACGACGGGTGTACTGAGTGATAATGGTAGTGATATTATTGAATCATATAAGTAATTTAATAATAATTTAGTAAACAGTAAAATAAAATAAAATGATAAATGAATGAAAATACGTAAGTAAATAAATAAATATATAAATAGATATAAATAGATAAATAAATAAATATGTAGATATAAATAAATGAAGAAATAAGTAATTATATAAATAGATAAATAAATAAATATATAATAGTAAACAAATAATTTTATTAATACTAATGTTATTTAGTAATTTGTGAATTTATTTGCAACATTAATGTCTCCAATAATTTAAAAAATAATTTGCAAAACGAAAATTGATGGACTGAAACCTAGGGGTTTGGAAAACCCAACAGGTTATTTAAAGAACAAACTAACCTGACCTTTAACGAGTCATGACCTTTGAACTCTTTGAAATGGACATAATCGTCATTCCATCTTAAAACACCTTCAAAACGTTCGAAATGTTATTATATAATATTTTGCAATTTTCAATATTCCAATCTGATTTAATTTAAATTAATTTTGGAACTATTTAGTAATAATAATAGTCACATTTATTATTATTATTGGTATTATTATTATTATTAATATTATTATTATTGTTGTTAAATTATTATTATTATTGTTATTGTTATTATTATTATTATAATTATTATTATTGTTATTGTTATTATTATTATACTTATAATTATTTATTATTGTTATTGTTATTCTTGACATGGGAGACATTTACCCTTTCAATTGGACTTTATTGCGACTGTTACACCGCGTTTTAATCTCGAATTTTTTCAGGAATATTCTCATTTAATTTGAAATTCATTTAAAACCATGAATTATTCGCTTGAACTTGGAAGGTGTTTGCAAATAATAATAATAATAATAATAATATTTTGTTTTTAATTTAAAATATTTTTCAATCCTTACATTGATTTTACAAAATATATTTTTATTTTTAAAATTGATATTAACGTAATATTTATGTTCATGTCATAATAATTTATATTAATAGTGTCATAAGCATAGGCATCATTAATAATAATAATAATAATAATAATAAAAATAAAAATAATATTATTATTATTATTAATATTAATAATGTTGCTGTTATTGTTAACCTTATTGCATCACTGTCATACCGATTAAAATTACTATTATTAACACATCATTAACATATCATTAACATGTTGTTAACACATCTTTAACATATCATTAACATATGATTAGCATATTATTAACATCAATTAGGTTTAAAAATTCATTTCGAATCCTCACCACAGTCGGATTAAAATGGATTTTACTTTGAAATCACTAAAAAAAAATCTTTAAGCTGTCTCGGCTTTTCCCTTCTCCACGCCATCTTGCATGCCCGGGGCAGAAATAAAATGTTATTATGATTATTGTATTATAAATTATAAATTCTTCAGTTGTGGTTGTTATTATTATTATTATTGTTATTATTATTATTATTATTATTATTATTATGTTTATTATAATTCATCACTCTCTTTTAAAATATCATTGTTAAAAATATTTTGCAAATATTAAGTTTTATCTTTATGTACACCTCTTCTAACAACAACACCAATACCATCAACAATAACAACAACAACAACAACAATAACAACAACAACAATAATAATAATAATAATAATAATAATAATAATAATAATAATAATAATAATAATAATAATAATAATAATAATAATAATAATAATAATAATAATAATAATAATAATAATAATAATAATAATTGTGGCAATTCATCCATGTTGACATTTAATATTTCAAATAGGACTGAAACTGCAAATCGTTAAAAGTGATCAAAAACCTCTCTGAAAAAACAAAGCGGTCTGACTTTTCATTTGAAACCAGCCATCATTCATCCGTCCATCCATCCGTCCATCTGTCCAGCTGTCATTCATTCATTCATCCATCTTCGTACAGTTCTTTCAGTCAATCCAAACGTCGGTCAATTTATGATCTTTTGGGTAAGATTGAAACTCAAAAGTGAATTCCATCTTTCAGATGCCACTCCTGTTGCTGCTGCCGTTGCGGTGATGATGGCGATCCCGTGACGTCATTATCGTCGTCGTCATCGTCATCGTCATCATCGTTGTCGTCGTCTCCGTCGTCATGGACGCCGTCCTTAGCGACGTTCAAAAACGGAGAGACTAGACATAAATATTTGAAGACATGAGCGACCGGATGTTGAACAATTTCTTGTTTGCAGCGACATTCTTATCCAGCGCTTCCTTCTTAACTTCATCATCGTCGTCGTCGTCATCGTTATCATCATCGCCGAAGCTAATTTTAGCGCAGCCTTCGCTGCTCCATTCCTCTCCATTATCGTCATCACTGTCATTATCGTCGTCGTCGTCATCTTATTCTTCTTCCTCTGGCTCTTCGTCGTCATTTCCTCGGCCGGCCGTAGAGGGCTGTCCGGCCAGGTGCCAGTGCACCTCCGACACGGTCGACTGCTCCTCGAGACGCTTCACCGATCTGCCTCGCGAACTTCCGCGCAGCGCCACCTGGCTGAATTTCGGCGGCAACTCCGTCATCGTCCTCTCTTCCGGTTCACTGGACTCCTTCGGTAACGTCGTCGGACTCGATCTGTCCAGGAACGAACTGGAGATGCTCGCAGACGGAGTTTTCGAAGCGTGTCCGTTCCTCCAGGTGAGAAGGAGGAGGAGGAGGAAGAGTAAGACGACGTTGATGTTGGTGGTGATGGTGATGATGACAGTGACGATGGAGATGTTATATATATATATATATTTGTAACAACTTTTTTTTTTATTTAATTCTTGTCAATTCCGTTGTTTTGCATCAATTATTATCAATTAAACAGTAATTAGACGATAATCGTTTCGAATTATTTTTTTCTCAGTGCATTCTATTTAACACAAAGTAATTGGGCGCTAACATCCTTTCTTTCTCTCTCTTTAACACACTCTTCATTTGCTGATATAAGCACGCACACACACGCGCACACACACACACACACAGACACACACTCACTCACGTACGTACGTACGTACTTACATATACACAAACAACTCTCAGGTCCTCGACCTTAGCCACAACAACCTGACCCAAGTGAACGAGTTCACCTTCAAGGGCGTCCGCGGGCTCAAGAAACTCGACCTGTCCTTCAACCTGTTGGATCGAATCGACGGATCGTTCGTCCATCTGTCCGAGCTGTCGAGACTAGACTTGAGTCACAACAGGCTCTCGGCTCTCACCCAGTTTGCACTCAGGGACCTTCAGAATCTGAGGTACCTGATGCTGGCTTCCAATGTCATCGAGACGGTCGACAGGAAGGCGTTTAGAATGAACGAGAAGCTCATGCATTTGGTGGGATGGTTTTGTTGTCGTTGTTGTCGTCGTCGTTGTTGTTGTTGCTTGTTGTTTGTTGTTGTTGTTTGCTGTTGCTTGTTGTTTGTTGTTGTTGTTTGTTGTTGTTGTTTGCTGTTGCTTGTTGTTTGTTGTTGTTGTTTGCTGTTTGTTGTTGTTTGTTCGTAAATATTCTTTAATAATATTTACCGTGTTTGTTTTTATTATAATTTTGATAATCTTCCCATTTGTTCTGCTTGTTTCATAATTAATTATTTGATAAATACTGTTAATATTATTATTATCATCATCATCATCGTCGTCGTCGTCGCCACTATCGTCGTGTTGTCATCACCGTCGTCGTCATCATCACCCGAGAATTCATCTCGTTCTTTTCAAAATGTCTTCTTTAAATAATTCACCGGGTAATTCATTGCTTATCGTTCATAATTCACGCCTCGTGCAGCACAATGCACATGACATGACTTTCAAGACGTCAATCGTCGTCATTCTCTTCCTCCTCTTCCTCCTCCTCATCCTCATCATCATCATCATCAACATCATCATCTCAAGTGACGGAAGTTAATTAAATACAGTGACGTAACATTTTATAACGTAACTATTTATTATTACTATAACTGTTATTATCCATAAAAAAACATTGAAATATGAATTAATTAATTATTTTTATTAAATATTTTCATTAAATACATAAAAAAATATATGCAATTACGACGACCATAATATAAAGTACAATCTCAATTATAATAATACTTTCAATTCCCCAATTCATCCATCTCTTAATCTTTCCAGCAAGTCATTCTTTTTCATACTCTGTCACTTCAACCTTGCATCTACTTGATATGACTTTTGGCGTTGACGACGACGACGACGATGATGACGATGACGATGATGACGACGACGACGATGACGACAATGGTGATATGGGTGCTTAAAATATGCATGAAACAAGTGCTCGTAGTTGACTTGGAGCCTCGAGTTTTTTCTAACGAGGAGATTGTACAAGTACAATGTACGTTGTACGTGGTTGTACGTAGTGTGCGATGTAGACGATGATGAGGATGATGATGATGATGAAGATGATGATGATGACGACGACAACGACGATGATGATGATTCGTTGACTGGCCGGAAGTGACTAACAAAAGCATTCGGAAAAGCGGAAGGCGGATAATGGTGCCGAAGATATCCGTGATGACGATGATGACGACGATGATGACGACGATGATGGTGACGATGATGACGACGATGATGGTGACGATGACGACGACGCTGTTGATGATGATGATGATGATGATCTCATCAACTACCTCGCGGATGGCGGCAAAAGAGAAACGTCTGCACTCGGAAATCTTTCTCGTGTTTGTCTTCCGTCTTTATTTCCAGTACCATTGACTACGATGACGATCCTTACAATGGCTCTGGTTTCATTCCTTCTTTACTTTTTTTTCTGTTTCCATCCCTCACTCCCGTCGCTTCGACGAGGTTGAAGACGACGACGATGATGACGACGATGATGACGACGACGACGACGATGATGACGATGATGATAGCGAATGATGACAGGAACTAATGCGTTGGATGGGTAGCATTAAATGATGGCGCTTTAGTGATGTTTTAGAGTTATGGCAGCAATGCCTTAAGGAGCATGACGAGACGATGACGATTACGACGAGGAGGAAGAGGAGGAGGAGTACGATGATGGCGATGATGTCGGTGATGATAACAGTGTCTATCAGTGTCAGCCATTTAACGGTTGAAGAAACCTCACATCAGAGCGACAGACATTTTTCTTCGCAGATGAAATTGTTCCAATAATTATCTCCTGCGAAGACGATAACGACGATGACGCCGATGATGGTGGTGATGATGATGATGATGTCGATAGTGATGCTGTGAAGATAGTGGTTGTGGCGATGACGATGATTTTATTTGCTAAATTATGAGAAAACAAAATGAATTATGAAACCCAGAAATCTCTCACAAAGCACAGGTGTCTCTCCACCGCCTATAAAATCGCAAACAGGAAGTCGTCACGTGGCTCAGGTGACGTCATCGAGATCGTTCTCGGTCAAGCGTCACGATGACGATGATCATGATTATGATGATGATGATCATGTTTTTCTTATCTCATGATAATGATGACGATGACGACGATGATGATGGTGATGGCCGGAATGCAATAAAGTTTTATTTAAATTTACCAGCGAAATTTAGTAACAACCGATACCTCGTATCGTGTCATGTGGCGTAGCCACTGAAGCGTTGACCAGATAGAAACCTCTCAACCGTGACAGGCGGCCATCTTTTTCTACATTTATTTATTTAAAAAAAAGTAAAATCTCCAGCTAGAATCCGTTGGACTGGAAAATGGGAAATAATAATGTGTTCAATTCTTATTATCTTTGGCTTTTTCTTTTTTTCATAATAATGGAGAAATTACTTGTGCTTTGAAGTTGGAATATAATTTTTAAATTATGCTTTGTTTTTCTTTAATAATATGATTAAGCAATGATTTATCATGCATCATCTTCGAAATAACTTTGCGAAATAAAATTTTTCGTTAATAAAATAATAATAATAATAATAATAATAATAACAAAAAATGTTTGGTATTTATTTATTTATCCCAGGTAATCTTTTAAAATTCCTGCCTTTTTTTTTCCCAGATGAACGAACGTTGAAACAAAAATTTGTTATGCGATTTAATTTGATTCCCAACCATTCGGTTGTTGTTGTTGTTATTATTATTATTATTATTATTGTTTTTGTTTTTGTTTTTGTTTTGTTTACCAATGATCCGATTCTGGTTTTTCCGGACCGGTTGCCATGGAGATGATGACATCGTCGGGCTCGTTGTCATGGGAACGATGACGTCACGTTCCTCTCATAAGCTCGATATCCGTCGAAGGACCTAATCCCCCGTGTCACTCTGACGTCATAAATCTGACCACGCCCCTCGCTTTGGTCCAACAAACATGGAGGAAACTTAATTATAATTAAATACGATATTTTTTTTTCGTTCAGACGTTAGACACAGTAACGTTCTTATGCGGTGGAGATGACGATAACGATGATGGAGATGACGATGGTGATGACAATAATGTCCTAAATTATTATTATAATTATAAAAATATTATAAGATTTTTTTTTAAAGTTTATATAATTGTATAATCATTTATTAATACATTTTCAGTTCTACGTCATATAAATTAGACTCCTCCCAAGCGTAATCATTTCTTGTCGTTTTTATTTTTCACCAGGATCTTCGGGGAAATCCCCTGTCCGACGACCTCCGCTTTCAGTTTCACTCGACCTCGTTGACCTTCGTTGACCTCTCCGAATGTAGCCTCAGGAAACTCCCTCGCGGACTTCCGGTTTCGATTAGGTACCTCCAGCTGAGACAAAATTCCATCTCCCATCTGAACAAAACCACTTTCAAAGACTGTCCATTCCTGGCTATTCTGGTCCTTGACATGAACAACATAACCGGTCTGTTGGGACTTTATTCGTCAACAGTTTAAATAATTTATAATTATAATAACATTTTAGAAATAATGTTTAAATACTTTTTTTTGTCAATCAGATTTAATCAGATATCTGGAGAATAAAAATGTAAATAGAAAAAAAAGTGATGCATAAATTCTATTCCCAGAAATCGAACCCGGTACCTTCGAGTCGATGGCCCACCTGAAACAACTCTGGCTGAACGACAACAGTCTCGGTCAAGTACCTGACAAACTGCCGGCAGTCCTTCAAAGACTTCTCATGAGATCCAACAGCATCCAATCGCTCTCCGCCTCTTCTTTCTCGGCTCCAAGACTTCAGGCACTGTACCTCTCTGACAATAGAATCTCTGAGATCAGAGACTTCGCAGTGGGTCCTGGTACGTCTCTACCGAGACTGAAGATTCTTGATGTCAGCGGTAACGGACTGACTGTTCTCGATTCCAACGTATTCTCGCGGCTGACGGGAGCAAGCGAGGAGCCAAACGAAGCAGTCGATTATTGGACCAGTTCGCTGGAGAGTCTGTTCTTGAGTCGAAATCCGCTCCAAATCCTGAGAAGGAATTGCTTCTACGGTCTGTTTCTGAGTCTGAAAACTCTTCACCTTTCCTACGTTGGAGGTCACGTAAGAATCGAAAATCCTCAAGAAATGGCACTTGAGCTTGGTGCCCTGACCTACTTGAATCTCAAAAGCAGTCCCCATCTGGCATCGTCTCTATTACTCCAGAAAACTTTCTGGACGAATCTCCGATCGCTGGACGAACTGGATTTGTCCGATATCGAATTTGAATACGTCGGTCCTCATCTCGTATCCGCAATTCCATCGCTACGTCTGCTCAAAATCTCCAGCTCAAACTGGCACTGCAACTCTTCGGTCCTATGGCTGAGGGTCTGGTACAATGCCCTGACTAAAGCCTTGGAGGCGGCCAACCAATCAGATACAGACAGCTTTCACCTACAGGACAACTATTGTTTCAATCCGTCCTATCTCAGAGGCAGAAATCTACTCGGTCTTTCCTTGAAAGACTTCTATGAGCCAGACCTGAGAGCGGACATGTTCGTGGTTCTTGGCAAGGAGATCGATTCGAACTTGAGAAAGGCCTTGGAACACAAGGCCAGGGAAAGCTCGAGTCAAGACTTCGGCCAAGATTCCAGTCAAGATTCGAGACGCGTATCCGGGAGTATCAATTCGCCGGACTATTTCTTCCAGGAGGAGGAGGAGAGGGATAGAGGGCGCCACGGTCAAGAGGTCACGCAGAGTTCGAGGTCACCAGCCACCGACAGTGGGACACGGAAGTCAGAAAACATGCCAATCAAGGACCAAGGTGGGAACACGTCAGACTTATTTTCTAAAAATAAAAATGAAAGAATGGCGGCTTAAAAGCTAAAAATGTTTAATTAAAGAGAATTATTTAAAGAATAAAAATGCCAGCAAAATGATAAAAAAATTGAATAAAAAAGATATTTGAAAATATTTGAATCAAAAAGAAATTGGTTTCCTTTCTCGCTCTCCTGTTACACGTCTATGTGTCTTTGTGATAAGTTATTTTTGGCTTGGCCATTAAGAAAAGTGTTATGCGGCCTTCACATTGTGCAACCTTTCATGTTATTATTATTATTATTATTATTATTGCTATTTTTATTATTAATTATGTCTAATAATATAATAATAGCAGTAATTTTATAAATTTCTAAATTATTGTTTTCTTGTCTAATTTAATAACAAAAATTTCGCGCCATAACGCATACGCAGCAGACGACAGAACCACCTTTCCTCCCCCTACCTCTTCAACCATCTCGGCCAACCTTCCTACAGAACAGACGGAAATGACCCAGAAAACCTTACAGCCAATCAGGCACGCAGATCCGACTTACTATCCAATACCGTCAAAATCGCAATTGGGTCGGATCAAGCTCCACCTACTGGAGAAAGTAGGCCAGGCCAGGCGACCTGCCAACAACTTCACCATCTTCAATACGAACCTCGAACAGCCAGCAGTCGACAAAAATAACAAACCCGTCTTCTATTTCACTCTACTGGCAGCGTTCACCATCATCGTCCTAATGGTCGTCTTTCTAGTCCTAGTTCCAATGCTTTTGTTCTTCGGTGTCAGAAGACTGAGAAGAAACAGAGTCATGAAGCTGTGCAAGGCCGACGTCGATTTTGACGCTCTTAACGGCGGCTCGACGGCAAAGGACGGGTTTGGAAAGACAGACCTGGAGATGGGAAATTCTTTCGTGAGCACGCACAACGGATCTGGCACTCTAGTTTACGCTGTCAAGAATACTCAGTCTCAGCGTGACAACAAATCGCCGATGATGAGCATGACAAGCAATAAGAATTCCATAGACTCCTTCCTGAAATCTTTGTTTACATTTCGCAACCAATCATCGCTCAAGGAGTCTGACGTCAGAGATGTCGCTGGCTCTCGACGGGATATTCTATCGGCCACGCCTGACCTTAACTCGAACAACAGTAGAACGTTCTCCGACCTACCTGGGCACGTGACCTTCGGCTGCGGGGTTCTGTCCGGTCTGAACGGGGTCAAATCCGAGGGCCCGCTGCGCGTCTACAGGTGGAATGACTTCTGATTGGCCGGTTGCAGATTGGCAAAAGGGCTGCTGAGATGCTGCCATCTTCTGAGAAGAGCCATCCTCTTGTAAATTAGAAAAGATATCACGTTTCATTCTGTTTTTGACAACGTTCCGTTCTCGTGTGTTCCCGGGTATCTCAGAAAGTTATATATATATATATATATATAATAATAATAACATAATATATATATATGTATAGTTCTTTATATATATATATAAGTATAGTTCTATATATATATAATAATATTATTATTATATTCTTAAAAATTCTTAAATCAATATAGGATAACTAGCTGAATTTTTAAAAATTAAATATTAAATATAAATTAAATATATTTTAAAAAAAATCATGGCCGACCGTCCTAAATAAACTCAATTAAACACTGCTCATCATTAATATCTAACCACAAAAAAAATCAAATTTACGTCTTTTCCAAGAAACCAACGAAAAGGTTCGAAAGAGCGAAAAAGATGTCGCTAATTTCACCAGCTGTAAAATATCAGTCGAGCAAAAGGTCTGAAATCAGTCCATCCTTTATGATGGCCAAACGGGAAGCCAAAACCGACCCTGGAAAAAAAGAGGAGCCATTGAGTATGATCTTCAAGTTGTTGTATCTAGAATAATTCCCCTACAAATGAGAAGAGACGCATAGCAAGAGAGATTTGTGTTAAGCAATGCCATGCCACGTCGAGTACATTGCCTGTTTCACCCATCGGGGAGTGGTCATAATTCGGAGTATTATTTTCATAAAAAGAATGAATTGCCGTCGATGGGTTTGCGTACATTTGCCAAATCCGCTAACAATGGCTGAAGCAATCTCAGACCGTGCCGAAACAATGGGCTCCATGACTGAGTTTATTCAGTGTATGGAGGTTTGGCTGAAACAATTTTCGATCGGATTCCGACATTTCTGAATAATTGCGTAAATGTTTTTATTTACTTTACAATTTTTCTTAGATACGACTTTATTATGAACTTATTTTAGAATAATTTTTTCACAATTAGATAAGAAATGCTAAACTATTGACAATTAATTTTGGCTCAACAGTTTAATAGCTTTAAACAACTGGATTTCTGAGATGCTCAATGGAAATTGGAATAGGTCGGCTCCGAAAACATTCGCACAACATATATAGAGCACAATGAACGGGGCATGGAAAGAGAATAGCAGAGTTGATGCTAGCGCATAAATAAATGAATTGAAATAATTGCACTGCGATAATTAATCTTTAGTATTAATACAAAATAGCAAGCCGTTTATTGGGTAGCTTCAATTCTTAGGTTTGAAAAGCTTCGTAATTTAGAAGAAATTAAAATATCACTCGTGTAACGCTTAAAACTTGTTCGCTTTAAAAAAAGTACTTACAAAGTAAGTTATAAATCAATTATAATAGGTGTGTGGTTAATCATTCCACCATTACTTCCACGCAGCCGAGATGTCTTCCAGAATTAGTTCAATCAATTTCTAGTAGCATTATTTACTGATTTACTAATTTAATATCATTTGAAATATAAAATGACCGCAAAATGTAAAAAATCTACGAGGTTGATTTCTGCGTTCAAAATTCAAAACAAATGGCAAATAATTTTAGTTTATAAATTAACTGCATAAACTTTTAATTAACATAAACAACTTAACTTTTCTTAAATATAAAATTAAATTTACGAACCATCCGCATCCGTACTCGGATTTCTCCCCTTAAAAACCATCCCTGAAAACTTCTAAACATGGCTGTCTGTTCGTGTCGGGACGGTTGCAGATAAGTCTGCAGAGGTGTCGGTATAAAATGAATTTTAAGCGCAGCAAAGTTAAACAATCGGACAATAAACTTTCGGGTCTTTACGATCTCGGCGAAACGATAGGAAAAGGTCATTATGCCATCGTCAAAAAAGCCAAACATTGCATCTTCGGAGCTAAAGTTGCCGTGAAAGTCATTGACAAGACCAAGTTGGACGAAATCTCCAAAGCCCACTTGTTCCAGGAGGTCAGGTGCATGCAACTGGTCCAGCATCCGAATGTTGTCAGACTATACGAGGTGATTGACACTCAGACAAAGTTGTTTCTAGTTCTCGAGCTGGGTGATGGAGGTGATCTCTACGACTACGTCTCTAAACACGAGCACGGACTGGAGGAGAGCAAGGCCAGGAAGTTCTTCATTCAGATTGTCGAGGCCATCAACTACTGCCACCAGCTCCATGTAGTGCACAGGGATTTGAAGCTGGAAAACATGGTGCTCTTTGACGATCACGAGGTGGTCAAGCTGACCGACTTCGGCTTCAGCAACAAGTTCATTCCGGGAAGGATGCTCGAGACGAGCTGCGGATCCCTGGCGTACTCCGCCCCCGAGATTCTGCTCGGGGACAGTTACCATGCCCCTGCCGTCGGTGAGTTGTTGCCAGCGACTCTTCTTTGTGTTTTGTTTGCTGAATGAATTATTTGTTAATAAATTATTTGTACTGTTAATTTGTGGCACCGTGAAATCACATGGTTTTGAGGTAACAATCTTTGTTATTCTAGATGTTTGCATGAATTTCAGTAACTAGTAAGTTAAATCATTGTTTCTTAATCACTTGATGCTGTGTTAGTCTGACTACATCATCATGCTTTGCTAAGTTCATTGTTGATCTTTAGAAACGTCTTTAACACAAACAAGATTAGCACCAAAATTTGAACAAATATATTCCAAATGTCAAACAACATTGATATAATCAATATATAATCAATCACTGACCTTACAACGTAAATGCCCTGGATGAAAAGCACGCATTCTGACACGTTCGTTCGTATTTTTGCATTCGAAGACGTTTGGAGTCTCGGAGTGATCCTGTTCATGTTGGTGACTGGCAAACCTCCGTTCAACGAGGCCAATGACAGCGAGACCCTCATCAAGATCATGGATGCACATTACACTCTGCCCAATCACGTCTCTCAAGTCTGCCAGAAGTAGGTGTCTCGGTTTGTTTGTTTTGTTTGTTTGTTTGTTTGTTTGTTTGTTTATTTCTGTCTCAATCATAGCTGGAAATAAATTGCTCCTAGCTTTTTCAAGCTAGCCTCATTTTATTAGTGCTTTGCTAAGCAAACTTTGTTTTCCTCAAAGTGGAGCTTTTTATCTGTAAATAGTTTGGAGGATATTTTGAATTAGTGATCAGGCGAAATTGAAATAATCATCATCATCATAATCATCATCATTGTTGTCAGTGCAAGTCACGTTCGTTTTTATTGTACTTTCGAGATTTATTTGAATTCTTCTGGAGATTACCGGATAAACTCATTATTTTCAATGAATTTCCTGAATTTAAAACTTATATTTAATTAAAATCTAAATTAATTTAATTCATCAGGAGATGTTTCACCAAGTTATGGTTAACATGTGAATATCTTGATGCAAAGCAATCATTATTGCACAATTATTACACAAAAAAAACTTTATAGGGTTCTTAAAACATTTATTTTTTTATGTTTGTTGTTATTATTATCATTATTATTATCATTATTATTATTATTATTATTATTATTATTATTATTATTATTATTATTATTATTATTATCATTATTATTATTATTATTATTATCATTATTATTATCATTATTATTATTATTATTATTATCATTATTATTATCATTATTATTATTATTATTATTATTATTATCATCATCATCATCATCATCATTATTGTTATTATCACCACTACCATCAATCAATGATATTTTGACTTTTTATCTTTATTTTTATCGTGTCAACTCAACTCTTAAACTTCTTTTTGAATTTCTGCTTCAAACCCCTCAAAACCAACTTTCCAGACTTTCCAGTCTTGTTGTTCACACAAAACTTGTTCGACAAATCGACTTAAAACCAGAAATAAAAACATTTATTAACGAACCCGAGCCAAAAATCTATTCTGTTGGTGGATTTTTAAGAATTAAACGACAAATCATTGAAATAATCAAGGACATTCTTTTTAACCATCTATGCTTTTAAGTAAACATGTCATAAATAAAATGGCTCGTTGCTGCAAAAGACCGAGAACGACCGGCAGACCGCATTTTGAAACCATTTCTCTCCGAAAGTAAGAACGGAGTCCTCGCGAAAGCGAAAACTTCCGCCGACTCGAGTCATTCGCGAAGTCGTAAAACTCTAAAAAAAAAGGTTTTCTCTGACGTAGGAAGTGCTCGACTCCATGGATTCTTATTGCAAATTGATGAGCTGATAATAATAATAATAATAATAGTATTAAAAATAATAATAATAATAGTAATAGTAATGACTTTGATGATCATGATGATGATGATGATGACCATGAGAGAGATCATATTTTGTCACTCATGTTATGTTGTTGAAGTCATGTCATGGCTGAGATGATGAATTCAATTTATTGAAGGTCGATTGATTGATTGATTATCTTTATGTTTGAGGGTTGTTTTAATTTTTGTTTTACCTGAATTTGAGCCTTTGCAATCATGGGTCATGAGGTGTTAGGCTTGTGAAAGGTGAGAGGCGATACCTGAATTGCACAGAATGATATCAAGTGTTTTATCATAAGCCACAGACATTAAACGTATGGCCACAAATGCTGTAGGTTGAATTGCGAAATATTTTTTCATGGCCATTTCGCCTGCGTTAATTGCAGGAGAATATCGATTACCTCGCGTCGTAGTAATTTTTCGGAAAGTCGAGGATTCTTCCGCGACGTCAGACAGGTTCGGAGCACGTCCGAGACCGCGGGCTATGCTCGGTCGTTGCTAATGGCTACCACCTATCAACTTCGCTGGCGGGATAATGATCCCATAATAACTTTCTTCTTTATTGCTGCTGCAAACCTAGGCCGGGATTTCTTGATGTCTGCGTAAAAAAAAACGTAATTACCCAGAAAAAGAGCTGGTAATTGATTGATAATCGTCTGATGTTAATTCCTGAACTTCTACATTATTATTGTCATTATTATTATTATTGTTATCTTTGCTTGTTTTTGATCATTCACTTTTGCTGGTTCTTGCTTTTACTACGTTTCCTATATTTACATCTGTATATTGGTATATTTAGCTTTCTCTGATCCAGCAAGAGTTGCTCCCTTGCTAGTAATAAATTATATTGTTATTATCTTTATTGATGTTGTTATTATAATATTGATTATTGTTATTGCTATTATTTTATTATTATTATTTTTATTATTATTATTATTATTATTATTATTATTATTATTATTATTTTTATTATTATTATTATTATTATTATTATTATTATTATTATTATATGCATCAGCCTAGATCTGCATCAGCATCCTGTTTTCACCTTCAGCATCCTCCATCAACTGCTGCTGATTTATACTTTCTCTCGAGTCATGAATTCAAGTCATTATAAGTCATTATGGCCTTGATCTCGAATGATGACGATGATGATGACGACGACGACGATGATGATGATGACGGGAATGGATTCTATAATGTCAAGAATCTGTCATCTGTGATGTCAAGGGTTTTGTCATCCAATGACGTTGCATTAAGGTCATCAAATCGTCATCATTGTCATCTGCCATGATGTCCAGGTAATCGTCATAATAATAACTACGACGACGACGATGATGACAACTGCAAGGGTGTTTACTATGATGATGATGATGATGATGATGATGATGGTAATGATTGATGCAAAGCATTCAATAAGCTTTAATAATAAATGTGAGTAATGTCTCGATTGAGAGTATGATAAACAACGACAATGATGACGGTGGTGACGGTGATGACGATGACGTTGGTTACCATGATGATGATGATGACGGTGATGACTTAATTGACAATTCCCACTCTCATTTGGACCCGTCACGATCACACGTGCCAAGAGAGACTTTTGCCGTGAAATTCGAGACTTTCGGTTTCAGTTTTTTTGCTTCGTTTTTGTTTGTTTTTTTTTTATTTATTTTTATTTTTTCAGTCAGCCTTATTATAACACGTGTGTGCTGGTGGTTTGGAAATGATACTTAAAGTGCAAATGCTGCCACTCGTCATGTTGCTATCGGGGCATCGTATGTCTCTGACGACGATGATGATAATGATGATGATGACGATGACGTGGAAGGAAACAAAAGTGAATGCCGCCATGGAACTGAAGCATCAGAATCATAATCATCATCATCATCATCGAATTGAATTGAATGTAAAGGACTGGTTGAGTTTTAGCCTTTGGCGTGTTACAATATAGAGTAGCATTGGAATTTACGACATCTTCGAGCAGAGAACTGATCATTGGAACTTTGGAAATACCGAAGAGAAAGCCTTTAAGGGAAAAGTCCCTGCTTCAGTCAAGGTGATGATAATAATCTCCCACCCTCCTTCCTTCCTTCCTTCTCTTTCCAAGGCTGTTTCTTAATGGATTCAGACAGAAAAGTTTGCCCATGGCGGATAGAATTACGGGCTTTAATTTTTTTTTCCATTTTTTTAGGAATTCATTTCGGTTTTTGCTTTTTAAGTCAAACACACACACATACAGATATATACGAATGAACACGTGACTGCCTTGGCTGTGATCTGAAAACTGTGGGAACAGTCGTGGTGGGTGACCTGACCTCGAAATAAATGTTGTTGATGATGTTGTTGATTATAATATTTTGTTAGTACTCTACTATCACGATGATCTATGCAATTCCGTCTGTTAACAGATAATATCGCCTTAAAGTTACTCATTTATAGATTTGTTTCTGTTTACAAACAAACGTTTATTTATATCCCGGTAATGTACAAAAAACGTTTACATTACGAATTTAAAATCGTCATTCAGTCTCCGAGCCTACGCAAGACATTAGCAATTAAATCAAATTGGAACTCGTTGTTCCCTGAGGAGAAAATCTTTTCTTGTGGACGGACAGACGGATGGACGACAAAAAATAAATTTTAAAAAAAAGACTGGAAATTCCTTTTGAAATAAAAAGGCGTCCAACTTTCTCCTGACAATCAGGAAATTGGCATCCGTTTAGATTTAGTCTCCATTTTGTTTTTCCGGGAGTGAAGGAAAGAAGAGGAAAAGGAAGCGAGGAAGTCACGTGCTATAGTTTTGTGGTTTCTTTCCATTTGTGTGTGTGTATATGTTTGTATATGTACGTGTATTTTTGTGTATGTTTGTGTATGTACGTGTATGTTTGTGTATGTGCGTGTATGTTTGTGTAGGTTTGTTTGATTTTAGTTTCAAACAATTTTGTCGTTTGTTCTCAGAAACCAATTTCCTGGCATGAACATTTACCAGTGTTTACCCTGCATCTGCTTTTCAAGTTGGTTACTCTTAAGGTTGCTACTAGCGATGGTTATAATAGTAACGATGATGATAATAGTGACGGTGACGATGATGATATCGATGATGATATTCATGAGGATGATATTCATGATACTATTGGCACTAATGCTGATTGGGACGGGTCCATTCTATGTGAAAAGTGCGCAGACATGCGTTTTAAAAAGGGCTTTTTTTTTCTTTTTAAATTCAGTCGTCACGCGTCACCACGTTGGGATGACTAAGACCCGTCTCTGGGTCTCTGGTCGATGCTGAAAGCCAAAACAGTCTCTTTCTGTCGATGATTTCCGAGTAACTCGACCTGCAGATATGACATGAGGCTAACCAGGGCAGTAATTGCGTCGAGAATGCTCGACAGTCATTGGTTAACCAGCTTAGGGTCTGAGTAGGTTAGGTACTAAAGATCCACTGCCTGTCATTTATCTAACATTAGGACGCGAGCATTTACGAGTGGTGTAATGGTGTGCCATGTGCTCCTATTTGATGGCCAGCAGACAGTCGAAAACCAATAATTGCTCGCCCACTGCCCATCGATTACCCTATTCCCATCTCTTCCCCAAGTCCCCAAAGGGTGGTTCAGCACCCACTCAGCTGCTGAACAGTGAAAGGGGAACTGATGGTCCCATTATTTTAAGAGCTCGAAACTAACTTGGCAAGTGCTGTGGCAATCCTTTGATGAAAACCTTCTAAAGGTCTTCACCGTCATCATCATCGTCGTCGTCGTCGTCATCGTCAATGTCCTCCTCATTCGATCCGATGTAATTATGACATCGAATGACATCGCACCTGTTGGTATTCAATCGCGTTCCAGTCTTTTAGTTTGTTTTTGTTTACATCCCTTCCTTACTTCTTTCTTTCATTTTTCTTTCGCTCCTGGGAAGTGGCGGCCGCTTCAATCGATTGATTGAACGCCTAAAAATGGCTTCCTTGGAATTTCCTCGGCTCCAAAATAAATAAAGTAAAATAAAACAAAACAATGGCCTAAGAATCGGACCGAGCGCCGGGGTTTCTGAGAAGGATTAACGGAGTCCTCGGTCGTTGCTTTCGACGAGGCTCTGGAATAAAGCTTATTTGAGCTCATTTGTCGTGTCGCTCTGTCGTCCTGTCGTCCAGTGTCGCTTCGAAACGGGGATTTGCCTCGAGCTCATGTTTTTAAAGTTCCCTTTTTATACCTATATACATAAACTATGTATATCTATGTCTACACATAAGCTATTTATAGCTATATTATTTGTATACATACATACATACATACATACATACATACATACATACATACATACATACATACATACATACATACATACATACATACATACATACATACATACATACATACATACATACATACATACATACATACATACATACATACATACATACATACATACATACATACATACATACATACATACATACATACATACACAGACTATGTATATACATATAGTCTCTATATATTTATGCATACATACATACATCGATCCATTCTCTTCCTTTACTCATTCCTTCTGTCGTTCCAGGTCGTTTCTTTCTTTTTTTCTTTATTTTCTATCTTTCTTTATTTCTAATTTTCTTTACTCGTCTTTCCACTTCTTACGAAAAAAAATACCTCATCCAGTCAAGAGGGAAACTTGCGAGTGGAAATTCGACTCCTTGATTGTGGCTTTTCCGCCGGATTAGGTTTCGCTTTCCAAAGTAAGTAAGCGAGTTAGTGAGTGAGTGAGTGAGTGAGTGAGTGAGTGAGTGAGTGAGTGAGTGAGTGAGTGAGTGAGTGAGTGAGTGAGTGAGTGAGTGAGTGAGTGAGTGAGTGAGTGAGTGAGTGAGTGAGTGAGTGAGTGAGTGAGTGAGTGAGTGAGTGAGTGAGTGAGTGAGTGAGTGAGTGAGTGAGTGAGTGAGTGAGTGAGTGAGTGAGTGAGTGAGTGAGTGAGTGAGTGAGTGAGTGAGTGAGTGAGTGAGTGAGTGAGTGAGTGAGTGAGTGAGTGAGTGAGTGGGACCTCGCTGCTCAACTCTTCGCAGAACCACACGAGGCATCTGTGATGTCAAGGACTGGCATTCCGTGCTCTTCTGCTGAGAGAAAGTAACTGCCTCTCCCATCTTCTCCTCCTCCTCCTCCTTATCTTTAGAATTTCAATTTTAAATAAAACTTATAAATAACAAGTTTTATCCGAACAACGTGACTCTTTCTTTTTTTATCACTTGACACTTAAATCTGTTTTTAATTCGTGGATTTTAATCATTCGTTCTTCTAGATCTAGATTTTTGTTTTAAATTCTCCATCGTCGTGCGAGGCTGCTATGTCTTGGAATCATAAATGTAAATGTCGTTGTTCATTCATATAGCACCATTTGTCATTCATCCTAGAGCGTCAGATGCCAGCTTTTCATTTCTATAGCGCACCTCCCAGAGGTGGTTTTCGAACGCGTCATTGTAGGCATGCAACCTGTTAGGCCAGGTTGCAATAGTCACAGTCACGCAAGAGCGTAGTGATTTGACTTTATATGTTGATATCATTCATCTCTCCTACTCATTCATTATACATCTCCACGCTGTTTGTAGGCCGATTGATGTAAATATCTTCTGCCCTTTCTTAATCAAACGCATGTTATCACACACACATGCAGACGCAGATACAGACAGACAGATTTACGGAATAACGAATGGATAGGTAATGGATAGATGGATATATGGATGGATGGATGGATGGATGGATATATGGATAATTATAAAGATAGACAGATCGTCTTATCTCAGCTGTACGAACTACTGGTTGCGCTATCTTTTGATCTTTCAATCTGATGTTTGCCCAGCCTGTATTTGCAGGCAACATTGCAGGCATGAATTGATAAGCGAAGCAATAGAGAATAGTAGGCTTTTCTTGACGTACAAAATGCCGCCCGGTGTTAGTGTTACTGGTGTGCGTGAGACTTGGCCCACCCTACTTATCCTACGTAGGACCCGATCGGAATGATGGACTGATAGTTTTCATTGGAGAATTTGTGGATAAGAAATTAAATTAATTTAAGAACCTGGCAACCACGTTATGCTCACTCACTCGCACTCGTCGTTGTCGTCATCTTCGCCTTTTTCATCTTCATGTTATCAGAGTCAGAAGTTGGTGATTATTATTCAAGCGTTTTACTGCTGAATATGCATGAGTTCGAGTGCACTCTGATCCTGATTAGTGGTCGTAACGTTGATAAGATTGATTGAGTGCACTTATAAGAGACAACAACAACAACGACAGCATCTTCAACGTAGCCAGCAACAACGCAGCACTTTTTTTTTCAACTCTCCAACTGGAAGCAACAACCAAAGACGCCGACAGATTTAATCTCCATTTTCAATATTTTTACTCATTTTTATTTCATGTTTTTTGTTTTTTATATTTCGTTTCGCATCCTATTCTTCCTGGACGTGCACCTGCGACCGCCCGCCCGCCCACGCCTTTCCCGGGCTTTCCACGCAGATTCGCAAATGAACATTTCCGTTTCACGTTTGTGCACGCCGGACGGAGTCTGCCACGAACTATTACAGGATTGGAAGACGTGTGATGGCTTATCTGGGGACATCGCTGACATTAGGTGATGACTGGGTATCTTGTATTTGAGTACGTTATGTGTATGTGCGTCTGTTTGTGTGTGTGTGCCTGCGTCTGTGTGTGTATGTGTGTGAGAGGAGTGCTGGAAGGAATTTCTAACTCATAGATGGATGGATGGATGGATGGAAGGAGGAGGAGGAGGAGAAAGTATTTTTCTTGGAATCTCGTGGAATTTTTAGAGTGAAGTTTAGGATCTTCGGACTTCCTGACATCGGACGGAAAATTATAAACAACCATTCCTGACCTGTAAATACGTCATCGTCTTTCCCATCGTTATCATCTCCGCCGTTGCCTAGCCAAACATTTCAACGAATTTCTCTAAAAATCCAATAATTGCAACTCTCTGTTAAATAAAGTTAAGGAAGTGGAAAAAAAATTGATTTAAAAATAAATTGAAAACAAATTTAGAAATATTTCACCTAAGGATGTATCTTTGGAGAAATCAATAATGTGACGTCACTCAATTAGCCTCCTGTCGTGGTAATGATAATAGTAGCAGTAGAAAGCTGAAGCATCCATCCATTCATCCATCCATCCATCCATCCATCCATCCATCCATCCATCCATCCATCCATCGTGTTCCATAGTGTCCAT
This sequence comes from Hirudinaria manillensis, assembly GCA_034509925.1. Classification (NCBI taxonomy): domain Eukaryota; kingdom Metazoa; phylum Annelida; class Clitellata; order Hirudinida; family Hirudinidae; genus Hirudinaria; species Hirudinaria manillensis. The sequence goes on from CM067534.1 coordinate 8,694,710, forward strand.
AGTGTTCATGACAGTGTGTTGCAAAGATATTCTTGGATATCTGTAAGTGTTCCTTATGATGGTATTTTTGAAGCACAGGCAATGTTAATAGTACATTAAGAATGTTATGCTTGCTGCTGTTATTGTTGTTGTTGTTGTTGTTATTGCTATCAAGACATCCATCAATCATCTAGGAATGTTGCCAATGTCCAATTTCTTGTCGGGCTTATATCTAAAAGCACTGGATTGTATACAGCATACTAATTAGATCACCTGGATTGAATATTAATGGCCTCACCTGGATAAATAGTGCCGGCATCCGATACGAGACTCATTAATTTGTTCTGCATCATCACAAACTCGACATTCCACTATTCCAGGAGAAGTCGGAATAGTCAGAAATGGCCGGAAATAGCCGTGGTTTGGCCACGAGACGAAGTCCTGCCAGAAGCATTTGCGAGGAGGAAACATTCCATTCGTACTCCTGTCTCTCTGATCGTCGAATTCCATCTCTGTCCCCCGACTGCGCCACGAGTTGCGTTCGTATTTACGACTTCGGCTCTCAGTCCGAGCACCGAGTTTCCGTCTTGTAAATCGCTTCCTCTCGGAAGGCTGCCTCTCCGATGCTTTTTGTCTGAGCAGCTTTCCTGTGGTTCTTTGTGTAAGCTCCCCTTTAAAGAGGATTTGTGTGATGCTATTATTGATCAGTGAATTTTTCTTTGGTTATTTTGTTAAATGGCATTACTGCAGTTAATTCATCACAAAAAAAGATGAGCTTCTAGTTGTTTATTGGAAATATTTAATTACTTCATAATAAAGATAGGATAATTATTTTAAAATCTAATTACCTAATCATCATTTAGACTGGATTGGAAAAATGCAACCAATTAAGTGTTATTACGGTTTTCTCTCGCAAGTTTGAAACTCTCCGAGGTGGGAGGTGGTTTCGAGATAAAGAGAGTCTGGTGCCCCGCTTTTGAATTTCATTTTGCAATTTACGTCTGCTATCAGACGAAGGCTGCACGTGCCACCCCGCTCCTTTCCGATAAACCAAAAAGTTGATTTCCACAGAAAATTCTTTTTTGGCCGGACACGTTTGCTGAGTTTTTTATTGCTTCTTTCATAAATTTCTTTTTGCCGGGGGCAAATATTAGGGACGTTTTTTTTATATATTTTCTCATTAATTTTCAAGATTTGAATATAAAAATGTATTGTTACTCTGATAATGCGGAATTAAAGTTGAATTTGGTTTCGTGTTAACTCTGCACTGCTTCAAAAATTATTGAGTCACTTAGCTGATAGACATTTGATATGCTTGACATCAATTATTTTGACTCATACTTTTTATCCAGCTTGATTCAGCGGATGCTGATCAGGGAACCGAAAGCCAGGATCCCACTGGAAGACGTCATGAAGCACCCTTGGATGAAGAGCCCCGATGGACTAGTTCAGTCCCCTGGCCACAAGCCCCTTATTTCCACAACAAAACTCTCTGAGATGGAGAAGAACTTTGTCATGCACCATATCGTGGCAGCAAACATCGCTTCAAAGGACGACATAATTAAGTCAGTTGAATTGTTGAAGTTTCAATTGTTTAATTGCAAAAAAAATTATATAGTTTCATTTTTGGATTGAGTTAAGTTAAACAAAATTAGAAGGTCGGGGAAGTTTGGATGTCGTCTTTTTATTCACCATGATTATCACCACTATCATCAGGGTGACAGGCATGGGGTGGATTCCTATCATGCTTCCCATTAGAAAGTTCTGAGGGATGTTTTTCTAAAGGAAAGTGGTGCATTCCAGCAAATGGTGCATTTCAATGAGGATCCATAAATTCTTGGCCAATTGGATTGGTCTTTCAATTGGTTTTGGCAGACGTGCATTTTGGGAATTGTATCTGCACGCTCCCTCAATTTTGATCTTCATGTGTTTGGACTAAGTACCCAAGCGATGTCACATGAATATGTCATGTGCCATGAAAATCCACTGCTATTTCAATGTTGATGATGTTAGATATAATAACTTTTGAATTGATGGTTGCAACAGCAATGATTATGATGCCTCTACCCTTCAGAGAGGATAGTGATTTATTTCTCCTAATGCCAGGACTCTTCTCCCGCTCCAGTGATTGTTCCGCAATCCAGTTGATGGACGGACACTGGAACGACTTCTGCAATTTTGTATCTGAAAATGATCCTTGCTTTCGTCCACTTTAACTTTCTTTTTTACCTTCGAGAACCTTTTTTTTTCTAGCAAATTTTCATTAAACATTTACCGAGAAAAGTGCTTTTTTGAGGGATTAAAGCCGTGCGATCCATCTAGTTTTTCCAGAGTTTTAATGCATATACTCTTTCCAGGTCGCTGGAAAGTAATCCCTATGACCACACCTCTGCCACGTACTACCTCTTGGCAGAAAAATTTCTCAGGAAGAGAGCTCAGAGGATGAAAGACGAGCTCGCATCCTCGGAGGGAGGCAGCGGAGAGACGTCTCCAATATCTACAGCTCCTCCTTTTGACAGCCCGGAGCAAAAGTAGGTTTAAATATTTTTCATTTTTATTAATTAATTCTAGTTTTGTCTGATGAAACAAAAACTTATTGTGAAACCACCTCCATAAAGTATCTTAATAACTGATTTGGAATTCTTTATGATTTGTTTTGTAACTAAGATATATTGGCAAATAATCTGAGAAGATATTTATATTAGGCTATAAGTAGAGATTTTACTGCCCATGCTCCCATCAACACCAATCTTTTTTTTATCGGTGGCTATTATCGGTATTCCTGTTCAATAGGATAACTAATCGTATGTTCATTGAGATGAGAATGGTGATGATGCTAGTGCTTAGACGATTATGATTGCATGTTCCCATCAAAATCAAAAGATAATTTTCAGCCTCCTTTTCTAAATTTAGAACTCTGATCTGAAAGATGACCCTCATCAGAAATTCACATCTGATTAGACTTTAAATCATTTCTCACTTTCTGTTTAAATAGCCTGGAATTTGACGCTACCATATTTTCCGGATTGACCTCTATTCGTGTTATTTATAGATCGACATGCCACCAATAGCATCCAATCGTGTCATGTCGATCAATAAATCCCGTCGTTTGCCGGATGACAGACATATTCAAATTGTAGGATGGAATGTCACATGACATTAAGAGTTTGCATGCTAATATTTGACCTATAAACTCACCCAATAGGATGAATGACCCATTTTCTGTCATGGATGGCTACAGGGAAGACTTGGAGAAGCAGAAGTTGCTGAACAATGAAAGGGTCCTGAATTGCCAGGAGAACCTCTTCTCCAGTTACCCGTACTTCAAGAAGAGGTCAAATCTCGGGGAACTGACAGAGGATGAAGACGAGGAGATGGAGGTCAGTGGGACATTCCTTTAGAGATGTATTGAAATTGTAATGGTCGATGGATCAGATCCTTGCAACGACCTTCTATGACACATTATAACATTCAAAGTTGGTGCTTGAAGCTTGACTTTACAAGTCTTTTACAGACTCATAAAGCGATCGACATTTATAATCATCATCAAGCTCTCGTTCAACAACTACTTTCAAACGGCTCCATAATTTTTCTTAATTTCTTAACCCTAACCCAGGAATTTTAGTTAGAAGTTCATAAATCATCAATAGTTATTTTTATTTTAATCTGAATCAAGAAATTCATTTCCTTACATTGAATTTATGAATGATTGACCTTGGACCTCCGCGTCGTTCCAGCTGGACTCAGACTTGAGCAACGACAGAATGGCATCTGAGAAGTTGCTGCCGGACTCCACCGCCAAGAAATCCTCTTCGTCGAGCATATTCGGAACGAGGAACAACTTGTTCCTGAAGCAGATTTGCGAAGAAGCGAGCGAGGCAGACGAGTCTTTGTGCAGTTCCACGAACAGGAACCACCGCTTCTCCAAGCCTTCCCTCAGCTCTTCGGATTTCGTCGGCAAGACCACCCCGCCGTCTAAGCCCCTGTGGAAGAGATCTTTGGCCTGCAATCGGAGCGGGTCCGACACCAGCGACTGCGACGAAGTCTCCTCCAGCTCCCTCGGTCACCACCACAGGAGAAGGGAACGCCGGTCCGTCCACAGGTCCACCTCTCTTACCTCCCACGGCGGTCACAACCGCTTCCCCAACGATCCGAAGCACGGCCACCATCCGAACCACAACAACCACACGAACGTCCGTCAGGAACTCAACTCTCCCCCGAACGACGCCGGAGGATCCGACCCCTCTGCCCTGCACAGCCACTTGTGGTCCACTTTCACCAGTAGGAAACTCGAACCGGAAGATGGTGGGGACCTCGCTCAGAAATGCGACTCGAGGCCCAAGTTTTTCCTGCACGAGGATGACTTCGTGCAGCACCAACACGGAGACGACAAGAAGCAGCAACAGCAAGACTCCAACAACAGCAACGTCATCTCCAAAACCCTGAGGAGAGGGTCGGCGGCGGTCATCGGCACGGTCAAGAAGTCCATGAGCCTGATACTCGGCAGGCCGTCCATCGTCTCCGACTCGAACCTCCAGAAGGAGAACAATGAGAGCAAGACCTCTTGCTGGGGCTCCTGCTCGGACCTCCTGCCAAGCTCCGGCTGCAGCAAGGCCAAACCTTCCCATCGCAACCACCAGCATCCCAACAACATGCGATTCCTTAACGACCACAAGCTCCTATCCCTGACTAACGAGATCAGACTGGGAAAGGCAGAGGTTCTGAAAGAGTTCGTAGACTGCGAGTCTCATCGCAAAGGCGCGAGGTCGCGTTCCCTCATGGTCCACCTCCGCTCCAAAGACTTCTCGGCACTCGTGGACAAGTTCGGGAGAGCGGAATCTCCCGAGACAAATGACGGCGAGGAGGAAGGAGCGTCGGAGCATTTGAATTCGAACGCTAGGACAGCAGACGATAACGAAGATTCCGAAAACCTCGACGTTAAAATGTACTGCTGCCCCCAGAAATCCAAATGCTGTAGCGTGGTTTAGAATGCAAATTCCTCTTGGGCTCGGACGTTTTCGTTTTTATCTGATTTTAGTTTCTCACAGTTTGGAGTCATTTCATTTTTTTTTTTTTGTGGCAATTGCAACACTTCATCTGCCTGCTTCTCACGTGTCTCTGCAAAGCATTGTTTTTTGTTGCATTATTCTCTATTTAATGGTCGGTCTATATTTATATTTGAGTTAGCTATTTATTTGTTCTGGAGAGGAATTCGCTTTTACTTTTATTTGCAGATTCTGTTTTCACGGCTAGTCTTGTTTACTTAGTTGCCGACATCAACGTCTTGCTTTCTGCACGAAACATTCATTTTGTATGGATCTTTTATAAATTATTTCGGTCGTGATTAGTTTTTAAAGTTATTGCAAGTTCTTCGGTTCTTTGGCAAATTTATTTTTCTTTTTTTTTTATGACAGGAAGAGGAATATGATATTATTCACCGATGCAATTCTAAGTTGGAGGGAGGCAGCAATACTTCCGGCTTTCTCGATCGTTTTTGATTCTGTTAACTTCCAATTGCTTGGCAATTACCAGATTTATCATGATTTTTGGAGATCAGGAGGCACAAGGATTCTTGTTTCTCCAACTATTTGTGACGCCAGGGTTTCTCCTCTGACGACATCATTCATATTCGAATGAACAAAACGTGTGCACGACCCGGGGAGACAGCGACCCGAATGCTGTTGTTTTGGTGTTTGATCCAGTTAAGACTGCCATCTGTTGACGTTTTTCCACCCTCTGATTGATAGGTTCATTATTCACTGAAAATACCCTCTGCCAAATCTTCTGGGGATGGATAAAATATTCTCCAGATTCTTTTTTCTCCTCAAATTTCTTATCGGCTAGGATTGAACTGATTGTGATTGATTCGTGCCTCTCGAGTGATTTACAGGACATTCATTTGAAAATCTTTGGAGACTTCCTTCTGGTCCCCCCGGCGGTCTCGATTCGATTTACGATTCAGAGCGTCAGGCTCGGCCGGTGACTCGGGTCGGGTTCGTAGGACTTAGGGATTTCTTACTTTACATATCTTCCTCCCCTTGACAAGCTATATGTTTAGTCAACATTGTTTACTGACTTATTTAGTAGGGTTGGCTTAGGCTTAGGTCAATCACTCCTTGTTTTCCAAAAGTGCTTAGGATTTTCTATGATTTTACTAAGACTTCACAATGCGGGCATTAAACCATCTACAAATTTGTCCATCCTTTACTTGATCGACGTGGAGCCACGAAGTTGCAGAACTACCCCTTGTGTACCAGCCAACCTTTCTTCTTGCCCTCATCCTGACAGGGAACAATCATCTAATTGTTAGAAGTTTTAGATTGAAATTAGGATAATAACGTGTTGCCGAGGAAAATGAAGTCCCATGAACTCGCTCTTGGTCCGTCTTGGAGCCTAAGCTGCTCTGTTGATTAATCTTGCATTTGTCAATTTTGATGTATGGCTTTCAGTTTTTGTGTAGATAAGTTTTTGTTTGTCTCAATAAATTGACATGTAATGATTGTTTATAATTAATTAGTTGTTGTGTAATTATTTCTTTATCTGGAATGTTTTTAATGTCAATCTGAAAATGAGTGAATGACTATGAAGTCATTCCACAACAATAACAATACAGTTAAGGGGATAAGTTTTGGACTAAAATTTCAGGTTCAAAAATTTTCGAATTTGATCCAGTTATTGACTTATCACCCATTCCACCACCTAAGGGGATCAAATCTTATCAATGAGTAAGCTTGAAATCAGGTCGCAATAACCTGTTATAGCAGCGTTTCCGCCAGAATTTGCAAATAAAAATAGCCAAGGAGAATAGAAAAAGACCGAAATACCTTATTTGTGTACACCGTCACACTTAATGCGATCTCGAACAGATCGCTAGCCTGTATCGAGTTGATTTGGTCCGCAACTGCATAGCATCTGCTACAAACAAACGATAAATTGTTACGATTGATGCCAAACACTGAACGAAACTCCATCGTCCACCAGCAAATAAATATTTTTAAAAAAACAAAGATACCGTAAAACAGCAGACGACATTGTAAAGAGATGTGCGAAGGCCCCCCAGCAATTAATTTTATTCGGAAACAGCATAAGTGCTGTTTAATTTATTTTTTTTACTTGTTTAATTTTATTAATTAAAAAATAATATTTTAAAAATTTATGGTAATAATTTAAAGTTATATTATTGATAAGTAATTCTTTCCAATGGTCACCGAATGAAAATGCGCTATCTGAATGGAAAAATTAACAAACAAATTTTAAATAAAAAAAATATAAATCAGAAATATAAATCAGTTTTAAAATGTTCTTTTTAGTAAAAAAAAAATTGATGAAATTATCTGCTGCTACTCATGACCGAATTATACTACGCGCCTTTATCTAGTACTGCCAGACGTTTAAATTTTGCGTTCGATTTTTTGCTTATTTTCTGATGTTCAAATAACGAGATGGAATTTCGGAAACCCATGTTTTTTTTGACGACAATATATGAATCAACAATTAATTTTAAGTTTCGTTAAAATTTTAACTAAACGCATGACAACCATACCACTACAAATATTAAGCACTTCTGCCACCTAGGGAATATAAAATAACTAGTTTAGAAAATTACGAAATGCATTTCTACATATATTTTTTTAAATAAAATTGTTGTGATTATATTTTTATTCAATCATTAATTTTAAATTTGGTTAAAATTTAAAAAAAATAAGTGACCACAACACGACAAAATTTAAACACTTCTGCCATCTAGGGAATGTAAAATAAATATTTTACAAAGTTATGGATTTTTAAATGAATTTTTTTTTATAAAATTGTAGCTTTACTTAATTCTGTTAATTTTTATTTAACTATTAATTTTAAATTTTGTCAAAATTAATTACTTTATATACTTTATTATACTGCGACAAATATTAAACACTTCTGCCACCTATGGAATATAATATATGAAATAAATTTTATTTATACTTAATTGTTTTTATAAAATTGCGGCTGTTATGTTTTTATTCAATCATAGGTTTTGAATTTTGTTAATATTTAAAATCAATTTACCATGTTCGATCAATATGGGTTAGTGTTAGGGTTAGTGTTGGTGTTAGTGTTAGGGTTAGGGTTAGTGTTAGGGTTATTTTTTACATATGCTACGGCAAACATTAAACACTTTTGCCAACTAGGGAATATAGGATAACTAGTTTAAAAATTTACGAAAAGGATTTTTATATATAATTTTTCTTTTATAAAATTGTAGCTTAATTTTATTATTTTATTCAACTATTAATTTTAAATTTTGTTAAAATTTTAAATGAATACGTTATTACTATACGACAACAAATATTAAACAATTCTGCCTCCTAGGGAATATAAAATAACTAGTTAACAAAATTACTAAATAGATTTTTATATGTAATTTTTTTTATAAAATTGTGGCCGTTATTTTCTTTTTAATAAAGTTAAAATTGGCGTAAATAAATAATTTTTTGGTAACTTTAAATTGTTATAGTTTTAAAATAGTTTTAGTTTTTAGTTATAGTTTTTAGAATGTTCAAAGTTTTTTTTTTATATAAAATATTATTGTCATCATTTTCTTGCGACTATAATCTTTCATTTATAATCTTATAATCAATCCATGAAGAGCGTTGATCTTTATTTAGCGCTAGTAAATCTAATCTTGCAATTATTTTTATCTTTAACTATTTATAAATTTTTTATGTTACGGTGCCACTAATTTTAAATGCTCGAATTAAATTGATTTCTTTTCAAAAACAAAGGTGCAATTCTGGACCAATTTTATTCAAGACATTCTATTTAACTCGAGAAGCAATTTAATCTAATGGACACTTTATTCTTAGCTTTTGAATCAACAAAATATCTTGATTTGTACAAATTACAAGGAATACGAATATCCAAAATAAATCATTTTAGAAGTAAATAAATGTTTCTGGAAACATTCCTTGATGGATGATCGAGTCAAGAGTTTGGCAAGTTTCATAAACAAAAAAGATGCGATGTCGGTCTAGTGTTCTATTTGTTACATACGCAAAGTTAAACGGAGGTACTTAGCAATATCGTTCGTAAAAAGATGTTCTAGATAAAGTACATTTACATCACGCGATCATGGAGTCTCCCTAAGTTAATTTATGACTTGAATTTATTTTCTAAATGACTACAAAAAAAAAATAATAAATGTCACGTCGATGTAGAATGGACAGGTTCACTGCTACGATTCGTAGCGGCCATTTCTTGCTCGTCGCCATTGTCTTCGTCGTCTGTTTCAAGCAATATGGCTTCCTTCTCGGCATCTTTTTCGACCAGAGGCGTGTATTGTGCGTTATTTAGGAAGGAGTAGCGATAGAATTTTGATGAGAACGAATGCTTGTGGTGCTGTAGCTCGCAGCTTCTATAGATTTCGTTGTCTTCGGAAGATTTAATTCTCGGAAGATTTACATAGTCCGCGCAGCTTTTGTTTTCTTCGTCGATAGAGTCGCCATTTTTGTCGTGAAAATCGTCTGCTTTGGCACGCTCTCCTCTGTCAGAGCATTTTTCTTCCTCCAAGCGAATCTCGTCGCATTTATTTTTTATGATTTCACAATAGACGTTTTCTTCCGAATCCTTACGACGTCTCAGTAGCTGACTGTAGCCGCCGCTGCTGCTGCTGTGGTCGCAGTCTTGGATGGAGGCATAGATCTGGCGTCTCGAATTGGTAGACGCCTTCGGGGATTTGCCGGCATTACAGGATTTCGATGATGAAGACGAGGACGTGGTGGAAGAGAGAGATTTATAATTATTGTAGAGCTCGTCTGTTATCGGACCACTTTGAGACGGCACATTCGTTGGCTTCGGCTGATTCATTAAGCAAATCCTGCCCATTTTCGGAAACTTCGGCTTGGAGGAGATTATTTTCTGTCCTATGAAGGATTTCTGCTCGTCCTGGTTCTGAAAAGCGGTGGCATTAAGCAATGCCAAACCGAACGATGTTTCGCGACCGACCGGGGTGTGTTTTATCTGCTTGTCGCAGGTGTCGTCGTGTTTAACGTCGATAAATTTGCGCCTGGAAGGAGGAGAGTCTAGTGGAATTTCGACCAGCTGAGACTCCCTTTCTTCTGCCGAGTACTCTTCCGATGCGTGCTGGTTGGCGATGGTGTATTTCAGCGGCAGTAGAGACAGTCTGCCGGCGTCTAAAGATTCCCGATGGGACGAGTCGTAATCTTTAGGAGGCAGTTGGAACAGTTGCTCGCTAATCCTGTGAGCGGCTGAGCTCTCCGTCGAGTAGCCAGAACTGGTGGAACTGCAAGTCTTCTCGGACTTGCAAGTGCATCTGCAAGACGCCACGTTCCTCGTGTGATGATCGCTCGTCCAGTTCTGATAGTCGTTGGCCGGATTCGAAGCTCGGCCGCTACTGATGTGAAAAAAATTATCTGGCGCTTCACTGGCGCGTGACTGATGGAAGGGACAGTTCCTGCCAGATGAGGATTCTTCCGGATATCCTGTACGACCGGAGACGCCCTGATACTGGTCTCCATCGCTTCCAGGCTGCAAGAACAAGAACTCTTCAGAAACAAGATGGCAGTCTTGTCTCTGCTTGCTCGGATACGTTTTACGGCTCTTCCAGCCGAGCATCATGTTCGAATCCGACATGATCCGGTAAGTCGCCTGCGAGATTTCGTGCTTGCAGCGACTTCCTCCGGTGCACGTGCTCTCGGCCAAGTATAATTTTTCTCTCGCCTGCTTTTGTTTATCGGTCACGATCGGCTCGATAAATGGAGTCTGAGCAACTTTATTGCCGGCCGTTTCACCTTTGCCGCTCTCGTCGAAGCCTGCCGACGCCAGTAGGAGATCGCGAGGGAAGGACTTCAATTTCCTGTGCTTGATGTTCGAGCTTCCCTTGTTGAAGAATTTCTTGAGGACCACCATAACCAGTGGCAGTAACAGAGCCAGTAGAGAGCAGATGACGACTAGGAAGACGGTAAATCTATGAGTGGAATAGTCGTAAGGGAACGCGATAGCAGTCGAGTTGCTCGATTTTGTGGTCGTCGAAGTAGTTGGCGAGTTGTTGCGATGTCGGAGTGTCACTTCCAGTGGGGCTAACGGATGGCCGGAGGTGCCAGCAGCAGTTGTCCAGGTGAGAGACGACAGCGTCAGGGAACCGTTAGACACCCCCCTGGCGGATAGCCGCGTGCTACTGGAAAACGACTTGGCGCCACCCCATGCACTTCGATGATTGGTGGTCGCTGCGCTGCCATCTTTCGGCACGACCCCTGTTATCGTGGCAGCGCTTGATTTAGTGTTCGCGTCCTCGAAAGGTCTAGGGGTGTTGTTGTCATTGTTGTCGGCATTAATTCGGTAGGAGATTGACTTTGAATTGTCGGCAAGGACTTCTGCATTGCCGGTCTGGTTGCCGGGGTTGGAATTAGGAGACAGAATCAAGGATATCATGCGTAGTTGTTCGGTTGTCGTCCTCGTGGAAGTTTGATTCTCCTGGTGGATGGCGTTGCTTTGCCTCGTCGTTGTCGTGGCTGACGACCATTGATCACTACTTGTTCCGTTGGCCATATTGATCCGGGATTCTTGGGAATTCTAGACGGACGAGTTAATGTTCTGGTTAATGAATCGGATCTATATTCTTCTGTTGTTGATTTGTTGTTGTTGTTTTCTTAATGCCTGTGATGTGGAGTGCCCTTAAAAGATGCCTTATTAAGAGCTGTAAATCTACTTGCAATAAAATTCAGTCTATTGCACGCCTTAAATTGCTAATCGTTAAATAGCTGATGACAAAAAAAAACTCGAATAAAGAACCCGTTACAACTTCCTCGGCAAATTGGGTGGCCGATAAATTTATATAGCGCGAAAGAATGGGTTCTCCAAAAATGGAATGTTTAGTACATGCCTGGGTAATTTAAGGACATCATAGAAGAGGTGTTTTGACTTTAAGGGCCACGCCTTATGGCTCCCCGATGGTTTTCTAGTAGAAAAAAAGTGGCCATTTTGAACGTCATTAAATTGCTCTCCGTGACATTTCACGCTACCATTTATTCTTCACGATTCAAGAACTGATTTATCTCAGAATTTCTCCCTTCCAAAATGAGAAACAAGTGCTTAAATTATCTTTAAAAAGACCTTAAATTTTCTAAAAGTTCTGAAAACAAATTGAACAAATTCACAGTACTACAATAAGCTTCAAATGCAGGAACAGCAGAGAAGGATATTCGAACAGATTAATCATGCTGACCTCGTGCTCCATGCAACTTTCCATACGATAATTGATCGTTTTCGCATTTTGCGCACATAGTCGGATGGCTATGTTTCGAGGAAATCCTTTGAAGTTGTTTGTTCCATTTCATGCTCTCAGAAGAGAATTTTCTGAACGGATGCCACCTCGTTCGTATTTAGTGCAGAAGCACAGTTGCCACGAGAGACAATTTGGATGACGAGAGACTACTCATTTTTCCTTTCGCTGTGTCTCACTTCCTCTTGAGAGCGGACCGCGGGTGCAATACCCCAAAATTATGCAAGAAAATCTGTTAGCGTTCCAAAGTAGATTTACTTGCTATCTTTCTTCTCTCGGCTGACAAGCAATTTTAGAATCAGAACGAGACCGCTTCATCTGTAACCGAGTTGCCCTCAGGATCCGTTGTGACGATAAAACAAGATTATCAACAATAAAATAATAAATTGCTATATATTTTTTTCTTCGAAATCTTTTTATTTTGCATTTACGAAAGCTTCGCCTCCGATTTACTCGAGAGTTCCTACGCCTTTTCTGACATTTTGAGTAAAAAAAAGACGAAAACAGGGGAAACAATGTCAGAGCAATTTCCGTCAAAGCCAAGATAGTTTCACACGAGATTTTAATTCCAGATTTTTCGCAACAACATCTCCTTGAAAGATTATCAACGATTATCAATGGTAGAGGATAATATACGCTCGCTAATAAATAGCTTCCAAATTATCTTTGTGTCTGAACAAAAACAAAACAAGAATCTCTCTTCAAACTTAAAAGCCTCGTTCGGCTCCGTGATTAAATTTACATCATCGCGGGCCAATTCCTAAGGAGGCCACTTCAGAGGGACTGCTAAATAATTTACAGGGCCTCTCGGCAATCCAGCCGTCCTTTTCAATCTTAAGCATCCTGCTTTGTGTCAGGGTATTGAATTTCAAGGATCGCGAGGAACCACGGCCCCAACCCAAAGTGACGTTATTTCCACCCGAGGTCCAAACCGCAAAGCCGGGTGCGGGAGGGAAGCGCCCATTGCGAGTGCTCAATTAATTATTCCACTGCCAGGAAACAACGCTCAGCGAGAACATTTGGGATAATTATTTTTTACGATGAAAATAATTCCATAAATCCACCATCGTGGCCCCACATTTATCGTACTGGGGGTACCAGGGAAATGCGGGAAGTTAAAATTTTTACGATTCTGCTTTCACGGCCCGTGGCCGTTTAAGACCAGACGTGGAAACTGAATTTCACAATTCAAATTTCGGACGAAAAATTAATAAAGAAATCAATCAATTCGGCGCAAAGAAAAGCCTTCTGGGATAGAAATTTTTCGCAAGCTTTTCGAGCGAAAAGTTCAGCTGAGACCCTAAACTGATCAGGTGTCAGTTTCTCAATCTCAACGTTGCTAATGGATCCTTTAGTACGAGAAACAGAATTCAAAATCGTGATTGTTCAAACGCGATTACAAACGCAACCAGACTATGGTCACGTTTACCCCTGTCACAGGACATCCGACAAAGTTCAAAGACACGTAAGAGTCTCCAAAACACAAATCTCACCTTCATAGTTTCGACATTTTCCTGGCGACAATTCGAAACCACGATTTTCAAAAAGCAGGAAAACAAATAAAATAAATAAGTCGAATGCCTATCTCTAATTCCACGAGAGAAATGACCAGAATTCTAGCAGTCAATGCCAGTTCATTGACGACCTAATTAACTAAAAATCTCGAGATGTAAAAACAAAAATTTCCCTGCAATGATTTCAAATGCTAAAATACATTTGGATTTCGACCTGCAAAAACATTAAGAACGAAAACTGCCAGATTTGAAAAGCCTCTGGGCATAAAATTATACAGTCTTTCTTTTCTTCATGTACTCATCAATTTCTCTATCCAGGTCTTCTTTTGACAGGACGATGCGGGCGGGTCGTTTCACCAGCATTCTCTTCGGGCCTCTTACTTCCTCGGGCTGAGCCCTCCCGGCACACGTGATCTTCAGTCGACGACCCCTGTACAAGATGCCGTTGAAGGCCCTCATGGCCCTGAAAGCGTCCACCACGAAGTACAAAACTACCTCGCCCGAACCAAGAGGTCGGCCATTTTTGTCGTGAAACACCACCGCCTTTTTGACCGGACCTGCTATACTGAAGAGCGACCTCAAGTCCCGACTGTCAACTTGGAAATGCAGGTTGTCGAGAAGGAGTCTACATCCTCCTGACAAATATTTATCGACTCTCTCGTCCACCGTTTCACGCTTTTTCCAGAGTTCTCTTTGCGACATTTCCGACAGCTGGCCTGTTGTTGACATGTTGTTCAGGTTTAAAAAAATGATACTTGGAAACGAATACTTAATGGTAACACTTTGAAACTATCATACAACGCTTAGTAATAGAATATTACTATCTAATTTAAAATCACAAACTATCTACGAAATTACGTCCGAAATGGCACGGAATGAAAATCAAAATCTAGCGCAAAATATATGCAGTGCTTAATACTATGCAACTTATTGCCTATTTGTCTAAAAAACAGAAATACAGATTTAAAAGAAGTAAAATTTAAAAAAGGAATGCACCTCGGAACATGAATGGGAGAGTCACAAAATGGCCAATCCTTTTTTTCTCGGACGAACCAAGTGTTCGAGCGGAATTCAACAGCTTCACGTAAATAAAATTCGCAAAACTCAATCCAAAAACAAACTTCGACTTCCAGCCAAAAACGATTTCAAGCGTTTAATTAGACATCAACGTCGAGGTCCAGAGACATCAAAACCACTTCATTCGGCATGACACCACACCCCGTCCAAACATTCGCTGCGCCCTAATTGGCTCTACCAACGGAGATGGGCTTATAATAAAATAAAACGATGGACGTCGTTCAGATAAACAAATAAATAAAACTTTTGTTAATAAAATATTAATTAAGTATAAATGCAAAGTTTTATTAAAATAAATAAAAAATAAAAATATTAACAATGACATGATATGAGTCAAGACGTCTGCTAAATTTCAATTCCAATTTCAAAAACCGGATTTAAATTAAAGTTTTATTAAATATAAAATATGAAAATAAAATACGTTTTTATATCGCATATCAAGAA
>CM067534.1:8715000-8790000 GCA_034509925.1 Hirudinaria manillensis
GAAGTTTTATCTAAAAAAAAAACAAAATAAAAACAAAAAAATATCCTTCAAAATCCACCAGTTTATATATATATATATATATAGAGAGAGAGAGGAAGAGAGAGGGGAGAGAGAGAGTGAGAGAAAGAGAAAGGAAGAAGAGGAGGAGGAGGAGGAGAAGATAAAGAGATAGCAGAGAGTACCACTGGAGAGTCCGCCTGGAAGACAATTTCCCGAGGTCTCCTGAAGACTACAAATTGTTCCTAATGAGATCCACTTGGATTCCACCCTCACTGTCTGTCTGTCTGCCTGCCTGCCTGTCTGTCTGTCTGTCTGTGCCACGAACCCGGCTTTCAAAGTTTTGTACTTTTTTTTTTAAATGATGCCAAACTGAGCAGTTAGGAAAAAGTGAATTGGTCAGTAATAAATTTTATATTGGACTGCAGTGTTAACGACGTTAGCAACACCATATAATCATCATCGTCGTCGTCATCGTCATCAATGAAATCGGTCACCAGTAATTACCGTCAATCATTTATCGAACGGTACATAATTAGCTGATTTAAAAAACAAATAAATAAACAAACAAACAAACAAGCAAACAAACAAACAAGCAAGCAAACAAACAAACAAACAAACAAGCAAACAAGCAAACAAGCAAACAAGCAAACAAGCAAGCAAACAAACAAACAAGCAAACAAACAAACAAACAAACAAACAAGCAAACAAGCAAACAAGCAAACAAGCAAACAAACAAACAAACAAACAAACAAACAAGCAAGCAAACAAACAAACAAACTGTTTCTAAAATAAAACCGTAAACATTAAAAATATTAAATGAATCGTCAGTGAAGAAATACAGTCACATTAAATATGATACTCAACATCTATGAAATACATCTAACCATCATCCGACCATCATCACCACCACCACCGCCGTAGGGACTCGCAATAAAAATGATGAATTGAGACCAACCTGTTCCTCCTTTCTTTGACGTTATCAGGGCCTAGTCAGAGACCCAAGAGGGGACCACGGCTCTCAGGAAGGCCAAAAGAGGGGCGGAGGGATTTCTTTATTCCTCCATTTTCATTCCTATCAAATTCAGCTTCGTCTTCTTTGTGTTATTATTGGGGAATTTATTTAATATATTATATGTTTATTTGCAATTATACAAACCACTTTGTTTGGGGAATTTTAAATTCACATTTTCCCCTAAGATTTGACAGCTCATTGATAGTTTGATTGTCATCGAATTCATCCTGGAATGTTTCACGGATGCATTTGTATGCGTAACAAGCGTTTGTAACCATCGACGTTTATGTTTACAACGTATAATATATTCATATTACAAGATAATTAAAATATTCATCGAACTTAATTTAGATTTGATTTTTTCCCCGATTGCCATTTTAAATTAAAATAGCATTTTTCTTTTTCTGTCCCTTGCAATGTCAACAACAGCACCGACAGTAACAACAACAACAGCAGCGACAACAGCGACAACAGCGACGACGACGACGACGACTTCCAATTCCTTACGACGAAACCTTACACGGAGAATTCTGTGACCTCAAAACAGCCGGAGTAAAGGCACCTCAGCCATCGACACGCTTGGGCGAACACCGGACATGGATCCCCTATAAATAGCCCGAGACACGCGTGCATGCTTCCGTGAACATTTTTTCTTCCCATGTCCGAGAAAGTTTGAGTGGTGGACGTTATTGGGAATGACTGGTGGATGTTGTTGTCGTTGTCGTCGTCGTCGTCGTCGTTGTTGTTGTTGTTCGTCCGGTTGTAAAACAATAGCTGTCTGTAATGAGCATCTTGATGTGACACGGTAATCCTGAAATAAGTCACGTCAGAATTTCTCAGAACTGGAACACGAATGAATTTGGCCATGTATATATATATATATATACATAGATTGGCATGGTATATATATATATATAATTAATTATATTAAGTAATTGAATGTAATTACAATATATTAATTACCGTCAATACTATTAATATTATTAATGAAATATTTAATTAGTAATACTTCTGATATTATTAGTAATTTTTTTTTAAATTTTTCCACGACACCGCCTCTTCCGACGAAGGAAAATTTACGATTGGCTTCCGTGACGTGAAAAGGAAGACAAACAGACAAGAAATTGTCCCCATTTTTTTTTGTTCATTCGCATGAAAATAAAACCGGTGCCCCTTTATCGAGTTTGCGAACTCAGTGAACTCGATTTGCCGGTCACTCCCTCTCCACCACACCGCCCCCACATTTTTTCCTTCATCCAAAGGGCCAGGTTTTGACTTCCTGCATTCACGGCACGCCGGTCGCTCGCTCCGGAGCAACCGGCGCCATACCACGGTGCATTTGCGCCACCGTTCCTTTAATCTCGGCCGATCATAATGTCCGCTTTCACTTGCCCCCCGGGTCGACACGTCAGAGTTTAGATGGAGTCGTCCATCATCCGCCTGGGACGACTCGGTCGAGAGGCAACGCCCCCTGTGAACACAGAAAGGGCAGCCCGATGATTCCTCTCTTGAAATTATTTAATTTGCCTCCGTTCCTGACCTTTGACATCTCATTTGAATTTCTTCTTTCGCTCTCTCTTTCCATTTTCTTGTTTGAACGTTGGCCTGATATTTCCAGACGAACGAGAAAACTTAGCATTCCTCAGTCGATGTACGATCACTTCTCACTTGTCAATTCAAGAGGAAGACAAATGGACGCAATCAGCTTCTGAAAGGATTTTGTTTGGAGAAATGAAGAAAGTACTAATTACAATGTTCCAGATTTTAAAAAATTTTGGCAGCCTATCTTATATTGTGACCAATATTACGACTTTAGGTTGATTGCTCATCGATTTGAAATTTATTACCATAGAAATTCATAGTTAGAAATTCTCATTTATTGGATGTTTATTACCTTTTCATACGCACCGAAGTTCCTATTGTGGCTAGCTTTAGTGGAGTTAAATAAGACATCATTGTTCGAGTGCAACTTTAGCGAGTTCCATATTCGAACAAATTATTTTTATTACAAATATATGAATATCGTAACAACTTAACAATGTTAAGCAATCCAAAATGTGTTTATGATTGCAAAATGCTTAAAATTAATAACATTGTCACAACATAATCATTTTACTCAAATTAACGGAACCCTTAATTGAAGGTTTATTTAAAAAATCTATTCGTGGTGAGGGCTCACCACATGTTATATTTGCCGGTAATTTCTGGATTGCTTTGTTTATTTTGTTGCACCCGCCGAAGATGGGCGCGTTAAATAAAAACCTTCCAAATTCTGACAGCTACTGTTACTTGTTGTTTTTTGTTTGCATCAGTTTGTATCCATCGGTTTCTTACGGTCACGTATCAACGGAGTCAAAAGAAATCGTTGTAGATGATAATGGCTATGTTCTGTTCTGCCTTTGCATGGGTAAAAACAGTTTCTATCAATGATTTCTTCCGCTACAGGATTATCGTTGTTCATTCTAAAACTGAGTTTTAAGCTTTAGTCACACTTTGTTGACAGGTAGGGTTGGTAACCAATTAGAGCATTTGTTGGGAGGCATGGCATTTGCAAAGGCCGTAAATAGGACATTGGTTGTACCTCCTTTCAGAACATATGTTGGTAGTAATGTTCGTAAAATTGCTTTTCTCTTTGTTAATTGAAACTTTTAATTACATTAACATTTCTTTCAAACTTTTTTTTGCAACCTATCATATTGCAATAGATTATCCTCCATAAATGTGATCATTTTTCCAGAGATTTTAGCTTTTTAAAACTAAACTTTTCCACTAGAGAAATGTGCCATTCACAGAATGGTTCAAATTTGAGCCTATGAAAGAGTACCACAGGGTAATACTGGCAGAGGACTTCATGGAGACCTTGGCTCCTACGGTTTGGCCGAAAGGGAAGAGGTTTGGCTTCTGCTATGGCATTCCTGGTGATTCAAGCAAAGACTGCAAGATGAAAGAGGGTAGTATTAGTGTCATCAGTGGTTCATCTAATGAATATTCATATTTTTTTTCTAGTGCAAATGAAATTATAGTACAAATAGGATCAACGTATTCTTCATTTGCTTCGTTTGGAAACCGAATTTCACCCATTTTGAAATCCGTCTTGCAGGAAATCCTTTCGGTCCATTCTGGGACGGGCTCGGAGTGGATTTCGACGGCAACATCCTCTATGGACTTTCTTATTCCAAGTATGGCATCCATGAGTGGAACAATGTGTGAGTAACAAAATTGAATTGTTTTTATGTCAAATTATTGATGATTATTAAATTATGTTCAGTTATTTGATTGTTATAATTGATTTGTTATTGTACTCCTTAAAAATGCTTTCATTTGCATTTGAATTCTGTTTCAAAAAACTCGAATAGAACGTCCATGTAAACAAATTTTTGCAAATTTTTATTTTCGAATATTTTATCTCGAATCAGGGAATTTTTTCCTTTCAATTTTAGAGCCTTTTAACTTTGCAGTTCAGATGTTACTTAATCAACTAACATGCTCAAACGTTATGGTGCCAGCATTGATATTTTTTATAATAACTGTTTTCAATTAAACCATCTGCATCCACCCATCTCTCCAGCTATCCTCCCAGCCAGTTCCCTGTTCTGGCAATGAAAGGGGCACCAGCTCCTTATCCCATGGATCCTGATAACTGGAGCCTCCAGAAGTACTTGGTCTTCTCGGACGAGGTGCAGCGAGAAGCAGACGAGTACGTGGAGAGGAATTTCCCGAGAAAGTCTTTCATTGGCATCCACCTCAGGAACGGCGCAGACTGGGTAGTCGTTTGCATGAGTTACGATTTTATTTTTATCTCGTCTCTTTCGGGAATTAAGGATTATAAATAATTAGAAATACGATTCTGGATAAAAAAAAACTAAATATATGATAGAAATGCAGTGATGAATAGAGAATTAGCTATTAACAATTGAATTAATCCTGCTTTCAAGAGTGATTTGCACTTGAATGTGATTGTGGGGATCTGACAGAAGGATTCGAATCATATGTTTTCGTTCGATCCAGGATAATGCCTGCAGAGGAGTCGAGGGACACAAGAGTTACATGGCCTCCCCTCAGTGTCTCAGCGGGACGGACAGAACCGTTACCAAAGTCATGTGCCTCCCTCCTAAAGCCGAAATTCTCAGGTCAAAATGGAAAGTTATTATTATCACAATTATTGCACTATTATTGCAGTTATTATTGTTGTTGTTATTTTCTATTACTGAATTTGTTGGCAACAAATGCCTCCATACTGGTTCATCACAAAACGCAGCAAAAACTTCCGAGCAATTCGGAATTTCCGTCGTTTTTTTTTATTTCTTGCTTTGAACGATCGAAATGACTCCCAACTGCTGTTGTCCTGAAGGGTGATGAAGAATTTGGTCATCAGTCACAGGATCAAAGTCATCTTCGTGGCCACAGACAAGTACCCCATGGTTGAGGAGCTGAAGAGCCATCTCAGCAACAAGAACGTAAGCATACAAATGATGATGATGATGATGACGACAATGGATATGACATTAGTCGGGCTGGCATCTTCTCCACCTATTCTAGTCAGGCTTTTCTCAAATGCGAAAAGTTAAAAGTCTTATTTCCTTGAGGAAAACGTTTCAACATTTGTCATCAAAACCGTTCAAATGATTGCATGATATTTATTATTGTTATTATTAAATACTGCAGTTACATGTATGTTTGGAGTGTTTGGTTGCCTAATGGCAGACAAACAAAATAATTATTTCTTTTTGAACTACCATCATTAACTTCCAACTTGCCATGCCCGTTCGCTCGTTCCCAGGTGGAGGTATACCATGCCGACCCATGGCTGCCTTTGGTGGACTGGGCCATCCTGGTCAAGTCGGACGTTTTCGTCGGAAACTGCGTCTCGTCCTTCACCTCTTTTGTCAAGAGGGCGCGAGACGTCCGAGGAAAGCCGACCTACTTCTGGGGATTGGGAAGCTAAATTCCATTTTGTTTTTTGGTTATGTCTCTGAACGTTTTGGTTTCACTCATTGGAATATTCTTAGGTCTCATCCATGCAAGTGGCATTTGTTTTATCACAGCTGCACTGATGATGACGACGACGATGATGGACATTCCTGGTTTATTTATAATTCATCATATTCTTGCAAACGATTTCTTAGGATCTTGAAAGGCATCATTCTGTAACCCGGGATTTCTGCTTAATTTATCTGAGCTTGGCATTCGTTAGATAAAATTTGAACTTTTGAGACGTTGCCCGACCCTTTCATCATACATCATACCAGTAGGCAGACAAAGTGGTCTAGCCTTTTATGAAATCGGAAAGCAAGACGATATCCTAATTATATCTAAGAAACTGATGTTACTCGCCTGTTTGTATTTTGCTTATCTTTAGTCTATTATCAGCCTTATCAATGCGTCATTATTGTGATGATTATAAGTTATATTTATATTATGATGATATACGATCATGAGTGTAATTTCTCATGGTCAGATTCACCATAGTTATGGTCATCCTATTGGTTCAAGATTTGCAGTGCATTGCCATAGCACCGTTTCTTGCATTTTTAACTATTCATCGTTATTTATATATTTCTTTTTAAATTGTTGA
The DNA here is from genome assembly GCA_034509925.1 of Hirudinaria manillensis. Taxonomy (NCBI): domain Eukaryota; kingdom Metazoa; phylum Annelida; class Clitellata; order Hirudinida; family Hirudinidae; genus Hirudinaria; species Hirudinaria manillensis. The sequence continues at coordinate 8,721,588 of CM067534.1, forward strand.
TTAAACTTTTATTTTATTTTGCAGTTTTTTAAATATCCTTTAGTTTGTTGAGCCGCAAATAAATCGACAATAATCGTTTACACTTCTAAAGAAAGGATTATAAGTTTAAGCCACGGAACCGAAGGTCCGTTTTGGCGTTTGTCGTATCTTGTGAATAATTAAGTGGCTCGGTGTTTTTAATAATGGAAGGTAAACATAAACAATTAAATTTAAGGATGCAATAATGACTTTAGAAATGGATTTACAGCTGGTAGTAATAAAGACTAGAAATTGCAGATGATCCAAGATGAAGGAAAAAGAAGGATTCCTCGAGTTTAACTTTATGCTGCCTCTTTCTGTCGGTTACTGGTCCGGCACTAAATTCCTCTGCACTCGATACCTGATCGTACCTGGCCAATATTATGTACATCTTTTCTTTGGCAGCCTTTATTGGCTTGTCAAACCTGATCATTTCTGAGTCTATCCTCCCGCTTGTAGAGACCAGCGACAATTCTCCTCGCTCTTTGAGAATTCTCAGCTCGAGTTGGACATAGTTGAATCCTCTTTTGGGCAAGACTTTGATGGCACTGAGGAATATGTTAGACAGTGGCATCAGTATGGTCTCGTTGAGGTAGTTGTCTATCAACTTCTTCACCTCCTTTGTTTTTCCTGACCTCGATGCACAGATTTCGCAGAATTCTTGCCTAGGTTGCATGGAAAAACAGAGCCTTTCCTTGGCGATCCGCGTGCTTATGGCATATTTGACATCACGTTTCTCCTGTTCATTCAGCACCTGTGCAATGCTCATGGCTGAAGAGAAATCTTTTTTAGACATTGAGGGAAATCTGATGTTCCTTATTATTTTCTCACCCAGGATTTGTCTATAGCTGGGCATGTCTGGCTGAGTTTTTTCCATTTTGTCAAACATTTCAATTATGTCATTTTCTATTAATTTCTCAGTTCCCAACTTCTCCAGGCGATTTTCAGCCCATCGACAACAAGCCCTGTACAATTCCAGTTCTTTAACATTTACCATTTCAATTTCTACGAGTTTCTGAAGGACACTTTTTGATAGTTCAAGAAAGGATTTGCATGTGAGTACCAATGGACCATTTAATCTATAATAAATTAGGATTCTCTCCTCAAAATCTGCTTCATTTAGAGCTTGAATGGCATTGAATACAATACAGAAGTTGTCAGGGTCAAGATTCAACTCCAAGTATTCAAAACAGATTTCCTTAAGCTCATTCATCATGTACTTGTTCGCTAGGAAAACCAGGTGCAATGCGTTATCCGAAGTTAGATTCAGTTTCTTCTCATAGATATACCTTCAATTGTTTAGGGAGATTTATTATTTATTTTAAGGAATGACAAGAATAACTTTTTTAAAATCGACACAATATATAATTTGCAACGCTTAAACTTAGCTGCCTAAATGAATATGGCAAGACTTGAGTTATGAGTGTAAATATTGGCCTAACTTGAGAAATTCCTGGAAGACATCGGCGTCAGCATCATCGATCTTGACGAAGATCATCTTCTTGTATCTCGAATCTCCGATGACCGGCCCAAAAAACATCGCGTTAAATACTTCGCTCTCATGAGCCAAAACCACTCTGTGGGCTGTAAACTTTGTGATTTTTCCCCCATCCTTGCTATGGACTTCAAAAATCACATCAGTTTCTGCTGCCTGTGCCCTTGCTAAGGTATCTTGATCGCATTGCCTCCTGGAATGTGCCCCTAGTGCTCGCCCGATAGATCCAAATTTGATTTTGCTCAGCTGCGGAGTTGTACTGACAATTATTGTTGACATTTGTTGGAGGTTTCTAAATCGACTAATTTTTGGGCAAGGATTGAAATTATTTAACAATTTGTTTTTTTTTATTTTAAAAACTAAATTAAAATTAATTATTTCATCGACGAATTTTTGTCTTTTAATCCTATCTTTCAATGATTTTTCATTAATAGATTTTAAACCATTTTTTTTATCTATCTGTAAATAGATTTATCCGCTGTCAGTATCGGATTAGGCAGATCATGATAATTAGCTTGAAATGTTTTTATTTAGGATTTAACGTAGTGAGGTAAATTCCAAAGAATTATAAATATTAATTATAGTGAAAACATACCATGCATTAATGTTTCGATTTTCATGATAAAAATGATTTTATTAAAATTTTCAAATGCATAATAATTCATTATAGTCGTAGTAATTTCTGCTATAACCTTTGTTATTCATAGCAAAATATAAATCCTCCTTTTCTGCCTAGAAAATATAAAATGATGGCATATTAATGCTTCTGAATTAACGATTTATGAATTAAATAATTAATGAATTGAACTCCACCTTAGAAATCTTATCATTATTTAAAACTTTGATTAAGTTTTCCATTAATTAGAAGCAATTAAAGCCATTTTATTGGAATGATGCTCAGCTGATTGCTACATAATTATACAAAAACCTCACTAGGCATGCTGGCTTCCATAGTTGTATTGAAATGCAAAGACAAACAGATTCTTGATGATGGTTAATTGGTTATAACTTCTTAATGCGGAAACAGAAGATTTAAATAGAGAGATAATTTTGGAAATTTTATTGCAGATTGTTTTAATATTAAAAAAATAGTGATGGGTTGCTGCCATCTCAAGAAAAGGGATTCAGTGGTGCATCTATCTGTGATCTACCCCTATCTGAAGATAATGATGCAGAGACAACAGCAGGGTAAAGATATCGAGCAGTTGGGTGGGTCTTACGATTTACCTTTGGACACTGGTGGCTCGTCCTCAAAGACAGGACATTTGCACGAGATGCATTTAAACTTGTCTGACGTGACATATCAACATTTACTTTTATTGCATCTCATTCATAAGTTTCATTGGTTCTTACATTTTTTTGTTCAGCTACAGCTGATGGCTCACATAATTTGCCAGATGGAAAGGCAAGGCAAACTCGCAAAATGCATCTGGAACTCATATTTTATTTTACACATTCCATACTCTTTAATTTGAACTTTTTATTCGTAAATAAATTGTCAAGAAAAACGAGACTTGAAGTTTGCATTTGACTTGTGTTTCAAAAAGCATTAAAAAAAATCACAGCCAAAATAAGACCATCAAAAGCTATCAAATCAATCGAAAAACCACGAGAACATCACAGGCATTATAACCAGATGTCAGGTATCAACCTCTGTTGTGGGTGTTGCCCCAACCTCTCCTATGGTCATCCCTGTATTCATCCCAATCCCTAGCCCTCCTTAGCTCCTCTTCGTCATCCTCCTCCTCTTTTCTCTCCTTTTCTGCATTCTTTCTTTCCTTCTCCCTCTCTTCTGCCTCCTCGTCCGGTTGGACCTTTCGGGGCTCGGCGTCGGGTCCCGGAAAGAGACCCTGCTGGACGCGCTGGTCGTAGAATTCGTCGACCGTCACGGTGGGTATGCTGGGATATCCGAGCCCGAACACCTGCTTCTGCAGCTGGTCTTTCGTGATGATGAAAGGCGTGAACTTCCTCTTCGAGTGACTCTTGCAATCTTTGCCGTCGCAGGAGAAATCGCCAGGATTGCTTTGGGCCGCTGTCTTCGAGTCGCCTCTCATCTTCTTCATGTGCTCGAGAATTGGGATCTCGGATTCTACGGAATCGAGTGCATCCAGAGAGTCAGATATCCACTTCTTTACCAGCTTGAGGTAATAGTCTCTCTTGATCTCCTCGTCGATGTGTTCTTTTTTAACCTCTATGTACAGTTCTTGGAGTTCTTTTTCGAGCGAAGTTCTGGCTTTAAACCTCTCAATCTTCTCTTGCCTCCTGGCTACATCTGCCTTTATTAATTCCATAGGATCTAGTTTGACTTGGACACCTTTGTCGTCGGTTTCATCATTTCCGTGTGGTTTTAAAGTCACGTTCGTCAGATCGAAAGTTTTGCAAAGCTTAATAAAACTTCTGTAGCAATCGCGCGATTTTTTAACAATTTCGAGTCTATCATCTGTAACCTTTTTGTTCGTAAAGTATCCGAGAAAGGCGGGCAGCAGCAAATATTTTATCTCCAAAGTCGTAATCTCGTCGATGCTCTCGTTGCTACTGAATATATCGAGACTATTTACCATGTCGATTGCATTGTAACAATCTTGAATGGCATCATCGGCTTTCTTCTGAACGACGTCAGAATTTGTTCTTTCGGAAGTCTTTTCCAATTCTAGAAAACAATTCCAAATTTTGTCATACAAAGTCGGTAATTTTGCGTCGCCATTGTTTCCTTCAGACTCCATTCTCAATGCAGATGATATGAAAACAGCGCGATAATAAGGAAGGAAGGAGTTGGTTAAAGGCTACTGCGTTGTCTATTGTTTAGTATTCCCCGATTGTGAGTGTAGTTTTAAAACATGGCGACGACGGACAGCGGGGATCAGCATTTTTATTACAACCAAGACACGCAATTTCAATCCCAAAATCTATCGACTTTCAAGACAAGTGAGAATTAATTTGAATCGGAATTTCCGTTGCAAGCTGCAAATACGTCTGACAATTTCGTCTACGAGTCGTCGTTCGTTTAATGGATCAAGATGATTTCTCGTTCTCAGGTGCCAGGACGTCACAGAAACCATCCGAGGGTTACGAAAATGTCCCCAATAGTCCGCTTATAAATGGCATGAACGGTGATGACGGTGTTGACAAAACAGCGGAGTATCTAGCTTCCTTGCAACTGCCCGACGCCAGCAATGATCACAAACGAGATTCAGAGAAGGGAAAACGATTTAGCTGGGGTAGAAATAAAAAATCATCGCAGAGAGGTAAGAAGGTTGAAGAAGCAAGAGTCTGAGCCTTTGTGTGACATGCTTGTCATATCATGTTTGCAGATAAAAGTTCTCACAATGGAAGGTCAAGTTATGACGATAAACGCCTTGCCCTGAACGATTCTGATGACGAGACTCTCATACTGCCGAGTAATTGCTTCTTGAAATTCATAATTATTTTCATTCAACTAGGCTATCTTATGTTAAAAACTTGCATAAGTCACATATATAAGTTGTAATTTAATTAAGTCACAATTCAACAACAGGAGGGGCCTCCTATTGGGCCTGCTGCGTGAGCTCGAGAGTCCAAAAGACGAAATCAAAAAGGAGAGATGACAAACCCAACGGCCTGCCCGATGGATTCACGGGCACAGGCATCACCCCCCCACAGTTTTCTCCCAAAGTTAACATCTTCCAGCCCCCAATCGCAGAGGATCAAGGATTCGGCAATTCAAGTCTTCAGAGGCCGTCGAATGACGGTCAGAGATTCTCTCGTGAGTCGAAATTGAATTGCAACATGCCGACATTAATCTATTAAAGTCGTTGAAAAATGGCATTTTGTTGGACGACGCTATAGTGGTAGTACAGAGCACACCTCGGTAGCTTTAGGATGGACCTAAACGGATTCGCCTTTTCAGCTCCGATTCAGTCAGAGGGCAACAGGGCAGAGGTCACCGACTCCTCGAACTCAGACCCAAAGAAGATGGCAGTAAAATTGCCAGACATCCAGAGGGAACGTTTGAATTCCAATCAGAACCATCAAGGTTGCTTATTACTTGCCTGATCTTGTGCATCCACGATGTTGTTGAATCATTTGATCATCTTTTCCACATTCAGATTCTCTCAGAAAAGTAACTCCAGGCATAGTTCCTCCTCCGATCGAAAGAGATTTCTCCCTTCCCCCGTTCGGCACGCAGGCAGGCGACGGCTTCGGGGGCTCCTTGCAATATCCTTCCAAGAGGCTGACCAATAGGGACAGCGGCGGTTTGCCTTTCGTGCCGACCCCGGAAATCCCGAATCCCCAGTACCAGGAATTCCCGGCCAGTCAGCCCGACCTCAACAAGCGTCCCGCCAAAAGCGCACTCAAGTCGGGCAAGAACGCGGCACCGGTCGGCAGGGTTTCCGATCCTTCGTCATCCGCTTCCAGGACGTCCGACGGCAGTTCGGTTCCAGAAGCAGGTAGGAATTGATTTTGAGGATTGAATTATTACCAGTAGACCGTGACAATGGTGTTGTTGTTGTTGATGAAAGTTATTTAATCATCTCGGTCATCCCCATGCAAACATCAAAACATCAAAACATCAAATGATTTTGAAATGCCAGGAATCAATCCTTAACAAATGAGTGTTACTATCGGTTGTTATCTTTATTCTTAAGTTTCTTCCACCCTTCTGCAGACCTAAACACACATTTATAAACTAAGTACGTAATGTTCCTAATACATATTAATTTATATTAACAAATCCTGTTACTTATCGAAATAATTGCCACGATATTTTTTAAGCTCCGAGGGGAAGCGTCGGAAAGGCTGCCCCGAGGTTCGGCGGGGTCAGGTTCGGGGCTGCCGAGGAGCAGGGGGTGACGCCCAGCAGTTTGAGGAACCACCATCAGACTGGATTCGTTCCAAGGTTTGGGTCGTCATTGTTATAATTATGATGTTGTTGATGATGATAATACATAATTATTTGTAATTGTAATGCATTTAATACAGTGAAAATATAATTACTGCTGTTGTGCTCTTTCAGACACACTTACTAATTATCACATTATTATTATTATTATTATTATTGTTATTATTATTACTATTACTATTATTATTATTATTAACAAGTCGTGGTCTGTTGATGTTTATATTTATGTTTCTGGTGCTATTATTATCACCTGGGCTGTTAGTGTTAACCATTGTAACCAATTAGACCCAATAGCAAAGCTGACTCTTAGTAAGCTTTCATCATATGACCTCGTTGTCGTCATCATCATCATCATCATCGCTACTCAGCAATGTTTAGTGTCACCTGATGGACTGACAAATCGGGAGGAGGAATAAAATCCGTTGGACTCTCCGGGCACTTGTCATATATTTAGACACTTCACTTTATGCTGGCTGATGGTGATGATGATGATGTTGACGATGATTGCAATAATAATAATAATAATAATAATAATGACAATGCTTTTGTCATTATAATTACACTACAATCATCTGATAATATCGTCCCCTTTACTAGTTACCTGCCATTAGCTTGGTTGGTCTTCCTTCTGCATGGATTATGAATTGTTATTGCAGATGTAAATGACTCGATGTTATGTTATGTCAAAGTATCATTTCATTTCTCCCTTGTAACATGTAATCACAACAAGTTGTTTGTTATTATTATTATTGTTGTTATATATTATTATTATTATTATTATTATTATTATTATTATTATTATTATTATTAACAGCTTAATAATCCATTGATGGTGATGAGTCATGGAGAGTGACAAGAACCCTGATAATGAATGGCATACTGATGCCCATTAATTTATCGTGTTCTCACTATTTGGCTGTTCTGCGATATAATTATTTATAATTATAATAACAATTGCTATATTGTTATTATTATTATTACTAATGTTATTATTATTATTACGTTGTGGTGATGTTGTGTGTTTGTGATTTCGGCAAACGCCATAAGTTTTAATTTAATAATTGATTTATTAATTATTAAATAATAATTATTAATTATTAAATAATTATTATTAATTAATTAATTTCTAAATTACATGTAATTGATTTTAAACTCAAACCGAATGTCGAATGTTTTTCAGTCGAAACGTGGCAGGTACCTCGATAAAGGAGGAGGAGGACAACAACCCCGATTACGACAACCTCAGCAACGAAGATTCGGATGGAGACGTTCAGTACTCTGACAAACCGAGTAAGATGATGGTGGTGATGATGACGATGATGGTGGTGGTGATGATGACGATGAAGGTGATGATGGTGATGATGACGATGGTGGTGGTGATGATGACGATGATGGTGATGATGACGATGGCTCTAATGTAAAACATCATCGTGGTTTGTGAAGAGGATGGAGCTGTAGTTTGGAAATGATTGCTTTATCATCATCATCATCGTCGTCGTCGTCATCATCATCGTCATCATATTCCTTGGCCTCATAAATCATTCTCCTCTTATTGATGGACCTTAGAGGGTGCCTTCTGGTTTGACCATGATTATGATGGTGGTGGTGGTGGTGATGATGATGATTGTGGTAGCGATGATAATGATGCCGGCGCTTGGTTTTATTGCTGTCGAGTCATGTTTCAAATGATTGATAAGAAACATTTGTAAATATTGATCAGTTTATGGTATTGATCAAACCTTACCAAAGGAGGGTGTGGTGATGATTATGATGATTACGATGATGATTATGATGATGATGATGATGACTATGATGATGATCTGTTGACCTCAATTATTCCAAATTGCTGCCACATTTGCAACTCAATTTGTCCGGGTGGTTGCCTCTGAAATGGAGATGATAATGTTGAATATGATGATGATGATGATAATGTTGAATATGATGATGTTGAATATGAAGATGATGATTGATGATGATGATGATGATGATATTAAATATGATGATAGTGGTGAGAATGACTTTTACACTTGATTGAACCCATAATATCCATGGTCACGTGATGGACTTGTCCATTATGGCATAAAAGATGTCTGTCTGTCTGTTGGTTTGTTTGTTTGTTTATTTATTTATTGTTTATTTCCAATTTAACTGTCAGGCTGTTAAGAACGACTTAAATGTACTTCATGAATATTCATGAACGGTCTATATTTAGCACCTTAGCTTGGAAGTCGTTACGGATGTGGGCCTAGAAACGATCCAATGTTTACCGGCAGACCGGAGGACTCTTAGAACCTTTCTATTAATAGAAACAAACTTAAGCCTATCAATTTGCATTCAACAAACGTTGCGTACCAAATTTCGGAGCATTTCTGTACTATTGGGGACGTTGAAAAAGAAACTGTAAACAACAACTTCTATTAGGAAGATGATGGTGAAGAGGATGAGGAGGAGGAGGATGAGGATGACGAAGACGATGAGGAACCTTATTCTATATATAGGAGAAAGTTTGATGACATGTTTTTTTGTTTTGCAACAACTGAGAGTATCCTGAAAATTCATTAAAAACAGACTCAGTCCTGGATAATACAATATCCAGACTTAAGAATTAAAAGTCATTTATGATGCTATTTTTATTGCTCTTACATCATTGGCCAGTGGTCCGGTGACATGACCTCCTTATTGACTAGTGACCTCATTAAATAACAACAACAACAGCAGAGTTGCTAACCAGCACCTCTAATAGTCACAATCACCACCACCATTATCATCATCAAAATCATTGTTTGTCATCATTAGTAACGATTGTCAATCTGTTAGTGACCTTCACCTTTCTGATGGCAGGTGGTCTGGGTGCAAAGGTCGCCAGGAACGACAGCCTGGCCAAGTTCCTGAGTACCAGGGCGGAAAGGCAGAGGACGAATTTGCCATACGATTGCAACGTCATTCCACAGAGGAGTCACGAGGAGCTGCAAGAACTGAGGCAGAAGATTGGCTCGCAACTGAACAGGTGGGCTGGGCGTGACCGTTGGCTAGCATTCTGATTGGCTGCCTGGATTAGCTTAATTATTTATTTATTTATTTATTTATTTACTAGATTGATGATATATTAGTGATGTTATTACATTGTTTTGTGTTTGTTGTTGTTGATATTTGTTTATTATGTGCCATAAATTTGGGTGAATGACTCAGTGGTCTGTTAAAGTCACCTTTGACATTTCAGATGGATGGATGGATGAATGAATGAATGGATGGATGGATGGATGGATGAATGAATGGATGGATGGATGGATGAATGAATGGACTGGAGTAGCTGAATAATTTATCTCAGTACTTTTTTCTGCTATCCATGACATGAGATCATACATACTGTACTGTACTGTACTGGTTTTGAATGCAAACTCATGAACACATACAGAGACAAACATGTACACACACACACACACACACACACACATGCAACCATCCTGAGTGTTTCTGAATTACAAATTGTTTAAACGTCCTCTGATTGGTCCCTTCTTTAATATCGATTTGTACCTCAGTGTTGTTTTTAAAAGTCTTTCTATTTAATTCCATATTCTGGAATTATTTTTTATTTATTTATTAATTTCTATTCCAAACAGATTTATTAGCTTACTTGAGGCAGTAGTAGTTATTATTGTTATTATCATTATTATTATTGTTATTATCATTATTATTATTGTTATTATCAATATTTATAATTATTGTTATTATTATTATTATTATAATGCACCAGATGACCTGCCACCTTTACCGGAATGGCTTGTTACTGCAAATCCAAATAATTCAAGTATTACAATTGCTTAGATGTAAACAAACACAGATTTCCATGTTTTCGAGATTTGAGTTTCATTCATCTCATCAGACTTCAATGGCCACACTTTCTGCGCATCCGAATATCAATCATCGAACATCATCATCATCATCATCATCATCATCATCATCATCATCATCATCATCATCATCATAGTCGTCATCATCATCATCGCTCTGAGCTGTTTTCAGTATACTAAAGTCTTGAAACGCTTAAAAGTTTTAAAGGGTTTTTTAAGACCAGGAGTTGTTTGTTTGTTTATTTGTTTCTATTTGAATGTTGTTGTTGTCGGTGGTGGTGCTGCTTATGTTGTTGTTGTTGTTGTTGTTTATGTTGTTTTGTATTTGTTTACTCTTTCCAACCCACGCAGACGCCTGAGTCAGAGACCGACTGCTCAGGAGTTGGAAGAAAAACACATCCTACTCAGTAAGCTTTTTTTTTTTCTTCTGAATGTCGCTTGTGACGATGATGGTGACGATGATGATGATGATGATGACGACGATGATGAAGATGATGACGACGATGATGATGATGACGATGAAGATGATGACGACGATGATAATGGCAATAACAACATGACAATCCTTCGAATTTGTCTTAAGAGTGACTAAACTGTAGGTTTCAAGAAGCCTCTCAACTAAGCTGTTTCTCACGTCTATTAATAATAATAATAATAATAATAATAATAACAATAATAATAATAACATTGTTGACATCTTTCTTATTATAATTTATTATTATTATTCTTATTATTATTATTGTTGCTTGCTACTTTTACTGTCTTTATGGTTTTAATTAAACGTAAATATTCTCAGAGGGAATGTGTGGTCGACTTGAACCTTGTAAAAATATTTTATTAGGGATGTTTAACCTATTTAAGAGATTATTAATAATAATAAAACTAATAATAATAAAATTAATTTATCAGTAAAATAGAGTTTATTTATTTTTTATTTTATTTATCTTTTAATTATTTGTTTTTATTTTTTTTTTAATTTTTATTTTTAAATTTTTATTTTTATTTTCATTGATAAGTTTCTTTCCACTTCTTCCAGGACAAACGCCTGAACAAATCCAGAGGGACAGGGAAGAGATTAAGAAGACACTCATTAGAAAGGTTCGTTGATATTCATGTGTTTATTATAATTGCTTATTATAATGGTTTATTATAAACGCTTGTTTACGTTCTTAGTATTAAAGTAGTAGTAGTAGTAGTTGTTGTTGTTGTTTCACAAGTAAACAGATTTTAACTCGATACGCCTGCTGTGTCATTATTATGTGCTAAGATATCTTAGTCATTGTCATCATCATCATCATCATCATCATCATGGTCATTGTTAATCTATATACATAAGTCCACCCACGATTCACCCAGCCAACACTTCTCACTCACTCACAACAACAACCACAATAACAACAACAACGACGACAACAGTTCATTCCCCCTCAACTGTAATTTAACCATCATCCTCATCTTCTTCCTCCTCCTCCCTTCCAGCTGAGTTTTCGACCGACAGTCGGAGAGTTGAAGGAGAGAAGGATCATCAAGTTCAACGACTACGTTGAGGTCACCGAGGTCGAAGAGTACGACAGGAGCTGCGAGAAGCCCTGGACCAAACTCACGCCAAAGGACAAGGTCAGGCTTTAAATAACTAGGCCTCTGATTGGCTGCCCATTAGAGCGTCTTGGGGGCATAATTTTACATCATTACTAGTGTTTATTATTATTATTGTTATTATTATTAGTATTATTATTGGTTTTGTTGTTATTATTAATTTACTTTTAGTGTTATCTTTTTCAAACGTTATCCTTCGTCGGCATGTTGTTTAAAGATTATTATAATAACAATATAAATGATAATAATAATAATTATTATTATTATATTCCAATTGCAGGCTGCCATCAGGAAGGAATTGAATGAATTCAAAAGCATGGAAATGCAAGTCCACGAGCTGAGTAAACAATACACCAGGTGGATGTCATCATCATCATCACCATCACCATTAATAATAATGTTGTTGTTGTTATTATCACCTCTAGCCTCATTATGTAGCGATGATGCTTCCTTAATTGATAATAATAATAATAATAACTTCAAGCTGGTGTTATATTAAAAATAATGCATCGTAATTGGTTTTTAACGAGATCCAATGGAGGATGCATCGATTGAAAGTTATTAACTTGTTGTTGTTGTTGATGTTGTTGTTGATGTTGTTGTTGTTGTTGTTGTTTATGTTGTTTATGTTGTTGATTCACATGTGTTTTGTTTTTTGTGCTTTCAGATTCCACCAGCCTTGAAGTTTGAAGAAGAGGAAGATGACGATGAGGAGGAGGATCATTATCATCATCATTATTCTTATTATTTTATTATCATTAAGGTGTCGACGATGATAATGATGATGATGATGATGATGATAGTAACGACCAGTTTTGCATCAAATGTAAATTCTTTGCGTCCGAAACTGCAGCTATTTCAGTTTTCTGACTTTTCGATTCTAAGAGGCCTCAACAACAACATCAACAACATCAACAACAACATCGACAACAACATCGACAGCAACAACAACAACAACAGCTACTAACTTCGAGATTCGAGGCCGTACTACCGCAACGTTTTTTTTTCTTCTTCATTTTCTCGTTGGAACGATTTGATTAAAAAATACACTTGCTGGCATAAAGACCCGACGTTCGTCGAACCTTTGCTCGTATTTCCAGTCGCAAAGAGGCCTCCTCGGCGAGACCGGCGACCTCAGCTTCAGGCTTCGATTTCCGACGACTACGACGACAGGAAAATACAAGCTGTGGTTGTGGTGATGGTTGGTTGGATGGGTGGAAGCCATCGACGTTCATGACTTGACTGCGTCGAGTCGCTCTCGTTCACAGCGTCACCGAGTTGTCGAGCGGAAGTCGCGGTCACGTGTGTGCGTTTTCTTTCTTTCTTTTTTCCTTCTCTTCTTCTGTTCTTTCATTCATTCATTCTTTCATTCATTCATTCATTCATTCATTCATTCATTCATTCATTCATTCATTCATTCATTCATTCTTTCATTCATTCATTCATTCATTCTCTCAATTTCGAATTATTGAATTATTGATTGTTTATGAGTGTCTGGAATTCTGTTTGAACGACCACTTTTAACGTGTGTGTTTGTGTGCTTTTAATTCCTCCGTCGTCAATCGTTTCGCCCATCTTTCGTTCCTCTTCTGTTTGTGCGTGTGTTTGTTTGTGTGTGTGTGTGTGTGCATGTGTGTACGTGTGTGTTTTCGTAGTCTTGTAGTGTCTCCATCTGAGACCACAAGAAGAGATGTTGACGTCTGCCTGTCGATTCTACGAATTCCCGCCACAACGTGATCGCTGCTATTACTATGACTATGACTATGACTATTACCATTATACGTCCTGACTTGTGAACTTTGATTTTATTCAATTTTACGAACAATTTGTAATAATAAATTTGTCAAATGAATCGAACCCGTTGTACGTGCGCGCCTTAATTGCTTGCTTGTACTTGTATGTGTACTTGTACGTGTATCACGTGTACTTGTACGTGTATCACGTGTACTTGTACGTGTACGTGTGAATAGTTCCATTCAAGCATACGAGTTTGTGCCCTTTCTGGAATTTCTCTTCTGTAGATACGCGAGTACTTTGTTGTTGTTGTTGTTGTTGTTTGTTGTTCGTTGTTCGTCATCTTATACGACGATGATAATGATGAAGGCATTAGTGCTGATGATGATGATGAATGAGAATCTTTTAAGAGTGAATCCATCTCTGTCCCCGTCTGTTTCCCGATCATAAATATATTTTTAGAACGTCATTTCTGTCGCTGCTAGCTTTTTACATCACCTCGCTCAATCATCATCATCATCATCATCACCACCATGATCATCACCATCATCATCCAAAGTATCGCCACCAACATCATCTTCATCATCATCATCATCATCGTCGTCATCATCATCATCATCATCATCATGGTCAGCGTGGAGTAGGAAAGAGGTTAGCTCCGCCCATAACTCACCCCTCACCCAGTTCAATCAAGTTTCAAATTGAAACGATACCAAAGTCCTTTCGAATGTTTTACACGTTAAAAAAGAATGGAGTTTTTATTTAATTTTATTTTATTTTATTTTTATTTCAGTTTTATTTAATTTTTATTTATTTTTATTATTTTTATTATTTATTATTTCTTTTCTCGCTAAAATTTCGAGGTGTTGAAATCTCAACTTCGAACGTTACCTGGACGGAAACTGATTGCAATTTCATTTGTCTCTCGTCAATCGATTTTCTATAATTAATAATATTAATAACAAAACTAATAATAATAATAATAATAATAATGACAATAATAATAATAATGTCAATAATAATTTCTTTTAATAAGTTTCTTTTTATTTTCATTAAACACGATTTCTTTTCCCATGGAATGTTTTTGTCTGCAGTTGCTTCTGTGTTCTTCTGCGATGGTTCGTTGCACCAACGAACGAATTTTACGGTTTTTTTTTTATTTTTTTATTTTTATTTTTTTATTATTTTTATTTCGACAATGAAATTCTTTCTTTTTTTTTTCTCGTTCCTTCGTTTTTCTGTTTCATTTGTTTTGTTTTCAAAGACTGTGCTACGCTTATTTCAGCTTTTTGCGATTTTAGTCCCTCGGTCCGGGGTGCCGAGCGTACCCTGGTCGCTGCCGGCAACACACACATACACACACACACCCACACACCCCTTCCCTGGGCACTAAGTGACCCCCATTCACACTCTTGGCCTCTTGGCTCCTGCACCAAGTGACCTACGGAGCCTATTAATGTCTGTTTTGAGGAACAAGCGAACAGACAGACCCCAGATATCAGTCGAGAGCTTTTTTGTCTTTCGTTGTCCGCTCCATCCTTCATGGGCGGAGGTGGAGTCGCCAGCGGCCATGTTTCCGTTCACCTTTTGATTTCAATTGTCAATTCCAGGCGCCGCCAGGGGGCTTCGCTCGTGATGACGATAATGTGAATCCTAATAACTGATTCCTTGTTAATTCATTTCAATGCATAAAATTTGGTAAAGCTACGATTCGTGCATCAGGTAAGCATTAAATGCCTTATCATTTCATAGCTTTTATCTTCTATTTTTATTTTTATTTTTGGATTTTTTTTGTTTACTTTGCCGTCGACGTCGTCCGTTTGTCTGCCTGTCTGTCCGTCTTTGATTTTCTTTGTGGAGACTCCGCTTCTTCGGGGTGTTTTTAAGGGTTTCGATTTCGTGGATGTTTACCGAAGCGGATTGTTTAAAAGTAAACCGTAACGATAGAGTATTTTTTTATTATCTATTTTTTCATGCTGGCCGGACTCAAAGTTTGAAATTTGATTAGAGGCAATCTTCTTTTTTTTTAACTTATTAAACATAATAAAAGCATGCGAATGTTACATGATGGGCTTGCTTTGACGTTGCCGAGCCATGAATTGAATCTGGAAAACAGAAAAACAGAAACTTGGAAAAAGAATAATTTAAAGTCTGAAATTTAAAACTGAAAGCTCCCAAGGGTTTTGAATTTCGCTGCATTTTCTGCATCTGGTGTTTTTAACGTCTTTTCTGGGCCGTGGGTCTGTCTTTGGTTTTCAGATATTCTCTTCGAGTGACCTTGAAGATTCCGATGAGGTCATTGCTTCTCCTCTGTAATAACCTCGACCTGTCGACAGACAAGCAGGAAATATGATCTGCTATCGATTCGAGATGAGCCTGAAAGTGCTTTCTGAATCACAGGATGTACGTTGTGCTGGATGTAATGATTTAGAATTGGAGCGCAGTAACTGCCATATTTGCGACCATTAGGATCGCTATTTATAGACATAAAAAGAATTATTGTTGCAACAACTGGGGAAAATAAATCCATTCTGGAATTGTGAATGCATTCTTTCAATGAGATTTTTCTGGGAAAAGCCGGCATATCGGGTTCTGAGTTTATCATAAAACCCAGTGTTATGAAGTGATGCAAAAAATATGTGGTGGCCTTTCGCTTTCCTCTCGGATGATCGATTGATGTAACTAAGAAGCACGTGCAACAACTATTATTCAGACATTCTTTCCCAAACCTTCACCTCTTTGAGTCAGCCGAATAGATAGGTAGATAGATGACCTGTTCCCACAATAAAGATTCGATGTTTTTCAAATCTCTCGAGGAATGATATTAATAACACTGCCAACTTTTTAACTGTTGCATTATTAATTTATGCAGTGTTTTAACAGAATTCCAAGTTTGCGGCTTGTCAATGAACAAATTATTGTATGTATGACTTGTTATATAAAGTCTGGTGACCCGTCACTGATGTAATAACATTTTAAAGCAGCTGCTCTACAATAAAATATTTTTAAAACAATAATTTAACACAATGGATTCTAATTTTATTGAACGATGCCTTGTTTTCAGCATTTTCTAAATTTAGTGTCGCCTACATCAAATGTTAACTTCGACGTAATTTGTTGATAATCGTAAACATGTCTTCGTTTTCGGAGCAGAACTTAGTCGAGAAATTGGATGAATTAAACAATTCTCAGCAGAGCATACAAACTCTTTCGCTATGGTTGATTCATTACAGAAGACATTCTAAACAAATTGTTGACGTTTGGATGCGAGAGTTGAAAAAGGCAAAAGCGAGCAAGAAATTGACTTTCGTTTATCTTGCAAACGACATCATTCAAAATAGCAAGAACAAAGGTCCGGAATACTCTCGCGATTACAGGGCCGTTTTACCCGATGCTTTCAGAGATGCATTCAGAAATGTTGACAAGAAAGCCAAAGGCTCACTCGAGAGGGTTCTGGATATTTGGCTGGATAGGAAAATTTATGAAGTTGATTTCGTCGCACTAATAAGAAAACATATGACGGGAGACGACCCCCTGCCAGTCGAACTGCCAGCAAAACCCCAAGACAACAAAAAGACTCCGGAACCGCAGCCAGCAAAGCAGATCTCACCCGACGAATCAAAAAAAGGCGAACCACCAAAGAAGAAGAAGAAAGTGGAGCTGTCACTCAGAGAAGAAATCGAACTGGAAATGCAAGATGGACCTGGCGATCCACCGACTGCAGAGGAGCTCATCAAAGTATTGTCCGACTTAGAAAATTCCGCTTCCAGCGACGCCGCAGTCAGGGAGAGAATAGCAGCCCTTCCCCCGGAGGTCTCCGACGTGTCCCTACTCGAGAAACTCTCCGACACCGCCGAAGCCGATGCCCTCATGAAAACCGTGGACGAGGCTTGTGCTTTGTTGACGGACTACAACGCCAGACTGGCAGAAGAACTCACAGAACGAAAAAGAGTGGCGAAGATGCTCCACAACTATATAGTCTACCAGAAGGAGGCACTCAACGACTCCGAGCAGAAACTGGCAGAGTACAAGAAGCGACTGGAAAAAGTGGATTCCATGCACAAGGAACTCGAGTCTCACGTCCAGAGCCTGCCGAACTTCACCCTCCTTCCCTCCATCACTGGCGGACTAGCTCCACTGCCGTCGGCAGGCGACCTGTTCAGCTCCGACAAAGTGTGATTCCGGATTCGACTCAGTTAAGACCATTGACCGAAACTTGCGACGAAAACTGTTCTTTTTTTTGTTTTGAATTTTTAATTTTTTAGAGAACGTATGTGTTTGGGATGTGATTGTTTATTTGAAGATTTTTAATATGTTATTAACAATGTTGTTCATTGATAGTACGTTTGTTTCTTCAAGCATACTGTACCTTTCCCAGGACTGCAATTGCCTCTATTTCGACTTTGGCACCCTGAAATATTCATGACAAACATATGGAGGGGCATGCATAGGAAAAAAAAGTGATGATATAGAAATGTTTTTTGATGTAGACTTAGCTTAAAGCTAAACTATACATTCAATTGAATTTTGAACTGTCCAGCAAATGCCTAGGTTAAGTTGGTAAGTTTAACATTCAAAATATAAGAAAACGGACCTTCGGCAAGTCCTTCACTGCAAAAGTTGATCTAGCTGGGGGGTTTGCAGGGAAATCTGTACAGAAAAATGTTTGTGTGATATCACATTTAAGATTTGCCTTAGAAACACTCACATTTCTGGTAGATGTCATTGACCAATCCAAAGTCATTAATGTCTGATAGGAGGATTGTTGTCTTGACAACTGAAATAAGTACATCAAATAAAAAATTAATTTGATCTATGCTTCATGTGCCATCGACAGGCAATGACATCTCATAAAATAAGACAAATGAATCAATAACTGTTGGTTTTGTTCGAATGCCTACCATTTTCATAATTGATTCCAGCAGCTTTAAGAACGGCTCCCATGTTTTTGAGCACCTTAATTTAGAAATAAACGTTTAATTACCGTTTTTAATGCGAGCATAGATCAAACTTAAACCTGTTCCGTTTCTTTCTCTATGCCACCAGGAACCATATTGCGCGTGATTGGATCCAATCCAATTTGACCTGACAGGAAAACATGCTGGTCGACTACCACGGCTTGGCTGGAAAAGTTGTTAACCCAAATGTTATGAATGTTAGCTTGAGGACGGTGACAACGAAAGACTTCATCAAAATAAATCGTTTATTAAACCTATATGGTCCCACAGCCGGAGGAGCTTCTACGGTCTGAATTATCTTCTTCAGAATGTTTTTGGCCATTTTGCAAATAGCGTTAACCGCGACACACGAACCGAACTAAAACTGGGAGATCCGACGAGCGAAGTTATTTTTATAATGCGCCCTTTGAACTTAAACCTTTAGTTTAAACTTTGGCTAGAGTTAAAGTGTTTAAGAGCTAATTGGATCGAGTGTCAATTGTACGTGTTCCAAACACTTTTAACGCCCAAGCTGCTGCTAATAATTTCCGCTTTTCTCAACCACATCCTATTTGTCATACTTCAAATGAATCCTCATCCATTTAGTTTTCGGCGGCCTTGAACTAATAACTTAAGATTCACCGTTTTATAAAAACATGTGCACAGCATCCCACAAACTTTGGGCATTTGTCTGATCAGGCATGCATCTCAGCAAAATTTTTATGCTAATTAATTCTACTGATCATAAAATCCGTATTAGCTGAACCGATCCCCGTAAATAGAACCACTGCGATGGAGGTTCTGACAACGAATTTACACATTCAATTTATCAAAAAGCTCCTTTTATTTGAAAAAAAAAGAATAAATAAAACATCTTCAAACTCCACATTCTAAGCTTGAGAATCACTTCAGCATTATGTATTTTTCTGGTATGCTGTAACGTTCTGGAAATATTAAAAGCAAGTTATTGATAGGCCAAAACGCTTAACCATTCCTCATCCAAACCAAAAAATGTTTAATGAAGCAGTTACAATAACAAAAGTAGAATTGGTTAAAGACAAAAGGATGACCTAAATGACCATCACATCTAAAATCGTCTCTGACTAGAAATGAAACATTGGCAGTCACGAACCTTTCAAATATTTTTTGATGGCATTCTGATGGTCTCCTTGAACACTCAGGACGTCGTCTGCCTTGCTGATGCTGACACTGCACGACAAATCCTTCTTGAGTTCCGATGCCATCCTATCCATGTCGAGCTCAAAGAATTTCAAATTCTTCACTGAGGTCACCTAAGTTCAAAAAGACAGAAAAAGGTTAAAAAAGGAGGGCAAATGTAACAACATAATTTCATCAAAAAAAAAAACAAAATTGTCTGCATGCCATCTTGTTAGAGGCTTTCATTTTCTTGTCCATCTCGATCATTTTCGGCTTTCCGTTGCGCACTTCCGTCTGTCCGTTGTAGACGAATTCGTACCCGATGGTCATCTTGTTGAGGACTCTGTCCGTGACGTCCTTGATGTGCAAGACGTCGACGTTTTCGCTTCGACCCAACACGACGGAACCCAAAAAGGGGTCCATGGTGATCATCCTGGGAGATGTTACAATTACATGTGATGACCAATAACAACATCTCGAATATTTAATTAAAACAAGCACATTAATACTTAAGTGATAGCAGAATTAAAGATAAAAATGGATTATTTTTGATGATAGTAGTAATAATAATAATATTATTAATATTAATAATAATAATAAATATACCCACTCCCTGTTTTGAAGGTTATTCTCCCTGGCATAATTTATGATGACCTGATTGACCTCAGATTTCGTAAAGGGACGTCTCTTATCACATCTAGTTACAGAAATGAGAAACAATTAAAAATTTCTAAAAGAAATAAACACGAATAAAATAATTAGGTAATTACTTTAGCAACTGCAACACCTGGCTGGTGGCCAAATAAATTATGTTAATTTCAGGAGGTGAGTAGGATACATTGGCAGAATCATCTTCCATCACTCCTGCGACTTTTCTCTTCTTTAACAGGAAGTCGGGAATTCTGAAGAGAGTGACTCTGAAAGGACGATTAATATTTAAATGTGTTGCCATGTAAACACATGTTGTTGTTGTTGTTGTTTTTTAAATAATAGTCATTGTTTCTATTGACTCTCATCACTGGCTAAAAGGAATGATGTGCCATCAATGAGAACCATTAGAATTGTTTAAGGAATATTGTACCAAAAGAAGTTGTGATGTGTTTAAAAAGAAACTCTATTAATAAATACTTTCACTAAATTTCCAATAAATTGCAGATAAAAAATTTAAAGTAAAAAGTTTTTCTTTATAAATGTTCAAAAAAAGAATAAAAAACGAAAAAAAATAAAAATACAAACCTCTCGTGACTCGGATCGACTTTTGCTATGAACATTCTTACGTTCATGACGATGATCTTCTCGTCGTGCATGGCCTTCAAAAAGTTCGACACCTTCTTGAAGCTCGACTTTTTCACGTCGAGTCGTCTCGACTCCGGACTGAAAGTTTTAAACGATCTGAATTAAGAATAATTTTCAGAATAAAACATTTTTAAAATTGCTTGAAAAAAAGAAAAGCAAGACAAGATACAAATTAACATCAATATTGTGTTATTACAAACTATTGCAAAAGTGAATTGGTTCATTGATTAAACAATTTGTTGTTTGTTAAACTTAATAATTACCACTTAATTACCACTAAAAATACATTCAAATTCAGAAAAAAACATGCAACTGACCAATAAGCAATCATGTAGTTCTTGTAGAAGTCGCTGGTCAGCATTGGCAGGTTGAGATGTTTGCCATCTTTCTTCAGGGCACAGAGGAAGCATTGAAGCAGGAGTAAGTCCATGGCTGTTGACATAATTAATATAATTGTTATTATAATATTAATATATATAATATAAATATTTAACAAAATTATTAATTTTATTAAATTCATAATATTAATTATAACTGTGAATGAATGTTTTGAGAATGGTTTTGTGTGCCCCTGTAATCGAAGGCACACTTTCAAGTCTCGTTCACCTTCACGATCAGTCGCTTCACCACCACCGCTGTTGGCTGCTTCCTCGAGGGGGGACTCCAATTCTTCTCCAGGTTCGTCAATTTCTGGCTCCACTGGTGTCTCATCCTGGACTCCATTTTCATCTACCACCTTGCCAACTTTGACCCCGTTTTCGTCACTTTCTTGACCTTTGGCATCTTCACCTGCTTTCTCCTCCTCCGGCGTTTCTTCCTCGTCTTCACGAGGGGGGCTCGGAATGACGGGCAGCTCGGTTTTTGGACCTAAAGCCCTGTTTTGGAAGCAAACGTTCCATGGAAATTATTTCTAGTAAGGTCAATCACAAACTTATTATTATATTTATATTATTAATATAAAACACAGTAAGTATTATTATATTTAACACATATTATATTACAAAATCAAATAAAAAATAACAAATGAAGATTAAGAATTCAAACGACTGCAACGAACCACAGCTGATCCATGTACGTGTGACAGACGACAACTGCTTTTCCAGAAGCCTCAGGACTCGACTCGAGGCACTCGCTTGTCACTGCCGTCGTGCCGACTGCAACCGCTGCCCTGAAAAACATCCGTCATAATTTCCAATTATTATTATAAAAATTATTATTATAATTAAAATGCAATGAAAACAAATTCATAAATACTTTGTGGCTCTGTATCATTCATTTTGTATCATTCATATTGTGGCTCTGTGCCATACAAAAAAAAAATCATCAACGAACAACTCAAGTTTAAAACTTACAGATTCCCACTTATCCTCACTGCACAAGGCTGCCCTATGTTGAAATGCACACGACCCCGTGACCTGTTGACCCCTGGTGACATGAGGTCAGCTCCATTCATGAGCTTTTTGTAGACGTACGAGTTTGTCTCCATGGCTACCACCAAATTTGGGCATTTCCACAAGGCATAAACTTAAATAGACAACAATGTGCATTACCCAATAACAAAAATACAGTCATAGGTACATTAAAAATGTGCTTCTAAGATTTTTAATTGCTTTCAATTTAAATGTTCGTCAGATGTTTGCTTGTCATTGAATGTGAGACTCACCTGTTGGAAGGAAATCATTCTCCACTGCAAAAAACATGGGCACTTCACCTTCATCCTTCTTTACTGAGTAGATATTCACAACTGCCCCAGAGTGAATTCTTGTTTTTAAGATGAATACATCATCTTTTACTGTTACCAAGCTACCAACTTCTTCTGGTGACAAGTCTTTGAAGGTCTGTGATATTCTATCTAATAGACTTCTCCTGTGTCGACATATTTTGTTACAGTTTTTAATCAATTTATTTGGGGCTATTAACTAGATATTTTCTATAAAAACTTTTTACCATAATTTTTAAAGAATATAAACATCGTGTTCACATACTTGTCTGACTTTTTCAGAGTAGTCTTTGCTTTTACAGCAAACTCTTTTCGAAACATGACAGAAGGTGTGGTTAGTAATAAATGTTTATGTTAGAATCACTAAGAGTGGATCATAACGACTGATTTAACTAATACTGAAGATGTTAGTAATATATTTGCTTATATTTTAAAAACGATAAAATATCTTTTCTAAAAAAAAATGAATTTCTACAATTTTTCTTAAACATTTAATCTTTACTGCAGATTATTCAAAAGGTAACATTTGTGTCTTATCAAAAACCGATAGCTAATGTCAATTATATGTTTTGCAATTTTAAAACATAATTCACTTTAATTAAAGTTGATCCGATCAATTAATATTAAAAAATGTCTAATTGAGATTACCTTGAATAATACCAGTCTTAAAAATTTAATTGTTAGCTTTTCGTTAATTGCACCACTTGTTTCCAAGGCATTTGATGAAATTTTATATTAAACATTTTGACTATTTTTGCGAGTGATAATCTAGTGTTGTTCCACGAAAAAATCGGTCTGCAAGATGTCGAAAAAACTGGTTAGCTTCCTTTCTTATTAAATTATGTTTTATCGCTTTGAGCACCAAATATAAAATTTAATTTTTCGTTGTTTATTGTTTCGTTGTTTACCGGGTGACAAAGACATCATCGTTTATATATAGTTTATACTGCTAAATTTAAATGCATCTTATTGTAAATTTTATTTTATTATATAGCAAGATGTTGATGTACATGTTACACACGAAGACCAAGTCAAAATCAATTCCTTTGCCAAGAACAATGCTTTTTTGCAAGATCTAAAAGAAGAGGTTGAGTCAAAGAAGGTATATTTATTTAATCATAATAATCTTAAGTCAACATATGAATATATTTATTGTTTATATTCTAAGAAAACTTTACAAAATCTGGAAGATGCAGAAGCAGATGCTATGATGCTCGAGGAGACTGACAAGATACCGTTAGTTATTTGGTCTATCTATAATTTATTTTTGGTAATGGTCATGATGATTGTTGCTTCAGGTACCAGACTGGAGAGGTATTCATTCATCTTCAGGTTTCAGATGCCATTACTAAACTTGATGAAGACAAAAAAGAATTGCTTAAAGAGATAGCAGATTTAGAATCTCAGATGGACAAATACAAAAGTATTTTGGCTGATTTGAAAGTTCAACTTTATGCCAAATTTGGAAACAACATCAATTTAGAAGCTGGAGACGATTAATTGTGATAATTATTTCAATATAATTGTTCTGTTCTAGTATCTGGATGATTTGGCTTGGATTCATGTGCAAGATGTTTTTTGGCTTTTGAGAAATAAAAATGTTTTTAACATAATGCCCAACGTATTATATTTATGGATTTTAAGTAGGCGCTGGATTATGGTTGTGATATGGTGACCCTTCGTCGGGGGATTCGTCTGCGGATTCCATGCATACTAGAATTGTTTCGCAAGGTGGCGCAAGTGAAATTGGATGGCGGACTAAAATTCTCCGAGATATTGAGGGAAAAAATGTTTTTATTTTTCGCGTAAATAAATTAAACGGTTTTAAGATTAGTAAAAGTCTTTAATAAAACTAAATCCATAGCCAGTTTTAGTCGTTTTGAAAACTAACGACTTTTTTGTTTATTTTCTCGCTGTGGTCGGTGTTTTTGGTTGTACTTTATCAGTTGTACTTTGCTTACTAATTAGATTTTGGTTTGTTGTAGAACTCCATGAAATTGGCCGACTTACGAGGCCATACTGACGGCTTCGGCCTCAGTTAGGGACCATTTATGTCACTAACTGCCCTGCAACTAGCTGCTCGATGGATATTTGACCATTACTCTGTAACATGTCGATGCGTTTCTTAACTTCTTGAACAAGAATTACGAATTCAAATGACGCATTGCTGTCTCGAATGCGGTAGAGCTTTTTCCAGGCCTTGTTTGTTAAAGATGCACTTGAAAGTTCACACGCACGGCACGAAACCGTTTAAATGCGAAGAATGCGGCAAAGAATTCACCCACCCCGGATCACTGAGAACGCACATGATCACTCATGTCGGCAATCCATCACTCCAGTGCGAGATATGCGGGAGGCAGTGCGTTAGAGTTTCCCATCTGGAGAATCACATGAGAGTTCACACTGGGGAACGGCCATTCACATGCAGCAACTGCAACAAATCCTTTTCTTTGCTCAGCAGCTTGAAAACTCACATGACTTTACACACAGGAACGAAGTTGCTCTCTTGTTCCGTCTGCCACAAGCAATACAACAGGCCGAGCAATCTGGAGACACACATGAGGACTCACTCTGGAGTGAAGCCGTTCGTGTGTATGGAGTGCGGAAAATGTTTCCCCTACTTTGGGAGTCTTCGTGTGCACATGGAAAAACACGTGTATAGATATGACTGATTTGTTTTAGACTGTGATAACATAAAAAGCCAATTAAGCATGTCATTTAAGGACAGAATTGTGATACAAATCGATTTAAGTTTAAGCTGGTTGTGAGATTCAGTTTATGGCTGCTCTAGAATTTGAATGGAATTATGGAAAAGATTAATTTTCATTATTTATTGGTTGTGACTCTGATTGTTGATGTTTGTCAATTGCTACTGACCAACCAACTGATGATTAAATCAGTATATAAATGCTGTTTCACTGGAAATGCACATTTATAATCAAATAATAAAATGGAAATTTGACTTGGTGTACTTTCAAAAGTCGATTCATTTCGTTCTAGTCATAAACGGCTGCAGTATTATTTATGTTTTATAGTTAGTGACGAATTTGTAACTTTAGGTTGGGAACTAAATCAACTTTTGGTTCCCGGGGTTTTCGTCGTTAAAAAAAAAGGATAATTAATCGCTGGCACTGTGGATGCCATATTGCATTGATCTTGTTAGAGTTTATGGAATCAGATGCAAATGAGAAAAAGTGTGCGAAGATAGTGACCTGAAGTCGTATGGTTTTCTGATTTAGACTATGTTTGATCTAGCAAGATATACGTGCTTATTGTGGTTTAAGAGAGTGACAAATGTCACTAAAGAAAATATTTAAAAATAATAATGGCTTCAACCATTTAAGTTTAAGATTGTTAGAACATAGCTAAATTTGCTTTCAGTCACTTAAATGAACCACAGAATATTTTACAATAATTTACACAATAGATTTGAATTTTAAAAGTCAACGTATTAAATTAGCATAAATTATAAACAATGCAATTTCATGAAATAGTGCTACAACTGAAGGTCATTTTTAAAACGTAAATAAACAAAACGAAATGTCATCGGCTGGGAGGATTATATCTGCTACTATACGTTCTATGAAAGGACCAATCAGTCCTGCTGGTAGATCCGTGATAACACTGGTATCGTTAACGTTTTTAGAAATTTTACTTGTTGAGTTCATTCTTTTTAATTGCCTTGATTGGTGAAATTGATTTGTTTGAACTTCAGACAGAAAATGCTGTAAAAAGACTAAAGGAAATTATGAAAGACGAGCCAGGAATGGTAATATTTATGTTAGGTGTTGATAAATACATATTAATTACGAATGTTTTACTCGAGACGTCCGAGATTTGTGTTTTCTGTAATTTCTAACAAAGAGTGAAATATTTGCTTAAAACTACTATGCCCTAATTACTGATCACAAGTTGTTGTCACAAGTGCATTTGAATTTTAAAATTCCTTAGACTGGCCTGCGATTAGCCACCAGAACCAGAGGCTGCAATGGTCAGTCGTACGTCCTTTCATATGTCAATAAACAAGAGAAAACTGATGAAGTTGTCACCCAGAATGGTCTGTCAACGTTTTCATTTTACAAGTCATTTCAAAACATTTCATCATCGGACATTTTCAAATTCAATTCCACACTGCAATGATTTTCATTTTGTTTTTCTCTGATTCTGAAAAGAAAAAATTTCAATTTGTTCCAGGACTGAACATTTACATCGACCACAAGGCACTGATGCACGTCATCGGCACGGAGATGGATTACGTCGAGAACAAACTCAGCAGCGGATTCGTCTTCAACAACCCAAACATCAAGGGAACGTGCGGATGCGGGGAGAGTTTCAGCGTCTGAGATCTTTTCGCGACATTTTCATTTAACTACTTGTTTACGTCGCATACGATGATATGATCGAATCACTACCTGATGGATATCCTTTCATAATACTTTTCGATAAGGCTCGTCCCGAAGTGTATCTTGATTTTTATTTTTTCTGTCTCATTTTTTTTCTTCAAATTTTAAGTCTGTTCGGCATTGTCAAAGCTTACGTCAAACATGTAATCTTTTGAGTTGAGATCTTCATTTAGCTTTTGTGCTCTGTACTATATACTATGTACTTGCTATCCTCACTAATAGCCCAACAAAATTGGACAAGGTTAACATGTAAGTATTGAGTTTTAAACACTAACATTAACAAAATCAAGGTGTCAATAACAAACAAGTCTCCTGATCAGAGCTCAGTCAATTGAATCGTAATCTCGACTTGACTTTTCGAGTTGCAAACGAATCAGAATCAACGAAGGAACTTGATGCACTGGCCGACATGTGATGAACGTAGGCCTTTGCATGGTTAATCAATATAACGATCTGTTTTCTTTGGTGAATTTCCGCAACAGAGTCAATGCTTCGATGGATGATGACGACAATGGAACGTGTTGCCATCAAATTCCAGTGAAGCAGGAATTTTCCAGGGGGAATTTTAGATTTTAAAGTAATGGAGTTTTGTCAATTAACTTGAGTCTTAATTAGATTGTAAATTGGTTAGCCTATATTACATGGCAAATGTCTACTATTACTTAATCAATTCTACCAAAATTACCCAAAGAACTATCACTTTTAATGTGGTTACAATTTAATATAACTTTAATTTCGTTATAGCTGATCCAACATGTATGTAAAAGTTCGCTACTATGTGTTTGGCGGTCAAACATTTGTCCAAAAGCCAATTATTACGAAATTGATGCTTTATTTTCTGAGCTTTTACAAAATAAAATAGCCGTCTTAGCTGCATTTGTTCTACTATTTAAAGCACGCTACAAAAATGCGACGTGTTAAAGTACTTATTAACTTATTACATAACCATAACTACACCACAACCGGGTTAACCAGTTGACGATTCGAAAGAGGTATTCCAGAAAAAAAAGGCCGTTTCAAAATCTGCCAAACGTGGCAGCTGGAATGAAGAGCCTTTGGTTGCAACCGTTTACGAGAGATTGTTTTCATTCATTAACGTAGAGGAAATAAATAAATAAATTGATAAATTACTCAACTCATGTCGTCATTCTGTGGTTGCTGGTTTGATGAGATGGTAAAATCGACTGGTTTGTGACGTAGGTGGTAGGCAGAGCGGGCTTGCGAGCAGCAGGTGTCTATAGCTTGCTTGTCGTGCGTCCGTCCGATACAGAAATTCTGTCACATTACGTGTAAATAAGTCTCCTATGCTCGTATCTCGGACGAGAGAGATTGGAGTTCAATCGTTCTTGTATATTATAAAACAAAAACAACAATAATAATATTTAACATTAATAATAATTTACATTGCTAGTAATATTAATAATAATAATAAAGCAATTAGTTTTTAATTATAAATCAAATCTGTACGAGTACAAGCTGAACATTTTTCTCGATTGAAAAGAAGCCGGTTGAAAGGAAAGGTTGGGTTTTGTTGTTTTTTTTCGACATGTGCTTAACCCGTCCGGTTGTGGAATGGCTTTCGTATGTGCTTTTCCAGTAGGGGCTTAGTTGCATGAATTGTAAGATGATTCTATAGATTTCAAAGACGTCAATCATATCGATTATCAATTCTCCACCTTATTTCCTATTTAAACCTCCGCCTCCGTCTCTGCAGATGTCGCAAGTAGCCGATGGAAAAGTGTCTAAGGATTCCAATGATCAGACTTTTGATTACATGTTCAAACTTCTAATCATTGGAAACAGTAGCGTCGGAAAGACATCCTTTCTCATTCGCTATTACGACAATTCCTTTACGTCGGCTTTCGTGAGCACCGTCGGGATTGACTTCAAAGTCAAGACCGTCTTCAGGAATGAGAAGAAAGTGAAACTCCAAATATGGGTAAATTACTTTTTAAGTTTATCACAGAGTTGCTTTTTAATTTTCATTTTATTTTCCTTTTTAAATTTTAATTTCGTTCGCCGTTTTTTTTTTCGGTGAGTATTTGTGAGTTGATGCCATTTAAATTGCAAATGTCGGGCTCGAGAGGCTACAAAAACCGGACGAGACGATCCGGTAGAGAGCCTGTAGTGAATATTTTATGATCAATTTAAAAAAAAATGTCTTACTCAGCTGTCCTGAATGCATTCTCCATGAATACTACTCTCTCGACCTCCCGAGAAGTTAAAAATAGCTACCTTTTGTGAATGCTGGCTATGGATGAAGCTAGATGAAGAGACCATTGAACATGAAAGCCGAGCCATATTGTTCATTTTCTCTACGATCTATTACACAAAATTTCGATAGAGGCAATTTTAGAGGGGCTTGACTGTGACATTGTTTTGCTCCTGTGAGTGTGCGCGCGCGCGTGTGTGTATGACTTCCACTTAGAGCTGCCAAAACAGCAGTCGTGACAAACTCCTTTAATCCTTTAACGGATGAATGGGTAAGACCGGCTGTTTTAAGCGGATTGAAGTTAATTGTCTCCATTGCTAGAGACATCTGTTACTTTGAAGATTCTACTAGAGGCTGCGAAAATTTACCGGATGCATTGCTGAGGATAATGACGGCGACATTATAAATAGAAAAACTAAATAACTATTACTAGTACGATTAATTGCTGCACTGCCCATCGTTAATAACAACAATGGCTATCAACAGTCTAATTAAAAGTGATTATTTGCCAATAAACATCGACAATGAAACCAATTACTGCGATTTCAACTCATGAATCAAATCCTTCAAACTAAGCCAACTTCTCCTACAACTTTAATTCAGTTAAGATTCTCAGTCAGCGAAAATAAGCCAAAGCGAATCGAAACCTTCCTCGAAAGCCCAAACAAAAGCCTGGATGACTCGAGCATAAAAAGGCCATTTGCATGCAAAGCAAATTAAATTGGCACTTGGATTTCCTCGCTCTTAAATCACTTCTCTGGTCGGTGCCTCTTTCCCGAAGCCACCGGACTTCCATTTCCACAGCTTTTTCAGTCTATTAAGTACGATTTATGATGGGTTATTAAACTGTATTAAAAGACGGACGCTCAACATGAATGAATATTTTCACCGAGTACTCGAACAGTCTTTTAATCTCCTTTATGGCTCTTATTAAGATTGAAATTTCTCCTCACACAAGATTTTATAACGTTATTATAAAAGTAATAGAAATAAAAGAAATGCATTTAGTGGCAATAAGAGAAATAAAAATAACAATAATTTATGTTATGGCTAGGATACGGCAGGACAAGAGAGATACAGAACGATAACGACAGCATATTACAGAGGCTCAATGGGCTTCATACTCATGTACGATGTCACCAACGAAGAATCATTCAACGCCGTACAGGACTGGTTTGTTCTTGTTACACTTTAAAATTATTTGTAACAATAGATTATTGTCAGATAGAAATTAAGCCTAAGCTTCAGTGTGTTGAATTCGACTGATAAGGGCTGGCTAAATTATTCGCTTTTATAAAAAAAATCTTAGAATTATCATCAAGAACCATTCATCTCCGCCATTAAAAATATTTATTTTTAAAAGAAATGAAAGTAAATAAAAATCGAGATTGAAGCATTTTTTGTAGTTCTAAATGACACGCATTCAACAAATTAGGAATGTATTTGAGCATTTCTTTTCCTTAATTCGTAAGTGTAACGACAAATTGTTAACTTCTGATTTTTATTTATTCGATTAATTAATTTATGATATGATAATTTATTTGTAATTAATTTTGTTGGTAAGTGCTTTAAATCTGGATAATTGATAAGATTAAGGACGCGACGATAAACAACGCAGAGACGCCGCTTGACGACTGTTCTTGATCCGTCTGCTTTCTTTGACAAGAGATAAAGATGGCGCTCCATTCATTTCGTTTGCTTCGTTTTCATCGTAAAAGCTTCTCTTTTTTTTGCTATTAATGCCTGTGCTATTAATGACTTGAGAGTGGGTGTGTTTATTACTGTGAAATTATTTTTTGACAAGGATTATCTTAATGTTTACTCCACTTAAGTGCCACGTCTATAAATACAGCGATCGATGGTTTGAGATTCCATTTAAGCTTCTTCATTAAGCCAAAGCAGTTATTTCATGAACTGATAGTCTTGAGGTAAGAAAATGCCCACAACTTGTTCAACTTGTAATTATCGCAGTTTAAATTCATGGGTGGTTCTCGAATCGTCTCCTATGCTTTTACTCAGCTATGCTCAATTAGAATGCATTGATAATGACGCAGATATAAGCCGGGAGTTCTAAGACAGTTTCTGTAGGCCAATTTTTGACCTGTGAGAATATTAGAATTTGAGAGTTATTCGTTGAAAATATCCTTTGGGAGACTTAGTTTTTATAATCCTAACTATCAACAAAATTTAATTATTTGTAGTTGTCAAACTAATAGTCATTAAATTGTTCTTATAATATTCGAATATTATCTAATGTTGTGTAGAACATGTGAACAAAGTTCATTGGTGTTAATCATTTAAAGATTTCTAGTTATCATATAATTAAACTTAACAGGATTTTTCTGTTAATTTCTTGAACTGTGTCACATTCTTTTATTTAATTTATTCCCCTCAGTTTGTCTCTGAGTCTTTGAGTGTCTGTCTGAAGGGCTTGTTGAAAATCTGCTTAATTAAGGCTTAAAATTCAATGCATTGAGAACAACCTCCTGGCTCATTACGCTGCACCAGTGCTCTTATTGCTGAATCCAATGATGGAAGTGTGATGATGCGAAGACGATGATGATGACAACGATCCATTTTGCTGACGGGTTTTTATCATTTTTTTTTTATGTACCAATGTTACATCAACAACAACAACAACAACAGCAACGACTTTCAGTGATAAGAGAGGGACTCTTTAAACAATCACTTGTTGTTATTTTTGTTTGTTTATAAAATTGATTTTTGTGCTTGTTCTTATTCACATCAAATCTATACATCATCATCATCATCAAGCAATTTCAAATATGTTTTGAAGGGAATCTTCTTTCAAACACGTTCATCAATGGCAATTATTCATCCATTTAAACCTCTATTTTATTTATTTATAGTTTTCATTGTTTTGGATTTCTTTTTTTTTCAATTGTTTGAACTTTATATCTGCCTAAGCCATGATGTTGCTAAGTTATCAACTGATAAATAGGTATAATAAAAGATACATTCTTTCTACAGTAAGGAACTTTTTAAATGAATTGCTTAATTATTGGTATTGTTATGCATCAGTGGATTCTGATTCTATTTCTTGTTCTTTTGAGAAGAAAAAAAAAATAAATAGAGATTCATTTTGTCCTGTAACGTATTCATGAGAATCATTTCAAGTGGTATTGAACTGCCCTGAAACAATGCAATCTGTGCACATGTGCTGGTTCACGTAGTAACTATGTTTGCCACCCGATAACGATGCTCAGGTGGGTTAAATTCCCCTCCTCTAAACATCTGTTCTTTGCACATGGGATCTATAAATAGCTCAAAGTAAGTGCATAGACTTGTAAACACAGAGCTTGTTTTGTTGCTCCGACGTTGGGAATTTGTTGGATTCATGAAATCTTGTTTTGTTTTTGAAATTATGAATTAAAAACATCACCAAGAAACTTGCATATTTTATTTAATAATATCAGCATGTAATATTTAAACTGAAAGTAGTACAATTATTTTGTAAAAAATGACAAATGCTAACTAAGGGCATTGAACTGCCAGCATCGAAACCAAAAATCTGTGGTCATCAGCTTCCATTTTCCAATTTCCCAAGGTGTCGTTCCTGGAAGTCACGAGCCTGGAATTATTCTGTTTTGTTCTTTTCTTTTCATGTAAAATTCAACAGGATTCGAGGAAGTCGTGTTTACTGCCGGCCGCTTCAATAAATGCCGAAATGAAAATAAATTAACCGAACAAATGGAATAATTGAGCGATTTTATGTTGTTGAATTGGTAAATATTTTTTTTTGTGCAAAAATGCAGGAGCACACAGATCAGAACCTACTCTTGGGACAATGCCCAGGTGGTACTGGTTGGAAACAAGTGCGATTTGGAGGATCAGAGGGTCGTCTCCACGGAAAGAGGAAGGCAATTGGCCAATCAGATGGGTCTGACAACATTTATTTAGCTCTTTATATTTTTTATATTTACTTTTCTACAATTACATATTTTAATCATCATTTTAGTAATAATTTTAATAATAATAATAACAACTGTAAACTTAAAAGTTAAGGTTAGACATTATGTGGAATAATGTGCTATTATATAGAATATACTTTTCAATGGTTTTCACATTGGGTCTGTCAATGCCATTATTTATTTTTAGGTATGTTGAGTGCTTGTTCTGTACAAAGCTTTTATAAAGCTAGGATCCGCAACCATCAGTTGTAACCATAATGTCGTCTCTATTGTTATTGTATAGATATATTTTCATGTAATTATTATTACTACTATTATTATTATTATTTTATAAACTAATAAAAATCATAATAGTCGTCCGCCATTACGTCGAATGCGACTTCCCAGGTCTGGAGTTTTTCGAGACTTCGGCCAAAGACAACCTGAACGTCAAGGAGGTATTCGACCATTTGGTCGACATCATCTGCGAGAAGATGTCGGAGACCCTGAATGCCGACCCCTCGACCCTGGGCCCGCCCACGCAGAACGTGCAACTGGCTCAGGTGTCCGACGAGGGCGAAGCCCCGAAGTGCAAGTGCTGAGCGGGCACGAGCTTGCGCCCCCACTCCTCCGGAACGCATCCCGGGTTCGGTGCGTCCGATCGCGTCGCGAGTCCCGAATTTAAAGACGTCGTTTTGAGGAGACAGGCCGTGCATTTTGGTCGTAAGGTTTATGTTTTTTTGTTTTTTCTTTTTGAAAGATGTTTGTACGTCACTCGTTATCGATTCGAATGTTGTTGCCAATTTCATCTTATCCGACGCTAATTTATTAAACGATTGCATTATTCCCGATGCCGGAGTTAGTGTCGTGTCGTTGCTGTTATTGTTGCTGAGTCGTGGGTCGACTCCGTCGTACGGCCGATCGTATTTCATTGCATGTCAAACTCCATTGCACGTCGACTGCTGATGCGGACAATAGTGTCTTGTTGCAATTTGTTGCCCTACAAAAAATGCTCAAAGTATCTAGAAAGGAACTAGGTGTCAGAAAAGTCTAGAAAACGGGTAGGCGAGAAGGTAACATGGTTATTTTTGATTTTATCGGACGTGGCGGCCATTTGTCGCGAAAACGATTGTTCGCGTCACAGGTTCTCGTTCTCTTCCACACTTGAACCTATCGAGCTGTCCATTGTAAATAAATCACGACGCTAGATTCGTTAAAATTCAGATTTTGGTGTCTAACTCCATTGTGCGACTTGCGATCGTGCGTGTTAACCAGAAGACGTGACGTCAACAGAGAGACATCTCGGACGGAGTTTCCAATTTAAATAATTATTTATTCGAAAAATAGCTTTTTGTCTTTTCAATATATTTCAATAATTTAATGCAATTTAACATTCCGACTAACAATTTAACATTCGTCCTAGTTTTATGGGAATTTAGAATATCTTTGGTGCTATCCTAATCTCGCAGGATTCGAAGCAGACATCATTGTCGTCGCTTCTCGAGCATTGACTTTATTTTATCGGACATGTTTTTGGCTCATTTATCTGGAAGTAAGTTGTCCACGTAAATTTTATTTACCACATTTCTTGCACTGCTTCGTCCTACTGCGAATCGATTTTGCTTCTTCTTTGTTTACTTCGGTCATCATCGAACGAACGTGCTTGGCATGTGAGTTGGTGAGTTTTGATTTTGCAGAATTCGTTTAATCTCGTTTCATCCGCTTTTTATCTCGTCGAATATCGATCGCGTCGCACGTTTGAGTTAGCCGTTAAAAAATATTTCCGTGCCGTTGGAAAAGGGGGCGCGATTCCTCCCGCAGTGCGAGCTCCGATTTTTGTCGTTCAAATTATCAGTCTCCTGAGGGTGACGACTCAAAGATAATCGAACTCTCCACGGAAACTTCCGTCTTCGAAGTAAATCGGCCTCGTCCCTGCAAAAGTACAAACAAAAACAAACCATTGGTTTCAATCTGGTAAACAATCTTCTCCATCTTTTGGTCTTGAAGTCTGGTTCCATGCTTTGGTTCCAGAATTGGGACATTTTTTTCATTTTATATCGAAGCTGATTTCTTAATCTTCTACGCCTTATCACTTCTCGATTCTCTTTTGTTATAATAATTATACTAATAATATTATTATTAGTATTATTAATATTGTTATTATTTGGTTAATATTTATATTTATTAATACAATATTCTATTATTAATAATAACATTACTAATTCATTAATAAAATCAATAGTTTGCCATAAACTTATTTTAATATCAACTTTTACTCGCTGGTGTGTTTAATTATTAATCGTGCCTTTGTAATTCTTTCAAATATTCCCAAGTTGCTCATTGTGTCGATTCTCACTTTTATTAATATTATTATTATTATTATTGCTATTATTATTATTATTATTATTATTATTACTTTTCAGCAGACATTTTCATTCAACTTAAACTGTTTGCCATTGGTCGTCTGCCTCAGTAGTTGACAAATCACTTTTCCCGGCAACTCGAGTCTCGACTTTTTTGTCTGCAGGCTGTGCAATCGTTTGACCAAAAATACTGCTTCAAACTTCTTCTCGTTGTTGTTGATTCTCGTTGTCGTTGTGTTGTTGTTGATTCCCTTTCCATTTTCAAGTCGCTGCAAGTCGCCTTTCTCGAAACCCACGAAGAACCGTGCCTCGCTTCTTAGTGGCACGACTCGAGGATGGTCGAATTAACAGACTAATTAATCAATCGTTTGGAGTTCGATTATCGGTTGGTAGAGCGGGATTACCTAAGTTCGGTCGGTGTATTTCGGAAGTTTCCTTATCGGCGGTTCGCGTGTGGCCGGCTGTATTGACCGGTAGGTTGAGGATTCCTGTATTGAATGACTCTGCGTTATTTAAGTCATCCTTATCGAATGTCAAATGCAATTATGTTTTTCTGCAATGGAGGCGTCGAGTCTCACTTTTCCTCTGCAGTGAAATAAATTGTTGAAACGAAGCTTGTGAGTGTTGTAACGGGCTCAAGAATGAAGAATGGCTGGCTTGGCTAGCTCTTAGATTTCTGATTTTGACTGTATCATCTTATTGATGATCCACTATGGTTAGTAATGCTTCAATGTCTCGAAACCGAGATGGAGATGATAATGGTGTATATTTTTTACTGGAATTTCCTTAAAGGAAGGGTATGCAGTTTAAACAATTTTTAATGTTTGAAAAATATCGTAGGAATTAATAGTGTCATAATTTTGAAATCAAATGCAAATTTGTATATTGTTTTAATGTGTTTTGTAAAATTTTGTGGCGAATAATTAAAATGCAGTCGCTGTTATTTCCAAATCATTCGCTAGGAGTCAAGGTCAAATTGACGTTTTATTTCATAAAATTAATGTGAAGAGAAAAAAATAATTATGACTTTATTAACTCCATTAAAATATCATTTTATCACTTTGAACGGATGTTGAAATGAGTTGCAATTAATAGCTCCCTGTGATTTAGCTGGATGCTTAAGAAACCCACGGAGACCAAGGACGCCACATTAATGTAGCAATTATGAACAAAGCTTCCTGGTTTCTCACGATTTTCAATTTGTATTTGCAGCTGAAAATTATGAAACTTCAAATTGCGAACGACTACTTTTGGCTTCACTCTATGCACGCCCCCTCTCTTTTAAAATTTATGAATGAATCCATGGTTGTCTAGCGATCTCTGTTGTTTCAGCATCGTCCGCTGGTTTATTGTTGTCGGATTTACCGGTTCTTTACCGACTGAAAGTTCACATGATCTTGATGTTCACGATCTTCAAATTACATACGACGTACTCGGAACAGAATAGTTTTGCGATACGATGCCCCATCGACCTAAACGGGAGCTGTGTGGATAGCTGATAGTCGGAACTACAACCATGCGACCCCTGATTGCCTTGTTATGTCTTGTGATTTACATCGTGAGCTTTTGTAACGCTAACGGCCCATTAACCGAGAAGGAATCCACAGGTTATGTTTTTGATGGTGTTGACTTTTTATACTGACAAATTGTGTCAAAAATATGGGAGAGTTTGGTGTTTAATTTAGTAAATGTTTGGTTATGCCTATATTTGGCTACTTTGGCCTATATTTGTTGCCAATGTTGTGATTAATATAAATTGTTCTCAATCAGTTTTTATGCTCAGACTTAATCCCACTTTGTGAGATGAATATGATTCAAGTTTAATAAAATATCATGAAGGAGTAATATAATATCAGTTTCATACTAATTTATTCGATTTGTTCTTGCTTGTAATACTGTTAAGAGTTACAAATGGTATAATGCTCCAAAAGTAACCAATCACTACATGACATAAGAATCTAATTTGATGAAAGGTATTGATCAGATGTAGCATAGGAAATAAGATTAAGGGATTTTTTTTATAAATTTCTGTTCTTGCTAAATTCCTTCTCATTGATTTCTATCAATGAGCAATTATGAGGATTCAATTGAATTTCTATCGATGTGAATGTGATACTCAATGGACGATTGACAAATCATTAACAAATGGAAGAGTAAAACACAAATTGACATGTTTTTGTGGACTTTATAATCCATAATCCAGCTTTTACTTCTGGTCGTTAATCTGCTTTTAAGTTTTTTTCTTGTGAAATCACGTAGTTGTTTCTCAATCGGTCCGTCGTAAGCCTTAATAGCTTTCTCAGATGCCCAGGATTTAGAATTGTTCTTTATCCAGGGTCTGGGAAGTTTGTAATATTCCCAGAATGTGGAGATTTTTACAGAGAGAAGCGGAGAGATGCAGGGGATTGCATTTTTGTGGATATTTTTTTCCTAACTCTCTGCTTTTACAACTCGAGTTTCATGTGAGAAATTTGATGAAAAACCTCGAACGAGAGCGAACGAATATCGTGTTTGCCTGGGAAGATGCCTGCACTGGAATTTCTGCATTCAAATGAGCAAACAATTCAACGTTGTTGATGTTTATTTTTATGCTTTTACAGAATGGGCTTAATTTGAATCACACTTTTTTATTGACAAGTAATTCTGAAGAATCTCTCATGCCAAAAGTTCTCATGTTTTTTGATTAGCCAATCTGCAGGCGTATAGAGCAGGTTGTATATTTAAAAGCACATTAATATTCTTACCAGCATGGGACGGGCTTAAGATACTTGCGAGAGCAAAATGATTTAATAAAAGAGAACAATACCTTTTGTATTTTCCCGTTTAATTATTTTTAATATTTTCGGTCCGTCATGCAATCCGTCACGACCAATGACTTCTTATTGAAGGACGTTTCTCTGGCTTCAAATTTTCTTTCATTCAACTCTTGCCTTTCTCGCCCTTGCAGTTCCGCAGATCGTGTTGGGTCCGGTCAACGCCACCGTTTTCGTGGACAAGAACCACACGTTTTCCTGCCGTGCCACCGGCCACCCTCGGCCAACGGTCACCTGGCAGAAGAAGAACGAGTCCGCCGGCCAATGGAGGGACATAAACAGGTCCAACGGGAGGATAAGAATCGGCTCCGACAGACTCCTCATCAACCGACTGCTCCTCCTCGACACGGGCTTCTACAGGTGCGTCGCGGAAAACTCCGGCAGGAACACCTCCAGCGGAATCGCCTACCTCAACGTCCAAGGTTGGTTTTCCAAGACCGGAGGACAAAGTGTTGTTGCTGTTGTCATTGAATATTATTGATTAAGGACTAATAAAGAAAGTATTACTCGTGCACGAATCGCATCTGGTGCCTTTAAAATCCGTCACATTGACTGAGATGTTAGCAATCTTTTCCTAATTCAGCCAAAGCGGACATAGTCAACGGACCGAAGAACAAGACGGTGACCTGGGGCAACGAGGTCAACCTCTTCTGCGAGGCTGTTGGGAAACCTCTCCCGGTGAGGTCCTGGTACAAGAACGGAATCGTGGTGAGATTGAGAATAAACGGCTTAAAGGATTCATTCACTTTATATATATATTTATTTATTTGTTAATTGTTTGTTATTTAATAAATATTTGTCGTTTAATTGAAGAGAAACGTGCCTTTTAAGTCCGGGATGACTTTGGGACTTCTCGGCATTTCTTTCTTCGTTCTTTCCTTTTCTTGCCTGCATTCATTCCTGGCCTAATACTTTCCCATCTTGTATCATCCAGCCTTGATTTCTGGAAATTTTCTGGCTTAATTTGAATCACACTTTTTTTATTAACGAGTAATTCTGAATTAAGTTTGCAGCTCCTACAAATGGCTATCACTTACTTAATCGTACTTGATCATTTTCTAGATTGATTGTCAAGGAATATACAACGTGGTGATGATGATGGATGGATGGATGGATGGATGGAAATGGAAAGTAAGATAAGCACAGGACAAGTGAGAGCAGTCCTGGTTGGTGGCCCTAGGCAGGTTGATTGGCGTAGAGGCCGTATTTCATAGCATTTCAATCAATTGCTTACCAGCGACCTTTGGCAGGTACTCATTAGCCACACAGAATCTTCTTTAAATGCCTTACTCTATTATCAACTGCTATTACACATTCTGTCTATCTCAGTGTGTGTGTGTCTCTCTGAGAGACTGCCTCTTTGTCTGTCTCAGTCCTTCTGCTCAGCAGTGTCAATGTCTGCAGTAGAGTCAGACAAACAAACATCGTCGTCGTAGTCACCGTCAATGACGAGGCGTGTGCGTGTGCCCGCGTGCGTGCGTGTGTGTGTTTACCAATTGCTTTCGTAATCTCGTCGTTTTTGTTGTTGTTATTGTTGTTGAAATTTTCTTTTCTTTTTTCTTTTTTTTTTGTTCTTTCGCTTTCACTGCAACACATTTGATAAATATCGATTTAAAAACTTCACCTTCAGTT
This sequence comes from Hirudinaria manillensis, assembly GCA_034509925.1. NCBI lineage: Eukaryota > Metazoa > Annelida > Clitellata > Hirudinida > Hirudinidae > Hirudinaria > Hirudinaria manillensis. The sequence goes on from CM067534.1 coordinate 8,761,606, forward strand.
GATTACTTACCTGTTCGTCGCCATCATCATCATCATCATCACTACCAGCATTACCATCACTACAACCATCATCATCATCATCACTACCAGCATCATCATCGTCATCATTATCACCACTACTGCCTTTGCAATGGGCCAGAGCAAAGGCTCTGTCCTTTGTCGGAGATAAGACCCTCCTGAAATCCAGAACTTCCATCTTGGTGGATAGGTGTTCCTCCCTCTATTCCTCTATAGTTCTCTCTGTATGTATGTATGTGTGTTTGTATTTGTGTATGTGTGCGCGCGCGCGAGTGTTCGTGCGTATGTGTGTGTGCGTGCGTGTGAATGAATGGATATAACTCTGTGTGAGAGCTCTTTCGCTGGTTCTGGTCTACAGCGGCCTCTCGCTTTGAAGTTTAATTAGCCGTCAAATCGGCCATTTATTCCGCATCACGTGACTTCGGCGTCTGGAGATGGACGGAATGTGAATGGAAGAAATACTGGATGAGTCAACCAGGACTGATTCAGTCATCGCGTCCAGGAGCAAAAATGGATAGTTCAGGATCAGAACTGGAATTGGAATTGGAATTAACCTTCCACCCCTTTTAGGCTGGCCAAACCAAAAGGCCAGTTCAGTAATTTGACAGACCAACCAGTTTAACCAACCTCGTTTGGGTCGTACCAAGTGGGGGGAGAGGGGTGTACGAAGGACCTACTACTACTACTACCTATCTACTATGTCTTTCATCAGCTCAGCAACCTGTTCTTTAGACTTTCAGAACGAGAGGCTAGGGGTTTTTTCGGCTAGCTGTCAAGCGAGCGAGTGAGTGAACACTGAGCGGTGCCGGTGAATGAATGAATGAAACCAGATGAATGAATGAGCGAGTGAGTGAGTGAGTGAGTGAATGAATGAATGAATGAATTGAAAGAAATACGAGCACCGATCAGTCATAGTAAACAAGGATTATTTATGAATGAAACGATGTTCTTCTCTTTTACTCGCTGCTTTTCTGCTCGTCTGCCCCTTGTTGCCTCTGTTGTTCCTTCAGTCATTCTCATTGGTAGTATACAAATAATAATAATAATGATAATAATAATAAAAATAATAATAATAATAATAGTAATAATAATGTTTTATCATGGCTATTCGAATAATTGAGCACAGGACGTCTGACAGCATAACGATGATAGCCATTGTGGTTTGCAAAAAAGGAACAACAATAATAATAATAACAATAGAAATAATAATAAAAATAATAATAACGATGACAATTTTAATTTTCGACCATTTAAATTCTTTCCATCGAGCGAGCGAATAAATCCAGGGTACGAGAAGAGGAATTGGTGTACTTGTGGCTCTTACTCGTAACGTAAAAACGTAAAAGAGCCTAAGAACCTGGACGAGGGGAATTGACGAGATAGTCGAACTAGGGAGGGAGATAGAGAGATAGATAGAGAGAGAGAGAGAAAAGAAAGTAAGGGTACTACTCTTAATTTTTATTCATTGCTGAATATTCCTCTCCTTATTGGCTCTGACCTCTCCCTCCCTCTAAACGTACGCACGTCTCTCTCTCTCATTTTTTTAATGTCTTTTTCAACTTTCACTTTTCCTCTTGTCTTCTCCTCCTCTGCATCCTCCTCCTCCTCCTCCTCATCCTATCCACATCTCACTCGGAAGACTGCAGACATTCCTTTGAAGGAATGGCAGTCACCGGGCAGGCTTTTTATAATACGCTGGGCTGTTCACTGTGTCTGGCATTTGTTGTGTCTGGATCCTTCATTGTCTGCTTGCCCAGGAGGAAACATCGCTTGCATGTTTGTCGAATCTGCTGTTTCCTTGTAGAAACAAGTACGAGGAGTTGTAAGCATACATTTACACACACATACACATAGACTTACACAAATAATGTCATCTCTCTCTCTCTCTCTCTATCTCTGGGATGACAGACCTCTACTCAGGTAGAGTCCAGCTGAGTCCATCCAGAATGTAGACAGGGAGTTGGTGAAAAGTATTAAATATAGCAAATGAAAAAAAAACAGATATGATCGTCAGTTCAAGTACGGTGGTCCAACTCCATTTGGGAGGCGATATTAAATCTTAAATCGGGTAATTTCAGGGCGGAGTAGGGTAGGACCACCCGTCTGCCTAATTGGATGTAATGTAATGGCACCTCTTCTTCCTTCTCTTCTTCTACTTCCATGTTTTTCCTAAGCTTAGACCCTGTCTGTGTTCCATTTTCATTTGATATTGGTCTCCTTATTCTTATTCTTCTTGTTTTGTTTTCCTCTGCAAACTCTGTTACTACCTTTGGATGGAAAATTCTGTTTAATAACAGCCATTGTTATTATTATCATTATTATTACCATCTCTTATAATATATATATATATATAATATAATATCAATAAAAATGTAATGACAAGAAAAAACATCCCACTCAGAAATAAATTTCCTCGCCAGATCAAGAACCAGACCACGGACTTGCCCGTACCTGGACCGCGTCTGACCTTCAGGGCCACGGAGTCGGGGTCGTACGAGTGTAGGGTTCAGAACAGTCACATGGAAGGCGTCACCAATGTCTCTGCCACGGCCTTTGTCAGGGTCGTTGGTCAGTTGGTCTTCTGAGTTTTTTGTTGTTGTTGAATTTGTCTATATATGATTTATGAGATATAATAAAAATACATAACAATAATAAGATTATAATAATAATCATTATTATTATATAGTAATTATAGCAAATGGATTATTATTATTTCTTGAATCGGTTTGTTATTATTATATGATATTATTTTATTTATTATTATTATTATTATTGTTGTTGTTGCTGCTGTCTGCAACTACTCAGACAGTCATGCCATTTTTAATTTGATGACAATTAAGGATTAAAGAAGTTTTAGGGGGGGGTGAACATTGAACGCTGCTGGAGTCAGCTGTTGGAAGTTGTTGTTGTTGATGTGGCTTTTGTTGCGATCTCATGGCGTTGCTGTTGCGGTTGTTGTTGTTGGATTCGCTTGGTTTGATAATGATCCTCTAACTTACTTATGCTTATTTTAAACTTACCTCATGCCTTTTGTTCTCAATTTTGTTCTTTTTTTTTTATTTCCTCTCCCCTTCCGTGACGGCCTCCGTTTCCATGACGACGATGACGCGCTGCCCACGACGACAACAACAACAACAACGACGATGTCAACAACGACCGACGATGCGGTGAGTCACTTTGCCGTGGGAAACCAGACTCCATGGCTTAATAAAATAATATTATTGACTAATATTAATTCATTCTTATTGAATGATTTCTAAGTGCCATAGCATTAAGTTCTTACTGATTGTCATCATCATCTTCGTCGTCATCATCATCATCCTTTCTGATTAGGAGGGAAGGATAGCAGAGGACAGAGGCCTCATAAAAGATCTTTGTTTTGCATCTCCGGGGTTTTTTTTTTTCTTGTAACTTCTTCAAAAAAGAATGCTCCAGCAACGTTTGTTTTTTATGTCCTCCGCTGCTCTCAAATGCCTCTCCATCCGTCAATCACCGTGAACTCCGACCTTTGGGTCTACTTTCTCGATGGAAAGGCGAGCCTCATGGCAGTGATGATGACGACGACGACGATGATGACTTTAATAATGCCTTTGTCTCTTGATGATCAGTTAACTAGTCGATAATCTGATCGATTTGAATGGAAATCCCACCAATAGTACACCATCTTGATTTCTCCTGCCTTTCCGTTTCAGTTACGAAGACGGGAGATGCGAGTCATACGAGGGGGAGCTCTGCACCGAGGCCCTGGCGGGGTCGCCGGCGATCTTCTCGAGGCTGTCGGAGCCCGACCATCGGAAGAAGATGGAGACGGCCGTCGCCGGATTCCTGGACGAGATGGAAAGGAGCAACGTTTCGGAGGACTGCAGGATCAAGGCGCTCAGGGTCCTCTGCAAGATGGCCTTTCCGGCCTGCAAAATGGCGCCCAACAACAGGGTGGCCCTCAGGCAGCCACTGTGCAGGTACGAGGACGCGTTTTGATTTTTGCTTGTGCGACTTTGATTTCTGTTCTTATAATGTTATTTTTTTTTTTTTTGAGTCGAGAGCATTTCGTTTCGTTTGGAAGTAAATTGCAATTAAGTTGAAGGTTAAAAATAAAAAAATTTTAATCAAAGAATTAAAGGCGAGCTTATTTTTTTGCGTCTGTGAGTCATCGAGTCCCATGTTTGGGACTGGGGTTGTCATAGTTAGTATGTTGTGGTTAGTATGTTATAGTTAGTATGTCATAGTTAGTATGTTGTTGTTAGTATGTTGTAGTTAGTATGTCATAGTTAGTATGTTGTTGTTAGTATGTTGTAGTTAGTCCATTCACTTGTGACTTCAGTCGGTAAAAAATATTTTTATTGAATATATTGTGCAATGAAATTATCATCATCGTTATTATTAATGTTATTATTATTATTATTATTATTAAAATTATGGTGTTGCCTTTTGCAACAAAAGTCAGTAGTTCTTTTCTTCTGCAGTTACTCTTTGGAAATTCAATGTCAACGTCCGATGGCAGGAGTTGAATCCTTCTCTCTTCGTTCCACCTCGTAGCAATCTTAACCTGTCCATTTCATTTTCATAATCATCGTCCGGCCTACAATATTTTCTATATTTTCCAGGTCTCGTAGCAATTTCCTTTGTGTTTTGTTTTCTTGTAAAATGTCATTTGAAAAGTCTCAAAGCACCAGGGATTTTAAAATTCACAACAACAAAAAATTGGCAGAAAATGGCTTCCGGTAGGAACTCGATTGTTTACAGTCGAAGGCAACTTTGTGACGCAAACGTCGCGGATGCAATTTCGACGCTTTTGTTGTCGGAACAAACGTCGTGATTCGAGGCGTCGTTTTTGGACAGCGTCAGCTGTCTGTAATAATTCGCTCAAATTACTGCTGGTTTTATTTTAAAGGAGACATCTTCCTGTCGTGCTTGACATCACCATTCACTACATCTTCCTTCTTCTTGTCGTGCTTAATGTCACCATCCATTCATCCACCCATCCATACATCTTGCATCGCGTCGGCACGAGGAGTCATCCTGTCACGACTCGTTTCAGTTACTTGGGAGATGTCTTTCAATAGTTGGTTCTGCATTTTTTTGAGCCTGGAGTTTTTAGAAATGATCTTTGTTTACATTTAAAATGGAATCTCGTCTCCTCTTTCGGAAAATATTTTCGTAGCAATATATTTATTTATTTGGCAAACAATTCTAAAAATGGCTTCGAAAGAGTTCGAGTCGTCTCGAGGTCCGTGGATCAAAACGACGTCAACATATGCATCCGTATGAGCTCTAAGATTCTAATTTACAGTTTATTTTTTTCTTTAAATCTCTCTTAGAAATTCCATAGCACATCAGAGGGTGATTTGCTTTTCTCTTCCTCCAGGGAGTCGTGTCTGGCGGTCAGGAATCTCTACTGCGAGGAGTGGTGGGGTCATCTCAAGGTCGGGGACGGGTTCGAGTGCCAGGGTCTGCCGCAGAACAGGACCAGCGAGAAGTGCGAGTTCATCGATTTCTTCTTCGACCCGAGCAACGAAACCGAAACGAGTGGGGATTTTCTTTTTATTAGTCACTGAATTTAATATTAGTTTAGTTTTTAACTATTTATTTAATTATTTATAATTACATTTAATTTTTTTATTTCAAATGATTTTTTTTTGTAAGTTCGATAATCTGGAAATAATCCGAATTGAAATCGTCAAATTCAATTCAATCTTTCGAATCGGCAGCAGACGACTGCTACCGGGAAAAGGGCGAGCGCTACAGAGGTCAAGCAAAGGTCACCGAGTCCGGCTTCGACTGCCAGTCGTGGACGTCGCAGTCTCCGCACAGGCACAAGCTGAACCCCGGCGTCGTGCCCGGCCTGGCCGAGAACCACTGTCGCAATCCCGGCGGACTGAGGGAGAGGCCATGGTGCTACACCTCGAACATCACCGTCGAGTGGGAGTATTGCCACTTGAAGATTTGTGGTAAGTATTGAGGAGTTAGGGGGTGATTTGGAAAATTTAGATGTTTATTATTTATGCTTTGTCTTCTTTTATTATTATTATTATTATTATTATTATTACGTTTTGTCATATTACAGTTATCATTATCATCAGTTATTATTGTTATTAATATAATTATATTATACAATTATTACACAATATTATATTATTGTTATTATTGTATTATATAATACATTATAATTATAATACACTAATTTTCTTCTTCTTCTTATTATTATTATTATTATTATTATTGACTTACTCATTAATAATTATTAATGAAGTTAACCACCTTCACAAGTTGATCCATTACCTTTCACAGATAATTCAACAACGACTCAAGTCGGCACGATCCACCGGGAGGCGTCGTACGACGTCGCTCCCGTCCTGGTCGCCGTCGCCGTCGTGCCGTCGACGTTACTTCTCGTCGGCTGCGTCGTCGTCGTCTGGAGGAAGTGGCGACAGCTGCGGAGTCGCAACCTCTCCGCTCTGCGCTCCCCGGACGACGAGAACCTCATGTCGGAACTCAGGCAGCTGCCGTCCGTCGAGCTCGTGGCTCCGTCCGCGTCGCGTTCGGCTCTCTTTTCCGAGTACGAGTTCGATCGCAACCTCGTGGTCCACGTCGAGGACATAGCCGTGGGTGCCTTCGGTCCGGTGTTCAAGGCCCGGCTCGACGCCAGGCAGGGTAACGCGACGTCGGCGACGGACCGGAACGGCGCGTCGGAGAGCGTCCGCTCCGACTCGAACGAGCGTTACGTGGCCGTCAAGATGCTCGACGACGGCTCTGGAGAGTCCGTCCAGCGCGAGTTCGTGAGGCAGGCGTCGCTGATCGCTTCCGTCGACCACCCGAACGTCGTCCGACTCGTCGGCGTCTGCTTCGTCGGCAGTCCGCTCTGCATAGCCGTCGAGTTCATGGGCCGGGGCGACCTTCACTCCTTCCTTCCGTCGCTCAAGCCGTCGCACTTCATCTACTCGTCCGAGTATTACGTGCGTCAACTCTACATCTCCAGGCAGCTCGTCTCCGTGCTCGTTCATCTGGAACGACTGCGGCTGCTGCACAGGGACCTGGCAGCGCGTAATTTTCTCGTCGGCTCGGAGAACTACGCCGAAGGCGCGCCGCTCGTCAAGCTAGCCGACTTCGGCTTAGCCGTCGGCCTCGCGCCGGGCGAGACCGTCCACGTCGGGCTCGAGTCCGAGGCCATAGCCGTGCGGTGGACGGCGCCCGAGAGCATCGCCAGGGGTCACTTTTCGTTCGCTTCGGACGTCTGGTCGTTCGGCGTCCTACTGTGGGAGGTCTTCTCTTACGGCGAAAAGCCGTACGGGCACCTGCAGTCGCTGGAGGAGGTCTCGCGGTTCGTGCTCGGAGGCGGGCAGCTGGAGTCACCGTGTCCGGATCATCCGGAGATCTACGATCTGCTGAGGAAGTGCTGGCACGTTCAGCCCAAGCTACGATGCTCTTCCAGGCTCGTGTCGCTGACGATAGCCGAGATATTCAAGAAGCTTTGACGGGCGACATCAACAGCGACGACGACGGCGTGTGCTTTGTTGCCAGAGGACTGATGTTTTGTTTTGTTTTTTTATTTTATTTTTTATTTTTATTTTATTTTTAAATGTTTCTAATTCTTTATTTCTTTCTTTCTGTTTTTTTTTTTTTTATTTTCTACGCTCCCTTCGCGAAGAATGTAATTATTTCGACGACGTCTCAGATTCGCAATCGTTCTTCTCGTATTTGCTACCAGTTTCGTGGTATTTGAATGTTGGCATTAAACAGGCAAAAGATATTTGTTAGCCTGCTTTTATATTTTTTCTTGTTGTTGTTGTCTCTTCCTCCTCCTACTCCTCCTCCTCTTCCTCCTCCTCCTCCTCTTCCTCCTCCTCCTCCTCTTCCTCCTCTTCCTCCTCTTCCTCCTCCTCCTCCTCTTCCTCCTCCTCCTTCTCCTCCTCCTCCTCTTCTGACTGTTCGCAGGCTTTAACTCTTCCTTCCCTGTCTTGTCGATCCAAACGCTGTACTGGTTTACATAAATAAGAAGAATCGAGAGATTGAACTGTTGACTGAAATTGTGACCAAAAAAAAACAGTTGTTTCTTTTGCTGCCAACGCAACTTAAAAATTTCATTCGACCGAATATATATTTGCATAATTGATTAATTGATATGTTTTTCGTAAGGAAGCCACTGGGCAGTTGAATCTTGGAACTGCTTTGTAATGCTTTTCAATTTCCAAATTGCATTATTTTTCCTCCTCCTCCTCCTCCTCGTCGTCGTCATCATCATCATCATCATCATCATCATCGTGCCTCTCTAGAAATGTCTCCCACCCATCTCAATCCTTTCGTGGTCATTTTGCAGGTGATATTACATCAGTTGATGATATCTGTATTTGATACCAACGTCATAACAACTATTGTTATTTATATTATCATGGCTTAAACAGTGCATCAATTATGTTATTATTTTTCTTTCTCTACCAGAACTCCTTGAATTTATTATCATCTTGTGACCATCATCACCATCATCATCATCATCATCATCTGTCGGCAACAGCCATTCACCTCCGAAACATTTTAATTTTAATTTATATTTATAAATTTTAATTTTAATTTTAGCATAATTTTAGCGACCACCTTTTCAACCTTTAGTCTTCAGCTCTCAGTTTACCTCAAAAATTTATCCTCCTTAGGTTTTTAGTAAAAAACGTTTCCCGAGCAAAACCATCACCAAACGAGTCTTAAGGATTGTCGCTCGGTCGTTTGGTCTCATCATGTTTTCTGATTTGTTACAATTATTTTTTTTTTAAATTACTAAATCGCTGAAAAATCACTGATAGCAGAAAAAGAAATTGAACATCGTCGTCGTCGTCATCACCATATTGATCATCGTCGTTGTGTTTTGACCAGGCTAGGAAAGTGACTGCCTTCTGTTGCATTGTGCTCTCTGTCCATTTTTTTTTCAGAAGTTTGTCTCGTCTTCATGTCGTGCTTTTTGCAAATTTTTAGACTCCTAGGAATGTTAATTCACAAGAAGTGCCAAATATTCATTTGAAAGACATATCAGTTTATTATTATTATTATTAATATTATTATTTTATTTTATTTTTTTAAATTCACCGGGTCATGCCAGACGACCCTAGATTCAACAGTGGAACGAATGTTTGCGCACGAATAGCTTTTCAGACTCCTGCTTCTGAAGAATGAAAACAACGTCTGATGTTTTATAACGTATTTTTTATTCTTGTAATTAAATCGAAAGAAAAAAAAGATTCCTAATCATCCTTTTTGGAATGTTTTGCAACTATTTCGAAAATTTCTTCTCGGCAGGTAATCCGGGGTAATTGTTCTCGTCCTCTTCGTCGAATTTCTTGCTTGTCTCGCTCTGACTCGTTCGTTCCCCAGATTAGCAGCAGCAACATCGCCTTTTGTGTCGGTTTGTCGCTGTTTGTTTCCGGGAAGGACAGTCAGCAGTTTTGTTTTGTATTTTTTGGAGCGCGGTGAGATGCTTGGCAATAGTTGTTTTTAGTTGCCCAATGCCGGGCAAAAATCCTGTCCGTGTTTGCCATCGGAAGACGGGAACAGATTACAGATTGAGTTGCTGTTTTGTTAAGGTAAGTGAAACTTGTATTTATCATAACAACTAGAATATAACTAATAGTAAACGCGAGGTTAGAAAAAGTAGTAGATAAATTGTTAAAGATTTGTTTTGACATTTTATTTATTTATTTATTTATTTCATTTAATCACAACTCAAAGTTTTAGTAACAGTTGTAAATCGTAAGTTCAACTGTTCGTGGCACTAAATGCGAAGTGGGCGTGGGTTAAGATCAATCTTCGCCGTCGGATATTTCGCCCGGACAAAGGTGCACGGAGGCCTCAGGGTCGTCAAGGAAGTTGCCCTTCGTATCGTAGAACAGCATCTTAAGGCAGAGATCACAGAAGAAGCTTGGATCTCCAGGCGCCAAGCGACTTTTAAGAGTGACCCATTTGGACGGCCGTTCGCATACTTCGCAGGCTGCTCTTTTGCCTCTGCCCCTAAAAACCTCCAACGGATATTCGGCCAAATACTTGCAGTCGGACTCCGAACTGATCCTACAGTCGTAAAAGTACATCAAGTGCTCACAATCGCCCTGGTGCACGTAGAGGTAAGGCTGGTTGAGCCTGATTTTAAGATCGATAAATCTCTGACCCTCCATCGGACGGAAATTAGCCTGATCGAAGTGGAACTCTTCTTTGTCCTCGAGCCATTTTCTGATTGGCTCAGACAGATCCACGGAGCCAGGTTTACGCATGTCATTGTAGAACGTACCCTCTATGTAGAAGAAACCGGACGTGATGACGTCTTTCATGGCTTTGGCCGAACGGTGGTCGGGGTTTTGGGCGTAGTTACCAGCAGGTATATCGTCGTAGAAGCAGGGCAGTTTATCCCTAAGAGAGGTCAAGGTCGATTGGCCGAGGACCTCAAATTCGGCATACTTGACGTTCGGTTTTATGAACCTGTTGGACTTGTAGAAGTGCACTTTTAATATTACGTCCGGCTTTTGGAGTCTCTGGCCCTTCTTAGAGTGTTCAGATATCCTGTTAAGCAGGGTATGGGCCAAAGAGCTATCCAGTATATCAAAGTCTAGATTCGGCAGGATTTGGCAATTTTTCTTTTTGGATTTCTTCGACCTCAGCTTCAAAGAGCAAAGATTGGCCTTCTCTAAGTCGATCTTTGTTCTGAATTCTTTCGTTTCCATTGCTTCGGAGACAAAATTCTTTGTTTTGAACATCTCCAGATCATTTTTGTGGCTTTCCTGGACTGAAAAGTCCGTCAAACCAAAATCCTTGTCGAGCAGAGAGGATTGCTCCAGAAATTCTTTGAGAACGATAACGCCGGAAGGATCCATATTCCCTTCTTTTAAAAATTCAAATGTGTTTAAAATCAGGAACTTGTTTTTTAATCTATTACGACCTATTATCTTTTCTTCACGGGGTTTAAGCATTACATACCCACCACTAGCTTTAAAAGAGTCTGAATCGAATCGTAATACAAAATATTTTTTAATTAAAATTATTTATTAAATTTTTAGAATAAAATACATGAATATTAAACTATTTGTTCTAAAATTATTTTTAATAATTTAATTTTTTTTAAATGCTTACCACGTTCTGGCTAATAAGTCTTTAGGTTAGTAGCAATTTCAGAAATATTATCTGAGATGAAAAGTAAAAAGCCACTTTTTTCTAAATATCTGTATTTTGCGGGCCGTTTCAGGCGCCATGTTATAACGTATTATCAGATTATGTACCAGAGCGATCGTCCGAATAATTTATAAAAATTATGAAACAAATATTGTTCTTAATTGATAACATTATAACTCCTCACAGATGTTGACACTGAAGTCGTGGTCCCCACAAGAAGACGAGGTTAAACAATGCAATTTATTAAAAACAAGTCGCTTGAAGCAGAAAAAATGGAATTCTTTAAAAAGAGAAATAACAGTTGTGCAAATTCTATTTCAACATGCAGGCCTTATAGTAAGCTTTGTTCGAGCGCAGATGCTTGTAATCTTGGAGGGCATAGACCATGTCCTTCATGTTAGCCCTTTTAGACCGAGGTTGGGTCAGAAGAGAGGACCTAAACGTTGGACCGGTACTGGAAATCTTCGACCTCTTGCTTCCAATGGCTTGCAAGGCTGCGTTGTTGCTCTCGTCTATGTTTATCGAATTTTTGGCCTCCTTCTTCTCGACTATTCCAACTGATTTCGAATCGTCTCGTCTGGAGTTGGCCTGATGGATTTCTTGGACGAACTTGATTTGCCGTCGGACGTTCGTCGTGGTCGAATATCTGTCGTCGTTCTTATAAATAGCCAGCCTGTGGGCCGTATACCTACCCAGGCTTGTCAGTAAATTGGCCTGCATCTCTCTGGTCGCCTGGGATAAGTAGAGCACAGCTTCTGCACTGAGAGAAAGATTTTTCTTTATCAAAATCTTCTCCATCCTGATCTTGAGACGATCTAAGTCTAGATAGCTCTCTTCGACGATCTTGGCATCTTTCAGAGAACTGAATGAGATCGTTGGAACTACGTTGTTGGCTTCTTCTTTCAGATTAACCCCTGCCATTGCAGTGACATCGTTGATGTCTTCGTCGTTTTCCATGGATTCGTGTTTTCTTTTTACGTTCTTTAGCATTTGAACTCCCGGAGTCTGTGCGGATTTTGGGGTCTGAAAGATTTGCTGGTTTTGAACGTTTGTGCTCAAAACGATAGGCTGGAGCGGCAGTTGGCCCGGAGTCGAGTCTCCTTTGACAGCAATTAAACCGTTCGCATTGTTTTGAACTTGGAACAACACCTTGCCTTGGATTTGCTGAACATTCGGGCTTACAACGACGGACGGATTGATTATCTGATTAGTCGTCGAAGGACTGTCACGAGCGACAACGGCGACAGGTTTTTCTGTCGCAGCAGCGGCAGAAGCGTTATTTGCGGCAGACTTCTTCATCATTATGTTACGCATTTCGGGAATCGTATTTTTTAAGAACTGAACCATTTCAGGTGCCAGCACTTTGCCAATGATCTCGTTCACTGAGGCTACGAATTGTTCCTCCGTCAGTTTTCTCGCGAACAGACTGCTTGTCAATATTTTAACTTTCATGCCGTTCTCTTCGCTCTGCTCTTTGGCTTTCTGATACAATTGGTTGATGAAATTGTTGCACTTTGCAACATCAGGCCTGAGTTCGACTTTCTGCGGATCTGAACGGATTTGGCCGTTCGAAACAGGCGTAGAGTTTGCAGGTTGGACTGGTCTCACTAGCGTGGGAGTAGACTGAAGAGCCTGCTGTAAGGGAGGAGGCGGAGTACTCGCTCGGGCGACTAAGGCCGGTGATGCCACCCGCGCCACCACCTGAGTGACCACGGCTGGAGTTCTCGGCGTCGTAGGCAACGTAGTCGTTGCTAAGGGCAGTCTCTGAAGGACAAAGGGTCTCGCTTGTTGAACCAAGGTGGATGCATTTGGCTGAAGCAGGTTCGGCGTCGTCGGCCTATTTAGGACTTTGTTCTGAGGCCTGAGAGGTAACTGGGCCGGAGAAATATTCGGGGTTCTCTGCAGTTGGAACAGCTGCTGGGGTAGGATGGGAGAGGAATGGTTCTGAACGGGTCTCTGGATTGGGGTACCTATTAAGATAGGCTGTTGGACCGTGTTGAATGCATTACCCTGGTGCATCAGCGGAATGACATGCCCTCCAGGCGTTCTTATAAATTGTTGATTCTGATTCGGAGCTGCATTTGAGGTCAGTCTTATGATATTTTGTTGTTGTTGTTGCTGCTGCTCGTGCATGTCCTAGATTGGAGGAAATGTTGTAGAAGGTGGTTTAATTTGTCATTTATTTACTTTACTAATTAATTCAATATATTAAATACTCCTCGAAAACAAATAGCAACATTTGTTTTTAATTGAGAAGGCAAGTTTTCTTTGAGTGTCATTGCAATATCGGCTTTCAATTAAGCCTTGTTTTAAGAACGCTACCCTCGCGAAAACATTGCGTTTGCATGTCAGATTCAAATAAGTTAATGTCATTGTCGAGGTGATGTAACAAACTATCAATAAACACATTATTAGGCCCGGTAACCAGTCTCCCAATATATCAATAACCCTGACAGATTATTTCAAGCCGACCCGAATAAAATCACTTAAAAACATTTTAATGACAAGCAGGTGGAAAGAAACATCTTGTCAATGAAAAACCTGGCACAATTTACCTTTTATTTACGGCCCAATGTCCGTTGATAGCGATCTTCGTGTTTTGTTTATATCCTGCATATGGTCGCGCTTTTTCGCCCTACCCAACGTGTTGTTTAAAGACCGTCAATGCATGGAACTTAAATTTTAAAATCAATAAATTCAAATTTGTTAAAAATTTATGCCCAGGATTCTCAAATCCTTTGTTTGCGGTAAAATATTTAAAAATAAATTTAAATTATTAAAAAGATAACAATAACACACCCTAATTAGTAACTTAATAGTAAAGATTCGACGCTACCCTGGCGAACGTTTGGTAAATAACAATCCAATAAATCCTGATTTCACACGATGGCGAATTTCAATCTCGTGCTATAAACTTTTATTACTGTTTCCATTAAAATTACGAATTAAAGATATATTTTATTAAAATATAATTTATTTTGCAATTTAGTTTTAAAAAAATCATATCAAACAGAAATTAAAATTTGTTCGAACCTTGAATTCTCTTCGAAAAACTATCTGAACTGAAAACTGTAGTCACATTTTAAAAACAACTGAGAACTAAATACATTTAATTGTTTGGAAAGTATCGTCATTATCAAATCAATTGTCAATAAATCAATTAAAGACATATTTGTTTTATATTAACATAATATAACTTATTTTAAAAGTAATAATTTCCATGTCACCCCACAATTCATAAAACCCCACATTCATAAACTGTTATTTATTCATTAACATAATACTTAACATTATTATTAATCATCATCGTTGTCATCATCATCATCATCGTCGAGGCATCTAACCAGTCAAACAAGGGGTAAACATTTTTTCTCCTCTGAAGAAGACAAACTCTGTTGATGGAAGCCACCGGAGGTCAACTTTCTTGACCCGCCGGGACCAAAGGTCGTGACCTCGACGCTTTGCGCGGGAATTTCTCGCGCGAGTCGGTGCGTGATTCCGGTTTGTTGGCCGCCATATTGAATGAAGAGGAAGACTAATGAAGAGCATTGATCGGGCGATAATCCAATGATCCGAGAGGCATAGAAATTACAGCATTCACAGCCGGTTCACTGTAAACATCGCAAGGGGAATCTATTCATTTATTCAATTTTATTCTCCTCAATTTTTTTTGAGTGGATGGATGTGGAAGGTCTCTTTGACCTTGAACTACTGAGGTGGTTCATTGATTGATTGGTTGGTTGGTTGTCAATCTCTGATTTATCGGATTGAAGTGTTCGAGGTCTGAATAGAGTGATGATGATGATGATGATAACTCGGAGTTTTCAGATTTTTTGTTTGCTTAAAATGGAATTAACTTATAAACCTGAAATGCAGAGAAAGCTATTTTTGTTTCCCAATTGAAAACGACAGCCAATGGCTAAATGGGAAAGCATCGTTCCATAAACAAGCTGAAGCTTCCATTGGAGGAAAAATCATTCAATCGATGCTCATTAATAATTCAATCATCATTCAATATTCATGTAATCACAAGTCATGAATAATAAATTAATCAATCAGCCGCATGATTGGCAGGTCCAATACATATTTGATTATATCCGGGTAAAGACATTCCAAAGGCTTCAATCCATATCCGCCCAGGTGAGTCATCCGTTTTACACACGCAGGGCTGGAAAAGAACCCCACGTCAAATCCACTCATAAATCCACTCCTAAATCCACCCACCCCAACCCACTCATGGCCTCCCCGGAGTCCATCTTCGGCCCGGCACCCATGACGACGCCTTTTCAAGAGCCAGACACGCCATATTGTTTGGCAGAGAAAGGAAAACATGAAAGGACTTCTGGTAATTAACTTTGGAGTGAGTAGTGATTATTCCCTCGATGGCCAAGCGGTCTATGTATGTATGTATGGATGGAAGGATGGATGGATGGATGGATGGATGGATGGATGGATGGATGGATGGATGGATGGATGGATGGATGGATGGATGGATGGATGGATGGATGGATGGATGGATGGATGGATGGATGGATGGATGGATGGATGGATGGATGGATGGATGGATGGATGGATGGATGGATGGATGGATGGATGGATGGATGGATGGATGGATGGATGGATGGATGGATGGATGGATGGATGGATGGATGGATGGATGGATGGATGGATGGATGGATGGATGGATGGATGGATGGATGGATGGATGGATGGATGGATGGATGGATGGATGGATGGATGGATGGATGGATGGATGGATGGATGGATGGATGGATGGATGGATGGATGGATGGATGGATGGATGGATGGATGGATGGATGGATGGATGGATGGATGGATGGATGGATGGATGGATGGATGGATGGATGGATGGATGGATGGATGGATGGATGGATGGATGGATGGATGGATGGATGGATGGATGGATGGATGGATGGATGGATGGATGGATGGATGGATGGATGGATGGATGGATGGATGGATGGATGGATGGATGGATGGATGGATGGATGGATGGATGGATGGATGGATGGATGGATGGATGGATGGATGGATGGATGGATGGATGGATGGATGGATGGATGGATGGATGGACGGACGGACGGACGGACGGATGGATGGATGGATGGATGGATGGATGGATGGATGGATGGATGGATGGATGGATGGATGGATGGACGGAGGGATGGAGGGATGGATAGAATGGAATACAATTATATGAAATAATTCTATTACTATTAGTCATATTGATTGATAAATTATATAAAACATGAAAAAACGTCTTTTTTTCAATATTTATTTAATTGGAGTTTATATCCTCCATTTAAAATTTCTCGGAAGACTGATCGAAATGAATGTTAAATGTCTAATATTAAAATATTCAAAATGGCTGCTCGGCAATGCGACTACAATGGAACCCGCGGTGCATTCAATAATTCAACGGCTAATTAATAATGCATGAGGTCAATTAATATTCAAATCATCCTCATCGACGGTTGGTTGGTTAAGCTGGGGGTTGATTAATAATTCATTAAGGCAACGGGAGGCAAAGTTTGAAGCTTGTTTACATTTGGGGAAAGAAAAATGCGGTAAACAAATACAAAGATCGAAAACAACAACAACAACAACAACAGCGACAACAACAGCTCTCTTTATTGCTTTGTCGTTGTAAACTGCCGGTAAAAATCTAGCGCTATATGAATTTCTGCTTTCAACAACAACAACAACAACAACAACAACGGGAATGGCTATAAATAGATTGCTTTAAGTGATGTTGCAATAGTCGCCAATGATGATGCTTTTTATCTTTAGGGACATCGCGACTCAAAATTGATATGTATCCTCTGTGACGATGGATGGATGGATGGGGTAGATGGATGGATGAATGGATGGATGGATGGACTAGATGGATTGCTTGGATGAATGGATGGATGGATGGATGTATGGATGGAAAAACGTTCCGTGGAGATGTAAAAAAGAGAGATGGCGAGGGAAAAAGGAAGGGGAAAGGAATTAAATATTGGCAAAAGTCAATAAGCACGTAGTCGGCATATGCCGATCGCTCGCCCCTCATGGAAAAGCCTAGGGATGGATGGATGGTTTGATTGGATGAGGTGAATGGATGAGCCCATGGATCGAAGGATGGATGGATGAATGGATGGATGCTCTACTAGAAGGATTAGGCTACCGGAAAGCTATCGTTGATGGATTCATCTCCGTGCGCAACGCTCTTCCAGGTAATTCCATCCTCTGGAGTTTCGTAGACGAAGTGCAGAGGTAGAATAAAGTTAAAAAAACAATTTCTCCCAAAGACCCAATACAGGCTTCTGTTCCAGCGTTCCAATCTCGCCGTGACCTTTAACCTCGTGCCTTTTGCCCCGCCGCAGATCGGGGACGTTGCAGATCGGCGGCAGTCGACGCCGTCATCCGAGCAAGATTTGAAGGCAAAGTTCGAGTCCAAATCGATTCGAGAGGGAAAGGCAAAGGCGTGCCTCTTCTTGACCACTCTGATGTTATTCTCTCTCTCGAAGCTGGTACAATCGAGCAGAACTAGTCTCAGCTGCTCGACGAAGAATCCGACGCAGACCAGAAGGAACCAGACGAGAGAATACAGAATGAGGACGAGTACGAAGTCAGACTTGGACGTGTAGCCTCTGAACAGTCTGTAGATCGTTACTGGAAGTATGACGTCGCTGAGACACTGCAGGGTGTCCACGCCGGTGGCACAGAAACACCTGACGACGACGTAGGCCGAGGCCTGGAAAAGACTGAAGACGATGGCAACGGAAGACCAGAAAAGGAAGACTAGAAAGTGTCGCTGGTTCTTCAGTCCGACGCAGGCGGCCGCGAAAAAGCAGTGATGGTCTCTCTTGAGGACGCAGTAACCGCACAGGCGGCAGTGGTGCGCCCTCGGCGGCCTGACGAGGTTGCACGGCCTGCACGGTTTCCAGGACCAGTAGGGATAGACTATGATGTGTCTGCCTTCGGGTCTCCTCGTCCAATCTTCAGGGACTCGATTCCCCTCTACCTGTCGGTTCTCTTCGGTTCCAGTAGCTTCTTCTCCGCAACTGCTTTGATTGGCTCCGGCGTTCCAGGCTTCTCTTTCGAACTTGCGCAAGTAGATTCTCTTGTTGACGTCGATCTTTGTTGCGTCTTCGTTGCTGCTCGAGTGTCGGTTAATGTCTAGCAGGCGATTCGTTCTCGACTGAATTGCACTGCAGTTCAGACCGTCGTCATCTTTTTCGCACCTTCCGTTCTTTCGTTTGCCCGTCTGGGACTGTTTCAGGGGTAGCGTTCTATCGGAGGTGACAAAACAGGCCTCGTCGGTTTGCAACGAAACCAAGTACATTGTGTCATGGTTCCAGCGATTGCACGGGTTCTGCCCTACTGGTCTTATGCTGGAGAGAGGCAAGCAATAGGTTTCCTTTCGATTGGACGAGTAGGTAACCCTCGTTCTCAATTGGTCGAGGTCTATTTCGAATCCGCCAATCAGATTCTTCATGTCGTCCTGTCCGAAGGCGATTGGACGGTACCTGGAGTCAACGAGGTGAAGGCAGAACCAATTGGCGACCATTTCCAAGAGGAGAATCGTTGCCAACAGCCGCTTGACAGTCAAGAGCCAGTCGTTGTTGTAGATGGTCGGAAGAACGTGGCACATGCCGCAGCAATAGGTGGTCAAAACAGTCGCCCAGAACCACAGAAGTGCCAGCTTCGGAGGGCAAGACGATTGGCATTCGAGGGCTCT
The DNA here is from genome assembly GCA_034509925.1 of Hirudinaria manillensis. Classification (NCBI taxonomy): domain Eukaryota; kingdom Metazoa; phylum Annelida; class Clitellata; order Hirudinida; family Hirudinidae; genus Hirudinaria; species Hirudinaria manillensis. The sequence goes on from CM067534.1 coordinate 8,780,507, forward strand.
TTGTTTCAGGAGAAACATTTCTGTTCTCGTTTTCTATTTTTTTGCCTTGAAGAAATAAATTAGTAAAAATTATATTTGTAATTTATACAATTTATTAAGGAAATGATGTTAATTAATAGTTAATTTACAGCTAATTTACGGAGTATTTGGTTGTGAGTTGACGGATTGCATTTGGAATGGATCCAACTGGCTTTTGCTTGGTTCATTAACCGAGCGCTTCGAGCAAATAGATGGGAAAATAAATAAATAAATAAATAAATTATCAATTATTTATGCGAATAATCGCGCGTGAATAAAATAAGAAATAAAAAGAAAGATTAAGCTAAAGATTATTAAGAATTTTAATTTAAATTAGGGAAAAAAACGTTTCCAAAATTCAGGCACCTAAGAAACGAGATTAATCGTATTGATTAATGGTAAGTGATTTTCCTGAATATATTTTCGAGTTTTTCGGTTGTGACGTGATGACACATCATGACGTGCGTCATTTTATGTATCGATATTCTTGGAAAAAGCGCTACATAAGCGGCTAATCTCAACCGTGAGGATGACTGAAGGATTAAGGGCTATATAAATTTCTGTAATTATATTTGCTTTACTGCGTCCTTTATACGCCACGTCTTGTGAACAGTTTCGACTATTTCTGAGCATTCTTTAACTCAGTTATTTTCATAATTTTCCAATTAATTAATAAATTCACTTATTTTCAAGTCCATATTTGTAGCTTCGATTTCATGTCGGCGTTGAATTCATCTCCAATTGCGAATCCAATTGACCGAATAAAAATATTCACCGAGAAATTCGTCAACAATTCACCTGGCAATTCATCAGCTCATCTCCGAGAAAAAGGGCGAGAAAATCTCCCTCCATTTTCCTCGATAGGGCGCCAGGAAATATGCCAGGGGAATATAGATCAGTGTCGGGTGAAAGGTCGAGACGATATAAATGAAAAAGAAACATAAAAAAAAAACTTCTCGAGAGGGGGCAGTTTTTTTCCGACAGAAGAGATTGATGACTAGCGCCAAGTCACGGAGTCGTTTCTTCCAGGCCTGGCGTTCCATTTCCATGATCCATGGATGTTCCTCTCATCCGCATTCTCTTCCAACTTTCTACGGCTCTGCCTTTCAATTTTCATTTGCGCTTCACCGGCGCAAATCGACGTTGACGAGAAGCTCCGAGCAGTAGCAATGAAGGACTGACGTCGCCGGGCTAACCCTAACCCTAACCCCAACACTAACTCTAACCCTAACCACAAACCTAACACTAACCCTAACCCTAACCCTAACACTGACCCCAACCGTAACCCTAACCCTAACCAGAGGGTTTACAAAAGTGATTCACTTTTACGCTCACATATTACCACTCGTATGGTTAAGTTTTCAGTCTCCACCGCTTGTGTTATCGTCGTCGTCGTCATCATCATCATCATCATCATCGTCATCGTCATCATCGCCATCATCGTCATCGTCGTCCTCGCAGACGATAAACACGCTCCCGAGAGGTACAGCAATTCATTGAAATTCCTGCCCGGTTCTGCTGATCACATGTGCTGTGTTTTTTGTTGTTACCTGCCTCTCGATTCCGGTCTGGAAAATCAGGTACAGGTATTTCACGTCACGGTTCGATTGGCAGCAGGTGAAGCGTGAAATTAATGTGACTGAATCTACCTGGTACGCACGGAGAGAAGCAATCGAATGCTCTTTTCCTATGCTCCTCGAGATATTTACGAGCGTCCGTTGTGCAAGAGATGGCTCTCTATGAAAACTTCCAGGTGACTATCATCGTCGTTTTCATCATCACCATTATCACCATCAATTCTATCGTCGTAAATCAACGATGTTATTAATGCTAGTATCGACATCAAGATCACGGCCAGACATATGTCATCACCGAAAAGCCCTGGCCGTCATCGTCGTCATCGTCATCGCCTTCATCGTCGTTGTCGTCTTCGTTCGACCTAGATAAGATCGCAAACGGAGAGAAAAGCGATGCACCTTTTGTGCGAACTTCGCAAGCGCATTTAGCGGCAGGAATCTTCACGCATGGCTGCTCCAAGGTTCTCTAAAAATATGTTTTGTATTTTCTACGTGCGCCTCGACATGCTTGACTGGATGCGTACGATTGCTGATGGATGGAGGAATGATGGGGCATGAATGCCCTGCGAATTTCTCATTCATTTATTTATTTATCCACCTACCCGCCCACATATCCATCTATCCGTCTCTCCTCACCCGTCCATCCGCCCATCCATTACCAATAGAAGTTATAATGGTATACCATTATTTCACTAACCTTCTTCATTGCATAATCTCAACATACATTTGTATCTGTTCAAAATTTACTGCTACTTCAATATTATTACTATTTTTTTTAAATATTTTTATTTAGCCAATAAATCATAAAAAATTAATATTTAATTTTAAAAATTCAGCTTGAATTTCAAACCTTCGTTTCAAAAACTTGTTCTTTTTTATTCTTTTACTCTCTCTTCCAACCTCAACGCTTCCAGAAGCTGAAACTCTTGAATCGATCGTGGTGACCTCCGTCCTTCCAATCCATCCAATAGAAACCAATTGATGATTGACCGACTGATTGATTGAACCTAATTCAAAAGCCTAGCATCAAATCGCACCAAACCCATCCAACGCGACCTGAGGGATGGAATGAGACAGACAGGCAGGCAGGCAGGCGAGGTCTAAAACCGTTCCTCAAGGCGTCAGGAAGTGAGAAATGATCTTTCCATGGCAATAAATACGTGGCCGACGCCTAAAACATGGAATGCATCCTCCGTGGATGAGGAACACGCACGCGCATGTTCGCAACATCGCTGATCCTGTGATGCGCATCTGATCCAATTACGTGTGGCATTTCTGGGCTTTCTTTCTCGACAACGTTAGGCCAGTCACCCCAACCACGCACCCATTCTACTCACGCCTAACACCAATAGAACCCCCATTTTTGCACCCAATTTCATTGCCATCCAATTTAAGGGGGGTCATGGGAAAGCCCTTGGGTTAACCTCTTGATTGCTTCACACTGGGAAGTGGTTATTGTACCCTAATAAGGATTAAGTATTGTTACAAGTGTTGATGTGATGATGTGTTAATGGTTTTATAAAATCTGTTTGATTGAATTGAACGTTCATCTATTTAATATTTAAATATAAATTCGAAAAATGTGATAAATTTTCCTGGGTAAATATTCTTTGAAATTGGAAAAAACAAACTCATTTTGAAAAAAAAACGAAGCCCCGTCATGTGACGTCACAGCTTGATGTTATGAATCGTCTGCCTAACATTTTGAGGATTGAGAAACCAAAATTTAATCGTTAGAAATTCCAGTTTATTGAAACTTATAAAAATATAAATAATATAAAGCCCAGCAAATCTACGCTTAATAAATTACTAATTACTTTAACAAATCTGTATACAAAGTATGTGTATATAAATACTAATTGATGAAGAATTAAAATTTTTTAAATATAAAAACGTAGAAACCAGATTAAATCAGAATACTGACTTAACCAAAAATGCATATAACCCATATTTTCTATCAAGTCGATAGATGGCACAAATAGATAGATTTAAATAACATTGTATTTATTTATTTTTATATAAATACCGTAAATATCGCTGGAAAATTTTGTTTTATAAAATAATGTAAACATTTTAAACGTCTAATACTTTCGACCACCTTAAGCATCAGTTAATCATTTGTTTTGATTTGTGTTGCGAGTTTCGATTAAAGTCGTGCGTCGCATTTCGATCTGATGAGATGTCTTCGGGCGCCAGGACAGTAGTAATTCTCAATTTGTACAAACAGTTGCTTAGAGAAAGCCAAAAATTCAGCAATTACAATTACAGGTTACAATCAATTGTTTATTTGCGAATAATCTTGCGCCAGGAATTATCTTTCGATGTTGCAACAGATCTTATGCTTTGAGGAGGATTCGCGATGGATTCAAGACTTCAAAGCTCGAAACCGATCCTGCCAAATTAAATGAGGCACAGAAATGCGCCGAAGAAAATCTGGAAGTTATAAAGAGATCGGTAAAATAGGCACCAGATATTTTCTGCCCACTTTTAAGCTAATAATAACCTTCTCCTCAACGTTTTTTCCTCAAGGTTATCATGGACAACCTGTACAGATCGCCACGTTTGGTTATAGAAAAGAAATGTTGAAAGGGACCACAGAAGAATTACCCCCTCACAAACCAAGAAGGTTCAGTGTCTATAATACAATAAAAACCACGAGTTTTTGAATGCCTTTGAATTCACTTTGTTGGAAAAACGTTTTCAAAATTCAGCAAGGAACAATAAACTGAGTCAAAATAAATTCTCAAACAATGCGTCTGGAAATGAGTCGAAAAACGGATCAGAAGCCAGGCGGAGGAACGTGAGGGAGAGTCGAGCAGGGCAGGCGGGTGGGTGGATGGATATGGCTGGGTGGGGAGTCAAAAATTAATCAAAGTCTTCATTTCATCCTGAGATGGCATCAAGATATTTCGCAAAAAAAAAGAAAGAAAAACTATTCTAAATGCACTTGGTTTCAACAATTGTTACCTCTGCGATTAGTCATCGTCGTCGTCGACGACGACAATTGCTTTCGAGAAATGCCATTAAAATCCAAACATCAAAACAAAAATAGGAAAAGCAAAAGACGGGGGTGGTGGCAGCACCCAACCCTGCCCCCCGGTCGTTCATGCATAATTAATTAGTGGAATCAAACTCAAGGAAAATGTTGCTCACGATTCATTATTTGTAAATTCATCATCAATGTTATTATTGTTGTTGTTGTTATTATCATTATCATCATCGACGTTATGATTGTAATACATTCACAGGGTCGCCTGGAAAAAAAGAAGAAAAAGAATAACATGCAACGATTTAATTTGGAATTTCGAACGCAAACGTGCGTATTTACACGTCCAAAAGAAGAAGAGGAGGAGGAGGATGATGAAGACAAGGAGGGGTGACTCGAGAGATGTTCGGACGATGGAGAAGTGAACGAATAAAAACGAAGAGGGATCGCGATCTCCGTCTTCTGGCGAGGGGAGGTCGTTAGGTTCGAGGTTAGGGGTCGTGCAGTACAAGTCCAAAGCAGCACTCGACAACACTTAGAAGAGTTTCTTATTGGTCTGGTTGACGTCGACTTGCTCTTGTCGTGGAGTTTGGTTGGGTGTGGGTGCACAGGTCAGTCGGTCAGCGTTTGCCAGTGGTCTTCATCATCTTCAGGGTCTTTTGCATCAGAGGAGCCTTTTGTGGGAAAGCTGTTGGAGAAAAATAAACGATCGTTCAAATCATGTTACATGAATGACTGGAGACTTGTGCTCAGGATTACATGAATGTAATTATAATTATAATAATTATATTATGGATCTTAATCTGGTTAAAGTAGCAGCTAAAGTAGTATAAATGGGGAAATGGGCAGAGAAAGAAGGATTTGCAATGCTACCTCTGCCTCTCAAGCTGGCTCCCATTGAACCGCTGCTGCCTCCGTTCCTGCTGAAGACGTCCCTGGACGATCTCTTCCCCACTCGGGCCGTGCAAGGATCGAAAAACTTCGTCTTGTGTTCTGAGTTTGAAAATCAAAAGCATCGGTTCTGATGAATCGGTTTCGGATTTCGGTGAAAATCTCGATAATTTGCATAATTTAAATATGGAATGAGTTTAATTCTCAGAGATAACTGCTAACCAGTTGCATACTAAATGAAATTAACACACATGAATATTAATTATGAACTAAATTAACATAAATGCTAATTATAAAAGTTAAGCTAAAAGCAGCTAATTATAACCTCATTCTAACGTAAACAAGGCTCTTTTTTGCGTATTCCATAATTTACATGCAATCGAATCGAGAAGTCAACAACAACAACAAAAAATCAACAACACAAGAGCCACAACATCCGACAACAACAACAACAAATCGGAATCAAAAGCAAACCTTCCTGCTTCATTTTTGCAACGTTTGTCGTGAACTTCTGCAGGCATTGTTCGAACTTGGCCTTCATGGCATCTCTTCCGTCCTGGTTGAAATCAATTAATTAATTAATCCACGATTAAACAATCAAAATACGTTATAATTTGTTCGTTAAAAGTTAAAATCATTCTGTGACGTCTGCAGACACGACAAACGTCGAAGGAACAAATTTAGTATAGAACGAACCAGGAATACTTCCCTCCAAGAACCAAACTCGTCTGGCTTTCGACCGGGGTACTTGCGGAGGACGTGCATCTTCCAGATGTCGTCTGACTTCTGAACGACGATCTGTCGACGAATTAGAAAAGATGTTTTGAAATTAAATTTCATTAAAAATTGCCTCGTAATTATTTACTTTTTGTAAAATCATTTTAAAATTATTAAAAATATTTCTCAAATTTGATCGAAAATCAATTATTAATTAAATTAACGAATTAAATAATCTTCGAATCCTTTCGGGCCATGAATGGAAAATCTAAAAAAACTGCTCACCGGATTAAAGTATTCGAACCTCTCCAATTGGTTCGGGTTCAGTTTTCTGAGGACTGGTTCCAAGATTTCATAGGGAACATCCCCGATGTACTCTGTATCTTTAAAGAGCGAAGATACAATTGTTTATATTAAATAGATTTTGTTTATAATAGTACAATATTGTTTATAATAATGAAAAATGTTTATAATAATAGTAATAATAATAATAATAACAATTGGTGATGCTTAGAGTGATGTTTTAAAAATTGGCTCACTTTCTATGTTGTCGTAGAGAAGATGTTGAAATTTTTCAATGTACGTAGGAATGTCTGAAAAGAGAAAATAAAAATATTAATTGAAAATTTAAAAAAAAAACCATTCATCAAACAGCCTCTAAAAATGCAATCCGAACGTCCTCACTTTTTTGGGTTTCGACTTTTTTGCCGCAAAACAGACTCGGCACGGCGTACGTCCTGCCGCCCAGGTTGTCGTTTTCGACGACTTTCGTCGCCTGAGCCTTCTTCCTGTCCTCGAACATGGCCAACAAGTTCTCGAGGTGCTCGAAGACCTCGTCCGGATACTCGAATCTCGCCGCTTCCGGCATCGGAGGAGACTTCTCCGGCGCTGAATCTTCCGCCTCGTCGAAATCTTCCTCAGTCTCGGGCGCCGGACTCTCGACGGGTTTTACGACGGCAGACGACTTCTTCGGATTCGAGAGCTTGTGGTTGATGGCCATCAGGAAGGATCCTTCGCCGCCCTCTTCCGGCAGCTGTTCTCTGCTTTCGGTCGATATCACAGATTTGTTGCTCGTGCGAGACTGTTTTGGAGGTTTGAGTCTTTCTTCTGGAGCTTCTGACTTTCTCTTGAGACGATGCTTCCTGGATTTGTTAACAGTCATTAATAACAGAGGAGATTTAAAACCGGTTCTCAAGGGTTTATAATTAAACGAAATAATGCTCGATAATCTCGAATAATTCTAATTCTTTTAATAAAAACGACAATCACTGACTCGGAAGATTCTGGCTTTTTGGAATTCTGAGGCGAACGATTTGTCATCGAGTCGCCGACGCGAGCTTTCTGCGGTGGACTCGGCTCTTCGTCCGACTTGTACTTCTTGTCGACGACTTCCTCTATCAGTCTCCTCCACTTGTCCACCAGTCCGGCAGCTTTTTGCCCGATTCCCAGCTCCTCCTTCGACGTTATGGAGTTCACCAGCTTCCCTATGGATGTTTCCTGGAATAGCAGACGTGTTTCCAAAAAGTGATTTGAACGTTAGACCAAAATCTTGGCATCGTCGTTTTCATCATCAATAAAAACTCAGAGTGGAAACTTTTAGAAGTGAATGTCAAACTCGTGAGAATTTTAAAAAAAAGTCGACTGACCTTTATCATTTCGATGGTGACATTGAGCTTGTTGACTTTCTGTAGCATTATCAGGACCTGAATGGATGAATAGAAAACATTTGATGGACACTCGAGGTGATGAGATCAAATAGTTATAAGACCAGCAACAATAAGCTGCATACCTTATCATCTTCATTTCTCTTCAAAAAGGCATCGAGTTGTTTCTTGTATTTCCATAATTTTGTTAGCACTTCGCTGGTCATTCTAAAACAAATAAAAATGTTGCTTATATTTTCCAACTTTCCAAACCACGGCTCAAATAAGGCGGGTATCAATTAATTTACAAATGCTTGATATTTTCTTTACAATTTTGAGATATTTTTGGATTCATTTCAATTAGGCCAGCACCTTTTCAAGCCAAAATGTTCAAGTTGAAGCCATGCCCATTCAACATGGAGCAATGGTCTATTTCAGAGAACAATCACATTAAAAGATTGCATTTTAAGCTTTCCTGAACAAATTTAGATCCTTGTTGGCTTTATTTTCCAAACAGATGGACATTAATTTTTGAAAAATTCTGATAAACAGCGTAATTAAACAAACATTTGACCATTAAATATTCTGTTGCTGTCTAATTCAATCTAAGAGATGCAACAAAATAGGTTTGGAAAATTCGACTAATAGAAAACGATCAATTGCCTATTGTCAAGAGGATTTTTCCCACGTGGAGCAGCCTCCATCGGGATGTTACATTTTAATGCTAGCAAATAAATTAATCGTGGCGTGATTCGCCAGACACTTGACCATATTTCAATTTTACTTCAGTTAACAGCTGACGTGGATGGGCATGAATTAGACGATTAAATTGGATCGAAACTCAACAAAGAGAAGTAAATGAAAATCGACAACTTACTTTTTAAAAGAATGTTTACTTAATATAAAAAAAACTAAGATCCCCACTCAAAAACCTCTCGACACCACTACGCTCTGATAGTGTCGGGCCAAAACCGAATTTCCATACCTATGGCAAAGACAACGAATGGTATCTCTCGAATGTAAAATCAAGAATTCTGTTAAATTTAATTTTAAGAAAATTTAAACTGAATTTTAATAATTTTGAAATCTTTTTAGAACCATTCGTAAAAAACGACCGAAACTTGCCGCGTTGTAATAATTTATAGCGTTAATTACGTTTGGAACATAGTTGAATGGAGGAATTTGTGACTGCAACAGCAGATAGGCAGAGATGGGAATTCAATAATGAATGAATAATTACCGCAAACATTCCTACGGAGATGTATCAGATAGTATCATGTAAACAATTAAAGATAATTTTGAGTTAAAATAGATATATCCATTGATAAGCCAGATAGAAACTGATACAAAATTGTCTTCCTAAAAGTAACTTTCTTATCTGAATTTGTTTAGTTTTGATACTGTTTGAACAGCAGAAGTAATGTTTCCACCACGGCTCGTGGGGTATTCCATCGCAAGCAGTTTTTGCATTCCTGTTGCGCAACCTATACCAAACCCTTGTTAACAATGTAACTTGTAACAAGCAGGTGAGTGAACTAATTAACAAATGGAAACGCAACAATTTTGACATTAAGTCGCCAAATTATGGACGATGATGCTGGACATTGATTGGATTTCAATATCAATTAAATATTTATTTCAATTAAAAAGACAAAATAAAAA
>CM067534.1:8797500-8800000 GCA_034509925.1 Hirudinaria manillensis
ACCGACCGAACAATCGCTTAATGGAATGATCGATGCCGTTACCATTGACGACGAGTTGCTGCACGTAGGTCAGGGCCGTGCCACCCTGGACGGGCACCTGGCACATGTACTCCCCTCCGTCGTCGACTTTAACTTCTCTGACGACCATGTAGAATGTCGATCTGCCGGTTTTTCCGACCTCCTTGTTCGGATAAAACGATTGGCTGGAGGTGGCGTAGACTTTGGAGCCTCTCATCCAATACAAATGGGGGTCGTCGACTGGCAATTAATTAATATTCATGTTAATAATGGAGTGATGATGATGATGATGATGATGGTGATGATGATAATGATGCTGATGATTTTTTTTGTTATTACTGTTGTTGGTAATATTATTATGGCTCTTGAATTACTCTTATTGCTCTGCTAATTATTGTGGTTATTATTATTATTATTATTATTATCATTATTATTATTATTATTATCATTATTATTATTATTATTATTATTATTATTATCATTATTATTATTATTATTAACCTATTCCATCCATCCTGCACTCCAGTCGTACATCCTCTCCTTCCATGGCTTCCACCTGTTTTTGTTCTCCAAGGAATTTCATCCCTGGTGAAAAGCAGGAATATATATATTTTTATAAAGAAGAATTGAGGACGAATTTTTTAAATAATTATCTTTAAATCGATGAAATATCTTAATTTGATTGAAATATTAATATAATCTTAAATCGATTTAGCCATTAAAACACTTAAAAGAACAAAATTAGAAAAGAAATCATTGTGTATAGTTTAAGAATAATTATTTATATTTAATATTATCTTAATGTATTAACATTAATTAATTTATTTATTTATTCATTTATTTATTTATTTATTTATTCAATGAAGTTCACTTTTAAAAACCGACGAGCGACCAATCACGGAGCACGTCCAATAGCAAGGTTATTCATCAATTTAACGACAACAAACATTTTATAAACGACTAAAAAATCGAAAATAAAAAATTAAAAATAAAAAAAAAAACCCAAAAGAATTTTCGTTCGAAAAGCAGCGTCAAATAAAAGCTTCACCGTCAGAATGATTGATTGATTGAACAGAGAAAGGGCTCCCTTGATTGATGCATCGCTTCTGGACTCTCATTGGTCAGCAAACGGTGTCGGGCCGACCTAATTGGACGTCGGGCCGTCCGATTGGACTAAAATAAGGGTGTCGTACTGACCTAATTTCCAGCATCATCAGCTTCAGTCGCTTGGCAAAGTGGCAGTCCAAAGCCAGTTTTGCCAGAATCTTTCGGGTCTTGGGGTATGGTTAGGGTGACCCAGAGGGTACCCAAAAGGATCCATAGGGTACACAAAACAGTCGCCTGTGGCTTGCCCCTCGGTCGACAGAGAGGCCATCAATCCGCCAGAGCCAAACCTTTTTCTTTTTAAGACACGTTTTCTTTTCTTTTCCTGTTAATAATGGCTTCCTTTTGCGAGTAATCAGGGCCGCCGGGCAACTAATTGGCAACTTCCTGGGCGCCATTTTGGTGCCAAAAGTTCATTCGATCACAAAGGTATCAAGTTGTCTCTCGGTCTCCTGGAATGGGGGTTTTTTTTCTTTTTTTTTTTGCGATTTAAGGACGCTTAATTTCCAGTCGATCACGGATTTTAGTCCAATTTTGTTCTAATTAAATTGTTTTTGTTGTTATTTATTTATTTATTTATTTTTCCTCTGATAAAAAGAGTCTTCTCGGAGAAGGTGGGACTTTCTGAGTGACCCATAGGGTTGGGCAGAAGATAGGGGTGTGGTCAGGTGGAGATGGTTAGTAGGGACTCAAGAACGGCCAGGGATGAAGCAATGCATCATAATTTCATTCGGATCGATACATCGTGTTTAGAGTCGTCAAGAATGAGTTTTCTAATCGAATTTATATTTAGAGGAGAGAAATAATTTGTAATTAGTTTCGAAAATAACTTTTTTTCGACAGCCGAAAAGAGGGAGATTGAGGAAGGACTCATCTTTCGTTGACAATAAATTAAAAACAATAAAATAACAATGAAAATTAAATAATAATAATAATAATAATAATAATAATAACAAATAATAATAATAATAATAATAAATAATAATAATAATAATAAATAATAATAATAATAATAAATAATAATAATAATAATATTAATAATAAAATTCAATAACAAATCGTGATGGAGGCATAAATCAAGTCATGATATTGTAATAATCCCTGACATACGAGGTGACAATCCGCTTGGCTGCCTTCGCGGGTTCATTAATTACAACCCCATCATAATCATCATCATCATCATCACCATCATCATCATCATTATTATTAGCATCGTCATCGTCATCGTCAGCACCATCATTGCTACGGTCATCATCATCAGCACCACCACCAGTATCATTATCATCATCATCGTCGTCATCATCATCATCATCCTCATCATCGTCGTCATCACTCTCATCATCGTCGTCGTCATCATCATCATCATCATCATCGTCGT
>CM067534.1:8802500-8865000 GCA_034509925.1 Hirudinaria manillensis
AAAGCAAAGCCTCCAGAGACGTCGTGCTGCGATCGGGCAGAATTAATCTGTGGCTTTGGTCGAGAGAGGGTTTAAAAAATGAATAAAGAACCCGGCTTTTAATTGGAAGCTTCCGAATGTCCGTGAAAACGATTGCGCGTCACTCGCGTCTCTGTGCCGGAGTTTGATGGATGGATAGATGGATAAATGGGTTTCATACTCAAGTGAAAAGTTTGGACCCATCGTTCATTCATTCATTCAATCATTCATTCAATCCTTTATTCATTCATTTATTCATTCATGCATTCATTCATTCATTCATTCTTTGTTTCATTCATTCATTCATTCATTCTTTGTTTCTCTTTCAAATTTTCACTGCAAAATCATTCTGGACAAATCGTCTGCTAGGAGTGCGCTCGTTTTCCATTACAGGTGCTCATCTTGTATTCTGTAATCAGACGGGGGGTTCCTCGGGATTACGAGGGTAGGTTGGCGGATCTATTATGAATGAATTGACGGATGGACGGGTGGACGATTGGTGAACGCTGGACGGACGGACAGTTCGATGAATGAATTCGACGAGTGGATGAAATTAAACTGAGAGGTATTCTCGTCCTTTTAACTATCCACGGCCAGCCCTTAAATCACGCGATATTGGAGACTTGCGAACAATGGAGCATCACTCCTCCTTCCAAGTCCTTTGTGATGCCATCCACTCATCCGGACTGGAAACAAGTGACGACGAAGACGAAGATGACGATGACGATGATGACGACGATGACGACGACGATGACGATGACGATGATGATGATGATGACAACGTCGATTATGCGGTCGTAATGTAGATGGCCGTATTTGGCATTCACGACCAATGAGGAGTTTATTAACGTCACAACGACTCTCAGTGTTGTTTGTGGCCGGAAGTAATTTTTGCGCTTGAAAAATGACGGGGCGTTTTAGGGAGGGTTGTGTGCCGGGCCGGAATGAAGAGGGTGGCGGACTTGGTGCCGGTGATGGCAGCGAGGCGGATCACAGCTGGCCTCTTGTATAACGTCTTGAATAACTGACCAAAGTAGTCATTCATAACACGGGCATAGAATCATTCAAATGCGAATTTAAATCTCTGATTGCAAATATCAAATATTTTTCTTAAATGGTTAGTTAGTCCTAATTTAGTGCTTAAATAAAGATGAAATAAACTTAAAATAAAATAAAAAGTAAAAAGAAAATAAAAAAAAAATCGAACCGAAGATCATCCATTAATCCATTAGCAAACACCATTCACGCTTTCAACTCCCAAAGATCTTCAAAAACTTTCAAAGAACAAAAAATCGAGCGAAACGATTGTTTACCCTTTCGGCAAAGTGGACTGGCTCAGGCCTAGCCCCTAGAAGACCCAGGCCCAGGCCTAGCCAGCACAGGCCCAGCTCCCAGATCCAAAGCCGTAACTCCAACATCTCAAAAATAAACACAGATAATTTCCCGAGCAGACTTCCGCTCGTCTGGCCGGGAAGACCCCCATAAATCGAGACTAAACACCTACGCAAGGAGCTTCACAAATCACAGACACGTCCTAAGGGCGGTCTCCTCAGGACTGTGAGACACGTGATTTCTTGGGCTCATTTCTGAGTCCGCCATGGGCACGATGGTCAGTGCCCTACGGTCCACGAGGGTGGGTCTACGTGGAGAGTTGGGTGGGTTATTGTGGGTCCACGTGAAGCTTTTAGTCCCTTTTTTTTCATTCGCTGTTTTTTTTTAAGTTTTCTTTTTTTCTAGCATTTTTGACGTGTAGAAATTATTAACACGTCACCGGCTTAATTATCCCCCTTTGACAAGTTTATGGCTTTTAATGAATGACTAATTAATTTGCAATTCTAACACAATTTTTTTTACATTAACAATTAATAAGTAAAATAATATTTAAAATAATAATAATAATGTTATTATAAATTATTATTATTATTATTAAGCTTTTAGTCACAATTATTATTATTATTATTATTATTATTATTATTATTATTATTGTTATTGTTATTGTTATTATTATTATTATTATTATTATTATTATTATTATTGTTATTGTTATTATTATTATTATTATTATTATTATTTATTAATAACATTAAACAGCCATGGCTGACCTTGTACGAAGATGTTATCCGTTTCTATGACGACGAGGACGACGACGACGACGACGATGACGAAGGCGGCAAAATTAGCAGACGATTTCATTACAAGCTACCTTTCCAACAGATGTATGTGGACCAGACAATCTTCATTAAAAGCCGTTAAACAAAAGATTAAAAAGATTAATTTTTAATCGAATTTAATCAATTAATCGATTAATTAGCGATTAATTACGATTAATTAAGACCAATGAATTTCATGATCGTCGAAGCTATCGATGTTGAAATGATTCATTTGACGTCTGCTCGGTTCGATGTGATTAAGTATAGAAATGGCGCGAAATGCCTTTCGGCGAGCCATTTTATACTGCTCGGCCCACGCCATGAGGCCATTCCACATCACATCCGGTTGGGTAGACGGATGGATGGGTGGACGACGGACGGACGGACGGACGGAAGGAAGGAAGGAAGGATGGATGGAAGGAAGGATGGATGGAAGGATGGGTATGATAGGACGGAGGCTTATGGGTTACGGAAAGAGTTACAGTCTAGTTAGAGCGATAATAGGTGTACTAAGGGTTTATGGATTCAGAGGTCGAGAATAATTGAAATTTATTTGAAATATTGAAAAAAATAATTTTTTTTTATTTACAAGGGTAATTGTTTCTTCTATTATTATTATGAGTAATAGCCGAGTATCAATACTTATGGACAACAACAACAATGACGACGACGACGACGAAGATGATGATGATGATGATGATGATGATGATGATGATGATGATGATGATGATGATGATGATGATGACGATGACGATGATGATGACGATGATGATGATGATAATAATCGCAAAGCGTCTACTTTCATGAAGGACGATGGAGAACAATGGAAATATGGAAAGCAAGTTTCGGCTCGAAAACATTCGAACGGCCTCATTATTGAGTTCGTGAATTCACAAGAGCTTTAATGGCGGAATTGAAAATATTTTTGGGGAGGAAGAAATAAAAATAATTAAAAATTAATAATTATCATCATCGTCGTCGTCGTCGTCGTCATCATCATCATCGTCGTCGCCATTAACACGGACGCAATCGTCATCATCAACGTCTTCATCGTGATCTTCGTCAACGTCAAATGTATTCCTGCTCTTCATCCTCCTCCTCCTCATCATCATCATCATCATCATCGTCATCATTATCATCATCACTACTGGAAGAAAAAAAAATGCTGCTTAATTATTAAGCTTACGGTGCCTCGACAGACCAGCAAATTTGTCACCTGGTAAATTGGTTTTTACTTGGATTGTGCAAAAATTATGATAATGATGGAAGGATTGAACTGATTGAAGGATTGAACTGATTGAAGGAATGAACTGATGGAAGGATTGAACTGGTGGAAGGATTGAACTGATGGAAGGATTGGACTGATGGAAGGATTGTTTAGAGGAGTTAAAATTAGGAAAATCATGAAGACCAAATTATACTGGCGATCATTAAAAAGATTTTCATGAAATAAACGAGGAATTATAAATAAAAGAATCAATTTTTAATAAATTAACATCAAAAACAAAGAAATATAATTATCGAAAAATAAATGTATTTATTTATTTATTTATTTAATTAATTTACCCTTTAAACGTGCCTAATTAATGATTCCCCTAGGGGCGCCCTAATTACTGGAAAGTCTTAAACGCTACCCAATTACAAGGCGGGCAGGTTGTTCAGTGGTTTGTGACGAAATTCTTGAGTCACGACTGTTGAGACTGTTTTTCTTTTTAGATGAAACATCAACAAAAACATTTTCCATCTTCGTCGTCGTCATCATCGTGATCATCATCATCACCATCGAGTCCATCAACAATAGCAACAACAACAACAACGTCTTGAGCAATAATGTCGGCAACAACAACAACGACAATCAATCCAATCCATCATCAAGGAGAGCAACAAGTTGTCAATACGTCGACTGAAACAAAACAGCAACACCAACAACAACAGCAACAACAATAGCAACAGCAACATCAACAACAATAGCAACAGCAACACCAACAACACTGTTGCCTTGCAACGTTGAGAATGATCACGGACACCAGCCCTGGAATACGAGACGTAGGGAAGGCATTACGTGATTCTCTTGGCAAAGAATGTTTACCTAGGAAGGAGATTTTCCAGGATGTATCAGCATGCAATTTGGAGCGTCGAATATCAGAGGAAAACAGAGACGGTAATTTTCTCCAGCAACATTCACCACTGAACAAAGTCAACACAAAAAGCCTGCCTTCCGTCAAGCCATCACGATGTCAAGACTAGGAGCCAAAAAAATTGTTTCTATCTGCCGCTAAGTTTTTTTTTAATCTTGTCTTGATTTAATTTCTACTTCAATCGCGCGAATATTCTGAAAAGAATGTGGATAAAATAAAAGATGATTGAAATTAAATAATGATCAGGAATAAGCGCCGCATAAATTCACTTCAACGGATATTCCACATCTCCAGCATCGCAACCGGCTGCAACGGCCTGGAAGCGAGCGGAATTTTTCCATTCAAAATTCATTTCCAATTTGAAACTACATCAGATGCATCATCCATTGAGACGAAAAAGTGAGTAGATGGAGTACGGCCGGTTGGATGGCAGGATGAGCATCAGGGTGGGCAGATGAGTGGGTGGATGACTGAGAGCAGGTCAAACGTAATCTTGAATGCATAATGGATCAGGATGGTGGAAATTAAGTGGACTGACTGAATGAACGAAAGTGGAAGAAGGAAGGAATGAACATTGATGGATCGCGAGAACACTCCCTATCTTCAGGAGTGGAAAAAGCCTGGCAAAGAAGGAAACCTGGAGAACACGAAACGACCTCGGAGTAATCCGTCCCCCGGTTCTTAATTAGTTACATGGCGGCATTAAGAGAATCACTGGGATGTAATGCGATATGACATTAATGACATCATATAGCGGCCAATAAACTCATTGGAAGTGGATTGTACTACACTCCTAGCACTCCTTATTGCTCGACTTTCATTCCGTATCTAACACGTTCTTGTAGGAAGTGGGCAGAAAATTATAAGGCATGAAAATAAAATTTTTTTGTAATATTATGATTATATTCGACCGGAGAAAATTATTTCAACAGCTCCCTAAGCCTTGTCGGATGGCGCTCAGATCCCCGATTGAACTAAGCGCCGCATAAATTATTGGCTTATTGAGTGAAGCGACGCCGGTGCATAAAAACATTGCCGAGAGCGATGGCGCTCATATTTCTAACGATTTAACAAATTGGACTCGTTGTGCCGGCCATTGATCACGCGACAGAGAAAATTTGGCCATGATACTCGTCCATCAATTTTGGAGTCTTTCGTCTGTGCGTAGTTATCCTCATGAATACGATCTGAACTCCTGGCACCTTGACGATGCTTAGATCGCCTTAGTAAGCTTAGTATGCAGTATCGGATGAATTCTACGTAACATTAAGTAGAAGCGATGCAAAAACCCCACATAAATTACCAGACATCCAAACTTTGTCTCGATTTCTTTTCCTTTTAAGTTTTTAAGTCATTCTAAGTTGTGCCTCTCGTCGTGCTTTGATTAGTTTTGGTGAAAGCAGCCATAATTTTAGATGTGACCCAAGACAGCACCAGACGTGATGGAGAACTCAATCGGAGATTATGATAGCGCTCGTTGACATCATGTCACCAATTTGAGGGCCTTTAGATATGGGAGCAAGTTGGATGCGACGTTCGTGTGACTGCCTGTTCCAAGGAGCTTGTTCAAACGAGGCTCGAACTGTAATTATCGTTTCATAAAGTGGAACAGATGCGTCGCATTAGAAATTCGACAGGTTGATAAAATAAACACTGGATTACATTTCAGAATTTGTGCATTTAAGAATATTTCCAGCAAAGTAGCATTTTGGTGGGTTACGTTTAATGAATCACCAGGTTCTGATTATTAAATTCAACAATGCTTGCAAGACTGAACAAATCTGTGACTGCACATATATCTGCTACACATTTGTAATTAAATAAACATCAAGGAGATATGATTCTCATTCTCACAGACACTTGCCAATTTACCCAAAAATTCAGCTGTTCAAATTGTCATGCAACAGTCAATAATGAACGAAGCAATTGCCTAAACTTTGAACTAGCAATTAATATCGAAACAGAGGTGAATTAGGTGGAAATTAGGCTGAAAATATTTCGTTAACGACGACGGTGAACGCAATCGAGTCGAAAATCCTGAAATGAAAAAATAATAGATTCAAAAGTACTAATCCTAAGCTGTAAAAAACAATCAACGAAGATGCTGACCTTCAGCACCTGCACCGCCACCAAAATTTCCTAGAATCTCCCCAAATGAAATATTAACAACCTATGGATTTTCTCGCCCTATCTCGACCGGGGCACGTTTAAATAAAAACCGATCGACATTTCGGGACGTTCGAAAGACATTTAACGGCTCGTTACGTTTAATGACAGAGCGATCAATTCCTGCCCGATCTCTCGCGGCCGTGGTCGTCCAGCTTGTATGCCTCGATGTAGTATACGCTACCCTTTTCGTCCACTCTCCTCAGGGACGGGTTGGGGTGGGTGTTTTCCATGCTACCCAAGGACGTGTACCCGACGTCATAGAGCGAGCAATAAGGGAGACTGAGGCTCCTGATAAACTTCCACAGGAGTTCGTAGGACCAGTGAAGCATCGGGTTCACTCTCGTGAACTCCGGCCACCCGGGGTCGGTCGGGTGGAACTCCCTCAGGTGAGAGCAGTGGGGGTCCGTCAACCGCGTCCCCATGACGACAGCTCTGATCTGTGGATGGGCAACCTTGAACTCTGCAAGTGCCTCCTTTATGCTCCCTTCGAAGGTAAACAGATTGATCTGGTACCTGGCGACCGTCTTCGTGATGAACTTTTCGACCTCGGGGAAAGTCTGACCCCGACGTATGTAGAGACAGTTGATGCCAGAGGCCTGGCCAAATTTCTTTGACATCACTGCGCAGACGAGGTGGAGGAGTGCGGTGCAGTCTTTGCCTCCATTGAAACCCACGCAGACCTCGTTCGGAGTGAAATCTTCAAAACATTTCTCGACCACTTCCAGCGCTTTGGCGACGTCTCCGCCGAATTTCTCGTCCGACCCGAGGCCGTAGACCTTCTCGACGATCCGGTTCATCGGATTTTTGTCGTAGTTTGAAATTACGAAAGATCCAAGACAATCCTCGAGGTATTTCCGGCAGTCTTCGACGGCCTCGTCGTCCTCGGATTCCATGGTCAAAGCCACTTTGTAATAGTTGTTGTGGAACGACGGATACGACCCGATGATGACTTCGTTACCGAATCTCTCGTTGGCCTCCGTTATGACGTCCGTGATGGAGAATTCGTTCTGATTGACGAACAGCTCGTACGTTCGCACGTGCCCTGCCGGATTCCTGAAAACGTCCTCCAGAGCTTCGAAACTCTTCTCCATCAAATGAGGGACGCCGGGGAATATGTAGACATTTTTGATGACGACGAGAGGAAAACTGAGCTTTCTCTTCGTGATTTTGTCAAAACCATACAAAAGCTTGGAGGACTCGGGAACAAAAGCAAGTTTTAGTTTAGGATTTTTGAGGTCGTCGGTGCCAAAGAAATTCTTACAAACATTTACGATATCTGGATGCGGGTATAATTGTTCATTAAAGGCTGCAGCAACACCTTCAAATGTTCTGTCATCATGGGTTGGTCCGATGCCACCAGAGGTTATGACAAAATTGTACTTGTTAGAAAAGGAGAGTACCTAAGGAATTAATATATTTAAAATTGCAAAGATTTTGATTAAATTGACTTTCATCAAAAAAATAATTAACCATTCTAGTATTTATATGGTTAAAAAGTTTTAAAAATGGCAACTACAAACCTCGCTTGATATGGCTTCGACTTCATCTGGCACTACAGAGATTTTCTTGACTTTGACTCCGAGTTGGAATAAACGACGCGTCAAAAACTGCGAATTGGTGTCGGCTGTTTGTCCTTTCAAGATTTCATCACCGATGACAATTATGCCGGCAGTGAGTTGTGGAAGAATTCTGTTCATTCCGTTAATTACGTGATCGCTTTGGGTCATAACTTTTTGGCATAAAAAGGCTCGCTGACCAAGTATCAACTGCGACGCCAACCCGCTTGACAACCTACTGAACATGTTTTTTAAAGCGTGCTATGTTTGCTTAAAAGTTGAACGGATCGACATTTGCGTATGGTATTTATCTTTGAAATGATAAATGACACGGCATTAACTTTTTTTTGCAGGGTATCTCATTTCAAATTCTAAATTCTAGATGAGATCCGTTCAGAATTATGAAATACACGCGTCAAAAGACGCCATGAAGTGTGTTCATCTGAAAAGTAAATATTACAATTGGCTTTTTGAAAATTTCAAGTTTAAGAACTGCTTAAGTTTAGTCATAAGTTGCAAAACAATTTGTCTAAAAAATCACGAACGCCATTTTGCTCTTGAGTTGGACTTGTTTTAAGGAGAGATCAAAACCTAATTATTAATTTGTCAAAAAAATGAAAGTGCTATAATTCATTTTTTATGCGAATCAAGATGTTACGTTCGCTACAATCAGACTTCTATTTGACCTTCAACTCGTGTAGTAATTTTATCATAAAATGTATCATGAAAGAAAACACGTTATTAACTACGTTTTGGACCATTGTGCCCTTTTGACTAAAAACTAAGATTATTCAGTCTTACTTTTGAAATATTTGAACATTACAAGATCGCCAGCAGTCAACTCTGTTAATATCATCAAGTGTCGTGATAGGAGACCACTTCTCTTCAATAACCTTTTCGACTCTTACTCGTAAACTTTAAAACGATCTTCCCCTTCTATAAAGTGATTGTTTTTGACACGTTCCCGTATCGCAATTTAATTATCGCTATGACAGCAATAATATTCTAAGACATGTCATACAACGAATATTTTGTCAAGAAAAAAGACTTTTCCAACGATATCGAACTCCAGTCGAGAAAGTTTCCAACTGAATCTTCTGGAAGACAGAGAGAAGATGACAACAGCTTGACCGGAAAGGAGCTCAGACAGAGACTAGATAGATTCAAAACCAGCGACAAGTTCCATGTCCTCGGAAGATTCATTAACGACTGCAACGTCGAAAAGAAAGATCAATCTGGAGGCACCCTGAACATGGCTTTCGAGACGGATGGGACCGAAGGAACTACCGACGGGGAGGAAATTAGATCAGAAGAATCGGATAACATCGGAGGAGCTGAAAGTTTCGATATTGATTCCAGCTATAGCGAGACTGAAGAGAAAAGGCCGAAGTTATACGAAGAAGAATCTGACGAGTTAGCACTAATACGTATCATTCATAATGTTCATTTCGAATATCCCAACAAACACATAACAAGGAATAGAATTTCTTTAATAAAAACGAATTTATTCGATCACGACATTTCTTTTTTTTTTCATAATTCCAGGGAGACACGAATCAAAAAGTGGAACATCTTCGGCAAATCGGCAAGAATCAGCGAGCAGGCATCAAAAGATGCCACGTTTTCCATTCTTAGGAAGATATCAAAGGTCTTCACCTACCTCCTGTTGATGCCAATTATGCTCGGATTGATACTCGTGAGCAAAGGCTCTTTCTTGATAGCGGTGGCCAACGTAAGTCCAAATAGGCTTCGGAACAGCTCAGAATTCGACAAAGAGATGGTCTGTCAAAATTTCTTAGTCAGTAAGAACATCTCCAAGAAACTTAACGAAAATGTTACCATCATCAAGTACGAGAATTCGACTTACACAAGATGTGTAGACATTCCAGATGGATACGATTCTAATATAATCTTCAATGAGTTTTGTTCTGGACATGGAAATGGTCAGGAGAATGGAGATCCGTTTCACGCAGACGAGTGCATAATTATTCGCAACTATTGGCTTTGGTGTCTTTATCTCATGATAATCACTCCATATATCTTCGTCATCATCAGGTGAGACTCCAAGTGATGGATGATTTACTGATAACATATTTCAGAAGGTTTACATATTTTCGTAATATTACTTAGCATTACTATTTATCATTCAATCGATTGTAATTGCCTGTATATATTGTCCGAGCAGAAATTTATGGAAGAAGGCATTCAAGAAAACTTACCATACCGACATCAAAACATTAATATGGTCCATTTTCATGGAAAGTTTACACTCTTTGGGACTTTGCTGTCTGGTTTTTCTGGTCCTTCCGTCCCTGGACAATTCTCTTCAAGCACTCACCCTACTCCTTGGGGTGGCCTTCGTCCCATCCTGCTTGAAAATATTCTTAAGGTCGAAAAAAGAGACCAAACCGCAGTTGAAGATCATCCTAGACACCATATCGAGTCTTGTCCAGCTCTCTGCCTTGACTCTTTGGCCTGTCCTCATCGGGACTGGCCATCTCAAAGCCAAGAATAGCTCTATCCTCGTCTGGTCCATACCCCTTTCTTTGCTTCTTGTATCGTTTAGATGGAGAGAGAACTACGTAGCCCATCTCGTCAAAGCGCCTAACGCCCTAAAGATTTGTCTTTCGACTCTCATTTCCAAGAACAGCAAGGCCAAGGCCGAGATTCAACTCATAGTGAACTTCTGGAAGATTTGCTTAACGACGCTCTTGCTGCCCGTCTTTGCAAGCTTTCACGTCGAGGCCATGGATCCTTTTTACAAGCCCAAAGGATTCAAGGAGTCGTTCACTTCAGTGTTCAACTTCGATCTCAGATGAGTTTCTCGATGGATTGATTAAGATCCAATTATTCATAATTATCGTAGTTATGATTAAATTATTTATAATAATCGCAGGCCTGTAATTTAAAGTAATAGCATGTAATTTGTTGACATTCTAACATCGCTACATAAATGGATTTATGTTCCTCTTGAGAGGGGAATTTATTGTAATCTTCAACTGATTAGGAAGGCCTCTTGTACATCATAGATAATCATTTTATTGCTATTTGAATCATGCCTAGATCGTTGCAAATAAAAACTAATGACAACAAAAGCAGTAAAATTAAGTAATAAATTGTAAACAAATTGTAATACGGCAATATGGAAATTAGGCTTAATTGTAAGTGAATTGATGATAATACTATTACTATTGATAATAATAATAATAATAATAATAATAATAACGAAATCTGAGATTCAATCCCCATATCTACTAGGTGCAAAGACGAAGATACTGAAGCTATATCTTCCTCCATCCTCCCTTCCATGAAGAGGGATTGGAGCTGGATGTGGCTGGCCCATACGTGTTCCACTCTGGCCTGCTACTTCCTCGCTCGAAGTTCAGCCAAGATTCTCATGCAGAGGGCCTGCTATGCTCTCCCTCTCGTCCTCAGTACCCCCATCCTTTGGCTGGTGCTCATCGGGGGCTGCGAACTCTGGACCCACAACCCGTGCACCTTCTTCGCAGACGTCATGCCCGGCTATCTCTTTTACAAGTGCTATCCTAAGGGCGCTCTGAAGTTCGCGTGGGTCGACCAGCTATGGTACCTGATGCCAGTCTGGTGGCTGTCAGAAGTTTGGATCTCCTGGCACGTTTGGTTCCCCAAGTCGGAAAAATTGGCTTCCGCCGAGAGGTTTACGAAATGTCTTTCGTTGAATCGAATGGTTTAATTATGGCCTTTTTATTATATTTTATCTTTTATAAATTAAATAAAATAAAATAAAATAAGTCAATTAATTAATCAGAATTTTAATTATAAAATCTTTTAATTAAAATGGTGCCCAACAATTTTTAGAGAATACGTTATCGGAATTATCGGAACTCAGATTTATCACTGATAATAAATAAACAATTGTATTATTATTATAATTATTATTATTCATTTAGATTATTTGTGCTGCCTCTATACGACGGCGTACTCATAGAGCAGTCCTTACTGTACAACCGCAGAATTGTGGACAAAGTACACAACAAACATCCCAAGAAAGTCAGTACAGACGTAATCAATTCATCAATTAAGATTTATTAGTATTCTTCTTCGTATAATAACAATAATAATAATAATAATAATAATAATAATAATAATAATTATTCGCCCAAGTCGTCTAATAAAGCATTTTGGTTCTAACCAATTTCTTTTTACGGTCGTAACATCATAGTTAATATATAACAATAACCTTTAATAACTACGATGAAGATGGCGATGACAATAATAAATAAACAGCATCGATTATATAACGTACCTTCTCTCGTATCGTCACTGACTTCCAACCACACACATCGTCACACCTGACACGCATCACACACACGTGTGACACGTGTGTCATCAAAACAGAAGAGGGCACAATTCGAGATCGTAGACGATCCGATCTTCCTCGAGGAACACGACAGGAACAAGGACAGGATTCCCTACATTTACATCTGCGCCACCATGTGGCACGAGACCAAACCGGAGATGATATCCATGCTCAAGTCCATTGTCAAGTAAAATAGAAATTGGAATTCCTTTCTCGACTCTAATAGTGTAGTAGTTAAAAATTGGTTGACATCGTCGGTTGACAGATTGGTCGATCTGGCCGGTTGAAATCTGATAAGCTCTGATGGCGTTAGTGATAAGCGGTAACCTTTACGCATACCCACGCAGGGTCATTTATTTTAATTTAAAGTGCTTCATTATCGGACTGTTTTATTACCTCATCAATTCGATGAAGAGTTTTTAGTCTTATCATGGTTACAAATTTACACCAGCCTTAATTGAATCACAGATGTGACTAATAAACAAATTAAATTCATAATTTATAAATATATTTAATTAATTTAATTTATGAATAAGTATTTATATTTGAATTTAATTTCCTAAATCCAGACTCGACCTGGACCAATGCGCCCGAAAGAACGCCCAAAAGTTTTTTAGAATCAAAGATCCTGATTATTACGAATTCGAAAGTAAATCCTTCGATTCCGTTCCATGGATTTCCAGCCTTACCTTGAAACTTTAGGGAATATTAATGACCTGTGATAGCTTAGTGATAGCTAGCCTAGTGGAGTAGTAACAACAACATTAATCATAACAATAATTAATTAAAATGCTGGCAGTTAAGATTGAAAATATAAATATCAATATTAAAAGCGATACATTATTCATATCATGCAAATTCTAATCCTTGCGTAATCTCCGCTCGGGTCATAGGTCACATCTTCTTCGACGATGCCTTCAAAGGTGAAGATGAGGAAGAAAAGAGGACGAATGACTTCGTCAGGAGCCTCGTCAGCGTCGTGGATGAGTCGGCATCGTAAGTCAATGCATATTAATCGTTTATCATTAATATTAATCATTTGCCGTGAATATTAATTGTTTATTGTGAATTACTAGACTGTTTAAGTGACTTGCTATTTGGTAAAAATGCCAATGAAATGCTGATCTATTCACCTTTCACAGCAGTTTCTATTAGTTCAAGTAGGTCCTAGCGCTGTTATAAGTTTCTACGAGACTTATTTACTTCGAAATTAAAAATACAAATAGCATGAATAATACTATGAATGCTTATTTCTTAGGTTAATAGTTATACATATCGGGTCATAGATTTTTAGACTTATACCTTCACAAGCTTCAAAACAATTCAATACATGATAATAATAATAGGGCAGTGCATGGGATGCCCATATCCATTCCACCTCCTACCAAGTTCAGCACTCCGTACGGCGGTCGTTTGGAGTACGATCTTCCTGGAGGCAACAAGATCATTACACACCTGAAGGACAGCTCCAAGATCAGACACAAGAAGAGATGGAGTCAGGTGAGATTTTCCTTCTGATTTCAGCCACAAGAGGCTGTTACCATATTTCAATATTATTGTTACTGTTGTACAACTGTCGCCATTATCATTTTTGTTAAAGCAGTAATGACATGATTTTGTAGGCAATTTCTTACTACTTAATTCATTGTTTGTATAAATATATATATACACACACACAAACACACACAAACACAAGCGACCTCGTTTGCATTTTAAAGGTCATGTACATGTACTATTTCCTCGGATACAAAATAACCTTGGGTCCTTACGACGAGAGGAGGAAGTTGACGAAAGCAGAGAACACATTCCTATTGGCTCTCGACGGTGATGTGGACTTCGAACCCCTGGCCGTCATTTTGCTGGTCGACTTGATGAAAAGGAACGATAAGGTGGCTGCCGCTTGCGGACGCATTCACCCGACCGGGTCAGGTAGTGTTTCGAAGGGGTACGGTGCCAAAATGAGTGGTATAGTCTGCTTGAAAATACTCTACCATACCATCCATATTTTAGGACCAATGGTGTGGTATCAGAAGTTCGAGTATGCCCTCGGTCATTGGATGCAGAAGGCCACGGAACACGTGATAGGGTGCGTCTTGTGCTCCCCCGGATGTTTCAGCATGTTCAGGGGTCTGGCCCTTATGGACGATAATGTCATGGGTACATATGCAAACCAATCTACTGAACCATTCCATTACATCCAGTATGATCAAGGTATTGACATTAATGTTTTATTGATTCACGATCGGCTGTTAATTAATATCTATTTAATTAAATTTACAGAGATGGACAAAATAACCATATTTAACATTTAACTCATGAAATTGATTATATCTAAATTATAATATATTTTAATAATATCGCTAGTGTTTATGTGACATTATTATTGTATAAATAGTTAACTTCGATTTTCAATTCATAGGGGAGGACCGCTGGCTCTGCACCCTGTTGCTCCAGCAGGGATACAGGGTGGAATATTCCGCGGCCTCGGACTCGTACACCTGCGTCCCGGAGGGCATCTCGGAGTTCTTCAATCAGCGCAGACGATGGATGCCTTCGACGATGGCCAACATAATCGACCTGCTTCTCTCCTGGAAGAACACGACCAAGGCCAATGAGAACATATCGTTTCCCTACATGGTTTACCAGGCAGTGCTCTTCCTGGTATCCCTGGTCGGACCGGGGACCATATTCCTAATGATCGTCGGAGCCACAAATGTGGCACTCAATGGCAAATTAGGAATGAATGTCACCATAATCCTTAGTGCCGCCCCACTGCTCTTTTTTGTCTTCGCCTGTTACATGCTCAGCAGCGAATTTCAGGTTCGAATTCTAGCGAATCGAATTTGAGCTTTTGTTATTAATCTATAATATATCTTATTTTTATTAAATTATATACTTAAAAAAACGTTAATATTTATTAATTCACGATAACCTTATCTTATTTGCAGCTCTTCCTTGCATCTATCCTGACCTGCTTCTACTGTGTCATACAGATGCTGGTCATGGTCGGACTCATGGTCCAAATGGCCTCGAATCCGATCGGATTTCCTACGACAATCTTCTTTCTCTTCGTCAGCAGCATATTCATCCTGTCCGGCATCCTCCATCCGCAAGAGCTTGACTGCCTCTTCTGCGGATTCATCTACTACTTGGCCATACCCAGCATGTACATGTTGCTGACAGTCTACGCCATCATCAACCTCCACATCGTCTCCTGGGGTACCAGAGAGGTCAAGCAGACGCCGACAGAAAAGAAAATCCAGGACTTGAAGAAGGAGGAGGCGGAGAGGAAGATGATGGAGGAGGTCCTAAAGGAGAACAAGCTGACGCAGAGTCAGGGGGCCGGCAACAAGGCGAAACTGCTGCTGCCCGTCTTGACGTCGGGCAAAGATGAAGGAGTCTCGTTCGGCTGCGGCAATTGCTTCAAGGTCATCTGCTGCGGGACGAAGGACTCGAATGACAGGCAGTTCGAGCGCCTAAGCTGCGAGATTCAGAAGCTGCAGGGCATCATCGAGGCTTCCAGAGAAAGCAGAATGGAGAAAGCGACGGAGAAAGTGGAAACTCGTTCGGTAGAATTGCCGGATCAAAGACAATGCAGAGTAGAGAAAGACGTCAACCAGATGGAGGAAGCCAGCCAAGCCGACAGTGCTTGCATCACTCCAGACAGAGCAGGTTGATTGACAGATTTTTTATTGACATGCAGAATCGATAAACCATTGTTTCTACGACTGAATTGTTTTAGAGACCTTAAAAGCCTCTTCCGAGAGGGCAGAGCCCGACAGAGACCCGACTTGGATCAAGGACAAGGAACTCGGGAATGGCCCGATAGATTATCTTAAACAAAAAGAGGAAATATTTTTTAAGGTATAAGTTTAAAAAAACTCCTAAGACCAAATAGTTGAATTTCGAGTTTAACAGCATTTGGACAATGAACAAAGCTTCAATTTTTCAATGATTTGTGGCCTTTTTATTAGAATTTTGAGTAAAAAAGTCACAAAACAAAAACAAACAAATGAACAAACAATGCTTTTTCCAATACAGGACCTGATCAATAAACTGCTGTATCCCCTCAAGAAAGACAAAGTGGCAGAGGAACGAACCGGTGCGGAGCTCAAGGACCTGAGAAACAAGATGTCACTGGGCTTCCTGCTCCTCAACTTCACCTTCATCACGGTCGTCTGGTCACTCCAAATGAATCTCGACAAACTTTACATACCCTGGTTCTTTGGTGACAACATTAATGTCGACCCGATAGGATTCGTGTTCATGATCGTCTTTGGCATCGTCATGGTCATTCAGACGCTGGGTTAGTACTTTTTGTACTGTTAGACAACTTGTCTTTTCTCCAGAAAACAAGTAAAAAGATCTTGTACGATCAGTTGTTTAAGTAAATAATGGACTTTAATTCTGATTTTTTTTCTTTAAATCTTAAAATCAAAATTAAACTACTTAGCAAAACTTTAGCAAAACTGATGATGTTTAAAAACTATTAACTACTGACCACAGTTAACAATATTAACACTGACAACATTAATAAATAGCTATATTCACCTCGAACAACAAACCTCATATCAATGAACTGCCCACTTAAGACCAACCATGCTAAGAGAAAGCATAATAACAACAATTCTTTTCCAAAAACCACCCAATTTTCCAGGCATGATCGTCCACAGGACAAGCACCTTCCTCCACATCATGGCTTCCACTGAATTGAACTTCAAGTGCTGTTCCAAGGGTAATAAGAGTTCCAAGGACATAATAAATCATTACCTCAACCTGGCTAGAGATTTGACCGTGCTCAAAAGTGTCAACAAAGGTCCCAGTGCAAAGTTAGTCACTCTCTTCATTATAAATTAACTTCTTACAATTAATCATCATAATCATCACAAATTATTCACGTGCCTGTATTATCATAAAATGCAAACAAACATAAACCGACTCAAATAAAAGCCAATAAAAAATATTTATTATTAAAAAAAAATGCATCCTCACCAGCAACATCAGAGCCACGCCCTGCCCCTCGACTTATGTGGGGACCATGGCAAGTGAGTTCACCATGGACAGCAAAACCATGGCAAAGAAATCCAATTACCTCAAGAAAATAAGCAGAAACAAAAGAATGAAGCACCAGCGGAATAACCTGTCCCTGGGGGAGGTCTGTTGAAATTGGAAAATGCCGTCTTTCATGCAAACCTTCACGTCATTCCTGCATCGTCATCATAATCATTACTTGTCAGCTGCTTTGCTCTTTTGGGTAGGATACGTTTGTTGATGCCTTGACATTCTCTGCATGGCTATCTGTGTACAACCAGGCATTTATAGCAAGACTGTAGCAGCCATTCTGATTACTAATAATAATAATTACTAATTTAATTACCAAATTACTAACATAAAAGCCATCGTGATTCGTTTATTTTTAATTCTAATTATAATCCCACCTCAGACTTTTTATGACTCGAATCTCTTTGCTCTCCTAACGCCACACATTGCAAAACAGAATTTCCGAATGAACTGCGAGAGACTCCATGAGGAGATCCACAAATGCCAGGACAACGAGGAAATCCAGAGTCGGTTCAGGATGCCGGACGAGGTCTTCCACTTGATCAAGAAGAACTCCATGACGACGGCCCGCGGTCACGACAGGCAAGCCACCGCCCACCCGACCTTAGCCATCTGATTCTCGCGAGACCCCTTCCGAGACTCACGAGCTCCGACGACTCCGAACGTTCGTTGAACGACAAACGCACGACTTAAATGTTCTATTCGAACAATTCTGGATTTCCATTGATTTTAGGGGAAGATTTTGTAAGAGACCGACGACGCAAGAGAACGCGGCACAAACTTCTCGAGTTTCGCTCGCGACCCGAGGAAAGGTTCAGAGGTCGGAGGGGAAAGTTTAAATCGAGAAATTAAAAAATAAAAACATTTCGAAGCACTGGCGGCCACCCGCTAAAGGGCAGGAACGGGATGAGTACCCGATGGGGGAGTAGGTGGTAGGTTTCAAATGCACTTTCAAGCAAACACTAAAAGTGGAATGCTATCTTTACCATGAGTTGGACAAGAAAAAAAAAATAAGTAAGCCTGGCACCGACCTAAGACAAAGCCAAAGCTAATACATTGGCACTAAAGGCAACTCAGAGGAGAGATTATCAAACGACGACGATGGTTATGATTATGATGATTATGATGATGATGATGCGCATGGACAATTCCAATGCAACACCTAAAACAACCGTTGCTAAAATCTCCAGTCCTGAAATAAGATCAGATCTCTAGGCCTTTCATACTGGTATATATATATGTATGCATATATATGTAATATATATTGCATCACACAAAGAGAAAACTAATGATGATGATAATGATGCTGATAACAACAATAAAAATGATTTAAAAATTAAATAATAATAATAATAATAATAATGCAGCAATTAAGTCATAGTGCCAACAAATACGATGCACAATTCCTACTGAAGGACACAATCTGCCATCTGTTGAAAAAACAAATTCATCGTACAATGTCCGACCAATAAGACGACGACAAATAAGGGAAATAAAAATTAAAATATTTAAATTCCAAATTAAAAAAGAAAATATTATTTAACCGAAAATTACGAGCCAGTTAATCAATCGATCGTCTCAATGACAGATAAAATACAGAAGCCATGCCGAGGATATTTTTAGCCACGATCGAAAAACCCAAAAATGCATATTTTTAGTGACTCGATAAGTTGCTTAGTGATGATAATGATAAAGAGATTAGCTGTTTTGAATATTTAAATTAATATTATATCAATTAATTTGAATATTTAAATCAATATTATATCAATTATTAATTTTATTATTTCTCAAACAACACATATCAGACCACTGCTCTAGCAACAACTGGCCAATCACTCCTAGTCATCACCAGCATAGACACCATGATCATCATCATCATCATAACTCTGATGGTCGTCATTGGTAACCAGCATGCACGACTTCCAAAGAAAAAAAAAACAACAATCGCTTATCTTTATCGCTATTTACAAGGCCAAAGACTGCGTTGCCAGGATACGATCAGGATCTGATTATTACGAAGGTGATAGTCGTGTTGATTGTAGTAGTGATGATGATGATGATGATTATTACAAAGGTGATAGTCGTGTTGATTGTAGTAGTGATGATGATGATGATGACGATGAAGACGATGACGATGATGGCTAAGGGTCGGTCTAATCTCTAAAGAGTCAATCACGAAGGTAAACTAGGAACGAGAGTCAATCGAATCCGTCCTCAGAGCCGATCAAGTGTCTGCAAATCGACGCGCTCGAGCGACCTCTGACCCGGTCACAGTCTCAGAGGTTGACCCCTCCTGGCTGCCTGGATGTCGTTCTCCATCAGCTCGGCTATGCTCTCCCTGTAAAATGAAAACGGTAGTTTTATTCGTGCTTTTGTGGCAGTCCATGCAGAAACAATACAAGCTGAGTTTTGAACCCAGCACGTTGGGATTGACCACTCTTGTTAAGGTCTTAAAGTGTAGTACTTAATAGTTTAGCCAAATTGCCTGCCAAAAGGAGACAGATTTCAAACCCAGAGATGATCCAAGAGAGCCAGAGGAATTTGTTACATGCATTTCTCTTGATGATCACCATCATTATCACCACCAGCACTACTAACACCAACAACAGCAATAGCATATCATTATCATAATCACTCGCCTGATGACTTGTATCCAGTCGTTTTTCTCCTCCTGAGTGGAGGCGGACATCCTGTAAACGCTGTGCTTGCCTGTAATGACGATGATGATAATGAGTCGACATTTAAAGAAAATTAAAATATAAATATAAATTAAAATTAATGACAAATGAATTAAAAATAATATTAAACAAATATTAGCATTAAAAGTTAAGTTATAAAAGTTAGTTATTAGGAGAACAATAAACGTTAGCGGAAGTAATAAATGATTTAATAAATATTTAAATAAATATTTATCTCTCTGTTATGCAACAACACTCTCTCTCTTAGTTCCAAATATCTCTCTGCTTGATGGAATCCTGGATAATTTTCTCAGCTCAAAGTTAGAATGAACCATCACCATCATCGTCGTCGTCATCACCACCACCACCAATTTCATCATCATCATCATCACCTCCTAGTCACTAGGCAAAGTCATAATCTCAGTTGAACTCAAACATTGCAATTACAATCACTAACTGCACCACGAGATGTAATTGTTTGTTTGCCATTAAAACACAAGTAATTCCTTGGTTGTTTTTTTCAGATTCGTTGTTTC
This sequence comes from Hirudinaria manillensis, assembly GCA_034509925.1. Taxonomy (NCBI): domain Eukaryota; kingdom Metazoa; phylum Annelida; class Clitellata; order Hirudinida; family Hirudinidae; genus Hirudinaria; species Hirudinaria manillensis. The sequence continues at coordinate 8,823,146 of CM067534.1, forward strand.
GATGAAGTTTAGAAACGCTTGTGGTATTTGATGAGGAATCCACTCACCAAGATCAGTGTCATCATCGTCGTCGTCATCGTCATCATCATCATCATCATGGCCCCAGCGTTGCCAAGGCAGGCAACGGAGCACAACCAATCAGCCGATCATCAATTTCAGAGATGCTAGAATAATCGTTTCCCATCCACTCTCCAACACTCTCTCTCTCTCTCTCTCTCACTCTCTCAAAACGACCTCGAGACTCGAAAGGTCAGGTCAGCCGAGGCTATAATTAGCTCTTAATGGTCTGAGCGTTTTTTTTTACAACCCTTCAACAGTTGACTCAGAGGCCAAAAAGCATGCACAGTTGATGCCGACCAAATTGAAAACCAAACCTAATTATTAATAATTTTAATTTAATTAGTAATTAATTAATTAATAATTTTAAAATAAATAAATTATTAATATTACCATTGTTATTATGATTGTTATCCTTTGTTATTCTTACTATTGTTACTGTTTGCTGCTACTATTTAAGCCATAGCCCGCTGACCACTGATTGAGAAGAAAGCCAGTGATGTCTCACATCCTTCCTAACTAATTACTACCACCAGTAGTATATTATTATAATACTATATATATATATATATGTATATTCGTAGTATTATAATAATAGTATAGTAGTTATAATAATATAGTATTATAATAATAATAATACTAATTACTGTTATTATAATTATCATGATTATAACGAGCCTGACCTTCGATGACCTTGCCCTCCGAGTCGGTCTTGCAGGCCTTGATGACGTCATTGTTGGCGGAGTACAACTCGAAGCAGTTTTCCTTGTTCCTGTCCACGACCTCCCTCACCTGGATCTTCTCCAGGGGGATGATGCCCTTGGGTTCTTTGTCCTGAAAGGACATACGGATCATGAATATCTAATGACCTAGCAACAGCTACAGTGGTATTGCATAATAATAATAATAATAATAATAATAATAATAATAATATATATATTATAATGATTATAATTGATAATAATAATAATTATTATTATTATTATTTATAAACTGACTTGAAACTCCATTCCATGATAATTATTATTATTATTATCACAAATATTGTTATTATTAATTCCTTTATTTTTAAAATAATAAATCAACTCACGGTGGTGAATAGGAAGTAATAAAGGCAGTTGTCACTCAATATGAACCACCTTCTCTTCCAGCTCTTGTACCTGCCACCTGTTGTACGGAGTTTCAAGTCAATTTATAAATAATAATAATAATGATAATAATAACAATAACAACAATAATTTTAGCAATGGCATGGATTGATTATAAGAAGGCATTCGATAGTGTCCCCCATTCTTGGATTTTGGCGTCAATGAAGATGTATGGAGTCCCTGCTAGAATCACCGGTTTCATGGAATGCTCGATGAAAGAATGGAAAACCGAACTTATGCTGTGTCATCAGTTGGGTTGCATAAAAACCAATAGAATAAGCATTAAGAGAGGAATCTTCCAAGGTGACTCTCTCTCACCCCTCCTTTTCTGTTTGGCTTTAGTACCCTTATCAAATATGCTAAATAAATTAAAAGTAGGATATGAAATAGAACCAAAAGAACAAATATCTCATTTACTTTACATGGATGATCTAAAAATATTTACTAAAACAGAAACCCAACTTAACAAGGCCCTAACCACAGTCAAAACGTTTACTGATGACATTTGCATGGAGTTCGGTTTAGACAAGTGTGCCGTAGCTATAACGAAGAGAAGCAAGCAGATCAAAAGCCGAAACATGCCATTTGACGATCACAATTCAATTCAGAGCCTTAACGAAGAGGAGGCGTACAAATATCTTGGAATCGATGAGAATGGTGACATTAAACATCCTGAAATGAAGGAGAAAATAGCCAGAGAGTATTACCGTAGAGTGCGTCTCATTCTCAAATCAGAGTTAAATTCCAAGAACAAGTTATCGGCAATTAATGCTTTGGCAATTCCAGTGCTCACCTATAGCTTTGGCATAATTGATTGGAGAAAGTCTGAAATCGACAAAATGGATCGCAAGACTCGAAAGTTGCTGACGATGCATGGACTTCATCACCCAAAAGGAGATGTTAGTCGACTCTACATTAAGAGACGCAATGGAGGCCGGGGACTTATCCAACTGATGTCTGCTTACAGATGCTCCATGGTTAACTTGAGTGATTATATTGAACAGGGCAAAGACAGGCTCTGTAGTCTTGTCAAAAAGCATGAAGCAGGGAAGGCAAAATATTCTCTCCTTAAGGAAGCAAAGACAATTAAAAATAAATATCTGTCCTTGCCCACAGTTCAAACATCCGTGAAAGAAATGTTAAAGGACAACATGGAGAAGGAGAGAATAAATGAATTGAGGGAAAAGCCCATGCATGGACAATTCTTTTGTAACTTAGAAAAGAATTGGGTGGACAAAGAAGCAAGCTGTGCTTGGTTAAGAAGCGCTGGGCTCAAAGGCGAAACTGAGAGTTTGATCATGGCAGCTCAAGACCAGACACTAAACACACGTTACCATCAACGTATGATATTGAAGCAGCAGATAGATGGCAATTGCAGGATCTGTGGCAAGGCCCAAGAAACGATAAGCCACATAACGTCGGGTTGCACTGTGTTAGCAGCAACTGAATATTTGCACCGACATAATAAGGTGGCCAGTTACATCCACTGGATTGTATGCCGTGAGCTAGGATGGGAAGTTCCAAAGAAATGGTACGAGCACACGCCCCAAAGTGTGACGAATATAAAAGATTGCACCATTCTATGGGACTATGCGATTATCACGGACAGGAAAATATTGGCCAACAGACCTGACATTGTTATCCATGACAGGAGATCCAAGTCTTGCATGCTAATCGATGTTTCAGTTCCGGATGATAAGAACATCGCGCTCAAAGAAGCTGAAAAAATTAGCAAATACAAGGACCTGGAGATTGAAATCAACCGGATGTGGAAAGTGAAGTCTAAAGTCGTTCCGGTAATTGTAGGAGCGCTCGGAACGCTAAGAAAAGACTTTACAAAGTATGTAGAGTTGATACCAGGACGACCAAAGACTTCGGAGATTCAGAAGATCTCCTTACTGGGCACTGCCCACATTCTTCGGAAAGTTCTTGGATGAATTGCTGAGAGCACTGGTAGTGCTCAGCATTCATTCATCACCGGCTGTGAGACCGAGAAGAAGCAGGAAAAATGTGTATAGTAACAACAATAATTGTTAATAATGATAATAAATGGTTAGAATAATTGGTTGATAAAGTGGTTCAACTGAGGAAAATGGCTGCCATGACAACCGATGATGATGATGATGATGATGACAGAACATTGCATTGTGCACACATACATACGTTATAAACACACACACACACACCAACAACAACACCAATGCCGGATCTAAGCTCAAAACAAGTCCATAAGAGATTTTAAAAAATATATATTAAACAACATGCACTTAGAATGCACAAAAATGCTCATTCACTGACTGAAGTTCATTCATTCATCCATAATTGCAGGTTACGTTCATTCATTCATTCATTCATTCATTCATTCAATCGCAAACGTTTCCAACGACACAAGCAGGCACACCCTTGGCTATAATTAGCAACTGGTCAATTAAGCCCCAATGTAATTGGGCAAACCATCCAAGCAATACACACGAGTGAAAGATGCAATCAGCAGTTTTTTTCTCTTCTAATTTTTTCTAATTTATGGACAATTATTAACATTATAATTGCTATTATTCTCGAATCTGATTCTCCCTCTACTTATTATGATTATTATTATTATTAACATTATTTGAAATTCCTTTGACAATAGCCCACTGACCACTGATTGAGCAGAAAACCAGTTAGATGACTCACTTCCTATCCACGTAATTAAACAGATTTTTGGAAATATTCAAGGCCTCTGCTCAAATCAATGTCCTACGCACACAGGCACAAGATTGTTGTTCACAAGAATGTTGTTGTTCTCTCGTTCCATAATAATTAGTTTAGTTAAGAAGTGCAATAACAAGATGTAACCAATCCCAATACTTTTTAAATTAACATAAATTAGCATAAATTAACATAAATTAATATTCAATTAATCAATCAATTAACTAATGCCAATTATTAATACTAAGTGTAGTTGTTGCTTAACAGATCTTTGGAGGTATTGGAGAGCCTCGTGTCTAATAGAGAGGAGTATGAACACTGTTCAACGAACAGTCTCACAACAACAACACCAACTACAACAGCAACCAGCATTGCATAACTTGACGTAATTGCAATTTCCACTACATTCATCATAGCAAGCTAAAGCGCACTCATCCATTCGTTCGTCCATCCATCCAATCCAATCATCAGGCATACAATTGTGTCAGAGTCATGGAACACGTAATTAATAATTGAAATAATAATAATAATAATAATAATAATAACAATAATAATAATGCATAAATATAGATAATAAGGTGTTATTAGGATATTAATTGCAACAATTACATTAACATAATATCAATTGAAATAAAATTAAAATAAATAATTATTTAATATTAATAATGGCCAACTTCAAAGCTTTGAGAAAATCCTCAATAGAGGAATGAACGAGTTAGAATTGTTTACATCCGACGGACAGACGGACGGAAATGGTTAGTTGGAAGCGGAAAATTAAAAGCCAAAAAAACCGTTTTTTAGTCAGTTGAAAGTTGTTAGAGGCGAATGTGAGCAACAACAACAACAACAACATCACCAACAACAACAGCAACAACAACAACATCACCAACAACAACAACAACAGCAACAACAACAACAACAACAATAACAACAACAATAAAACAATTTTCAAAAAAAATGAAAAAATTAATGAAAAACATTGCAAAAGAAAAACCATCTCAAGCTCGGGCCATGCTCCGCAAGAGGCAATCTGGCCTAATTTATTTATTTATTATAATTAGCATGTCATTAACATAATTAATTAATTATGAAAGTTTGTGAGCCTCAGAAAAAAAGCAGCTTGCATGCTCAATGGCAATTAAAGCGTAGCCAGGACTTGAAGCTGTTTGTTTTCAAAGAGCGTTTCCATGGTGACCAAGTTCATCACCATTTGCGTTGAGAATCATTAACAGGAAATAATAATAATAATAATAATAATAATAATATATTATAATAATAATAATAATAATAATAATAATAATAATAATAATAATAACAATAATAATAATAATGTAGCAACAGCCAAAAGCCAAAAACATCAGCAAGCAATATATTATTATGATTAGTCTACTCATTAAAATCAATACAATTTGTCATTTCTACTATATTATTATTGTTATTATTATTATTATATTTAAACTGAACTAAAAGAATTAGAGGAAAATAAACAGCCAGATATTATCACTATCATCACCATGAAGGGTGTTAGCATCATTTTTATAACATCATCAGTGTTGTTAATCCAGCTGAATGGCTTCCATCCACCCAATAACAGGTTACGGGGAACTCCATAAATCCCCAAAATAAACGGAAAATACAAAATATTACAAGAAACAAATTGATTGATGTAAACAAAAACAAGCTACAAACTACAGCCTGACAATAAAAACAAACAAACAAACAAACAAACAAACAAACGAATGAACCAACGAACATCCTACTTTAGTTTGAACACTCAAAAATCTCAACAACTCACTCAGCTTCGATGTTCCTGAAACGATGGTGGGAAGGAAAATTCACAAAAACGAAACTTGTTTGTTAAGACTAAAACAATGATAGCAACAGTAACAACAACAATAACAACAACAACTACTACACTGGTTCACAGCTGCATATAAATTACTGCATATTCTGATTATTGACCTTAAATTAGACTAATTATTAATTTAATTAATTAATATATTTTCTTCTGTAACTCAAGTTTATACTCTTCCTTAATGACCCAGATTGAATGCCGGTCATTGGTCAAGCATATAATTGGGTCATTCCTTGGGAACCAATTAGAAACCAGATTGATGGGATGGGATTTTTGTATTGAGTTGAGAGTGTCTAAGGTCATAAAATAATCAACTTAAGCACAGGATGTGGTAATCAACTATAAAATCAGCATAAGATAATAAATAATAATAATAATATTAATAAATAATAATAATAATATTAATAAATAATAATAATATTAATAAATAATAATAATAATATTAATAAATAATAATAATAATATTAATAAATAATAATAATAATAATATTAATAAATAATAATAATATTAATAAATAATAATAATAATATTAATAAATAATAATAAATAATAACTACTAATAAAATAGCAGCAACAAAAGACAGATAATACAATAGAGTGTTATTAATCTACGAAGCATTGGCCACGAAGAGACAAAAGCTGACAGAGGTTTGAGAAAGAATGGCTAGATAGAATTTAATATGAATACATGAATATATAATCCTCTTTACAAAAACAAAGGACGACCATAGAAAGCTCTACTATTACTAAGCTAACGAGTCTAATTAGCATCTCGTTAATATTAATGTAAGCATTTAAAGAGCGCCCATTGGACGTACCTTGCTTCCAGAGCCAGCCCTCCTTGGCTGGATTGAAGAAGGTGTGCATCAAGTCGTTCCCGTCGTCTTCGGGTATCTTGAAAGGTTCCTTCTTGATGCTGTCGTACAGGTTCTAAACGGGTCGATAATATAGATGATCAGTGGTCAATAAGTGCAATGTTTATCACTACTTAAGACCAATCAATGAAATTGACAATAGACCAGCAATGTAATTCATAGCTTAAAACAAAATAGAAGCTCCAGAAGAATTGTCTGAAATAGAACATTGAACATTGGACCAGCTTAACATAGTTTTCAAGTTTGAATCATCATCATCATCATCATCCTGGAAAAGTTAAAGAACCAAGGACGTGGAAAAGCCCGGATTTCACCCAGAAGAATATGAGATGCTAAATTCCAATCTCAAGGCCAATGGCATCTGAATCCCTCCATCCAAATCTGCCGACAGCATTCTAAGAAAGTGGACCGATAGATCTATTACATATCATCGTCTGCTTCTTCTTCTATTGAATAATTCCTGGTATCAGAGGTATACTTAATTGAAACTCAAGATGGCCTGTGGATTAAAATTTCCACCAACAGGTTTTCTAAATTCAAACGTGCACAGGTCACGAGAAAATATGAAGTGCCCGTGCACTTAGCCTGTAAAAGCTTATAAAGCAATTAGAAAGTGCAAGAGATATGGTTGGAGACAGTTAAAAACAATTAAGGAATATCAAAAGGCTATTCTTTTATCCAACACCATCCACCTATCATCGAGTCCTACCAACCAACCACCCTACCAATCAATCAATCAATCAATCAATCAATCAATCAATCAATCAATCAATCAATCAATCAATCAATCAATCAATCAATCAATCAATCAATCAATCAATCAATCAACCAATAAACCAATCAATCAATCAGTCAACCATTAAGACTGTCAATCAACTCCAACACCACCTCTAAATCACTGACGTCTCAAAAACATCACAAAAACCAATGGACAACCAACCACCAGCAGTTCTTGTGGCAGGTCGTTGCCATTGTCGATGCCCCTGTTCATCGTCACGAACTTCTCGACGGTCATCTTCTCCTTGACGCTCGGATTGTGGAGGCTGGTGTTGAGCATGATGATGGAGAAGGATAGGACGAAGCACGTGTCTGCGAAGAGAGAGAACGTTTGCAGAGAGAGAGTAAAGTCATGAGTCGTGTCGGAGGAGGATGAGGAGGAGGAGGAGGAATAGGTAGTCGATTGGTAATGATGCTCTAAGTTTGCAATTAAGCTAATAGCGTTCGATTGTACACTTTTAAATGTAATTATGTAATTCTAAATATGGTTTTATACTTTAAATTTTTGTTTTAATCACTTTTATAAATATAATATCGTAATGTATTCAACATAATTCCATTCACAGAGCACCGTGCCATCATCATTATCATCACCATCACCACCACCACCCAGCAAAGACGACGGCGAGCCTGGATACCGGTGGAGCTGAAGACTTCCGAGTTGAGTTCACAGTATCTCCTGGCGAAGGCCTCCATCATTCGATCGATTTTCTGAGCTTCACCGGGGAGTCGGAAGCTCCAGAGGAATTGTCTGAAAGAAAAATTGAACAATAAATATGTTTGTGTTGGATATGTTTGTGATGAATCAAAATTTCAGACCAGGAATATTTTTTGAAGTTTTTAAAATTTTTTGATTTTACAAACTTATTGAAGGACTTATTTCGACCGTTTAAATCAGAATATGGTAATTTCCTCTTCTCGATAATTACTATAACGTGTAAACAAACAAACGTGGCTCGAATGTCGACTGCAATCCAAGTACACTTAAACACTTAAGACGACTTAGAGAGCTAACAAAGGACGTTGCAAAGATTACGATCGGTGGAAACCCCCCCCCCCTTGTTGTAGTTCCCATGGTGACCACTTATAAACTCCCAGATAAGAGAGCTTCACTGTTTTTTTCTATGAGTCAACGACACTTTCACTATCTTGACTCCCAAACGAAATGTCTCCGTCATCATTTTCAACACTATCATTTTCACCATCATCATCAACAACAGTAGCAGTGACGTGGCAATCGCACGACTCGCATCGAGGGGGAAACGACCTCCTGGGGTCGGAGAGTGCACCTACCTCAGGGCTTGGACGAGGATCATGTCCGTGAATTCGTGCAGATTGACGAAGGCGTTCAGGACGCTGATGTTGAAGTCACTCCTTAACGAATTGTTGACAACTTGTTAAGTTAAATTGATATTCATTGATATCGCTAACACTTATCATTTAATACTGCCCTGACATCTGGATTCAACTATCAAAATCAAAATTTATTTTTAAAAACATTAAAAATGAAAAGGTAATTTCATATAATTTAAAAAAAAAACAACAAAAAGTCGAGCCACGTAGCATTGCAACGTCATCATCCTCAAAGACTTCGAATCTCTTTCTTAACACGAATCCAAAATGCTCGGATTTTTTTATCAAAGCTCAAGAGCGGTCAAAATTAAATTTCAGGTTTTACGCGTAATGCTGCCCATTATTTTCAAATTATTTTCAACGATTCAACGAAATTACTTCTCTCCAAGATAATCTCCAATGGCGGTCTTGTTGAGTCCTTCCCCTTTGAAGAGGAATTGGGCTATGTCCTCGGGCGTGTTTTCCAAGAGCTGTTGTTCCACGAGGTACTCGATGCCCTGGAGTTAATGGAGTTAATGTTGGATTCTCAGTAATAAATAACTTTGTTGTTTTTTTTTTGTTTAATAGAATGTTGTTTTTAAATGTCTTATCGAATCAGAATTAAGTTAGTAATTGTTTGCACAGGGTGATAACTGTCCATCCGAGGTTTGATTTGAGATTGGACCTTAAATCTTAAAGACCTTAAATCTACTTTATAATGCCTGTCAGAATGTAATTTATGCGTGCGTGCAAAACAGCACTTTAAGACTTTAAAAAGCAAAAATTCAACTCTGCCTACCTTTTTGGGATCCATGTTAAACTTCTTTCGTCCAATAGCCATATGCTTTGACTTTGGATTGCTCCTGTGAACAAAAAAAATTAATTTTGACCACTTTTACAGAGCAGAAGCCAAGATAATGTTGACAACATTGAAACTTAATTAATTTTTTGCTTAACAAATGTAATTAATTCCTTTACTTGTCACTGCAATAAGCTTCAATCTCTTCAATTTGGTTATTGACTTCAGCAAGTTCCTCTTTTATTTGCTGTCGTATTTTTAAAAAGGAATATTGAAGCAACAAACTCCAAATTTGGTCAGCATATAAATTTTTCAAACCTCAATTTCCAATAAAAGCATAGTCTTCCTTCTCCTGATAGTAGCAAGCGTTTCCTGCTCTTCAGAAGTCAGTTCTGAGGGCAGAGTTTTTAAAAGTTACATTTAGTTAGTTTTAGTATAACAAATACCAAGTACTTTAGAAAAAATGAAGGGACTCGTTTTATTCGACAATGAAATTCATTTTAGAACGTTCCAAATGCAAACGTATGAGTTTTATATAAAACCATACCGGACATGCTGAAAGTGGTGCCGTCTTTATTATCCTGCATTTTTAAATGAATTCGAGACCGTTTTAGGACAGACTGCAGCCCGACATGGCTACCTCAACATAACAGTAGCAACAATAGACATCCTACGTGATCTTTCACGGTGTTATTTATATTAATTTTCACTATATAAATTCTGAACCTTTTTGCTGACAATTATTTGATTATTATATTTTTTCAAAATTTTGCATATAATTTGACATTTTTGTATCCCACTTTCGCAAAATTGGTTTAATTAATGTTCAATTAATTTAAGTTTTAGAAACCTATTTTGATTTTGCCATATATAAATTTACCTTAACTTTAAAGTTTCTTGGTCGAAAACATGGTTTGGTCCAGTCTAAAGCATCTCTATTAGTTAGAAATAACAAAGTTCACGAGTATTTTTATTTTGTGGCTTGGCTAACTAATCGAAAATAAATCCACCCACTATTCAAATACGACTTAAGGGACAAAACCAAAAACATTCGGTTTATAGATTGGTACTTACTGGATTTTTGAGCTGAAGTGTCAGATTCAAGTGTTCAGCCATCGTCGTGGATTTATCAGAGAAAACTGTTCGTCTTCAGTTTTCATCGTGTCTTTCCACTAGACTGATTCGGGAACTGACTGTTCTATTACTTAAATCAATTTAAAAGATGAATCATATTTGCTGTTGTCTCATCTCTTTAAAGGGTTTTTTGATTGGTTGGGTCTCCAATCCAAACATTCGATCTTGAAATGCTGTCATTTTAATGCGTAGAAGTATTTTTAATTGAATGTTTGGAACTTAAGAAACTAATTTTTAATTATTAAAAAATCAAACTATTAATCAAGGTAAAATTACTACAGGTAGTTAAATATTATTAAGATAATATTTCATTAAACTTGCTCGAAAATGTTTAAGTGTTTAATTTGCAATTTAAATTAACATAATATTCATCAATTAAAAATTTAAAATTTAATTTAAAATTTGAATTTAAATATGAAGCACCCTTTGAGATGAATTACTCGCAATAACGCAATAACGCGGTTGTGCTTCACGTGTGATTCGTCGGTAACAAGGTGTTGTGGACCTGTTATTAATTTTCTGGAGTTGAACGCTTTTTTCACATAGAAAAAGATATGAAATTCATTTTGGTGACCGGTGGAGTTATTAGCGGCATCGGGAAGGGAATCGTTGCCAGCAGTATCGGAACAGTTTTGAAAGCTCATGGATTGAGAGTGACCTCGATCAAAATAGATCCTTACCTAAATATTGACGCTGGAACATTTTCTCCTTATGAACACGGTGATTATTGTTACGTTTATAACCACTTTAACCTCTAATTAACATTTAGGGACCACTTAATTAGTTGGTCATCGTTGGTTATGTAATATGCAAATTTGAAATCCAGGTGAGGTTTTCGTCTTGGACGATGGTGGAGAAGTGGACTTGGATCTCGGTAATTACGAGAGGTTCTTGGATGTGACTCTACACAGAGACAACAACATCACAACTGGAAAAATCTTCCTTGATGTCATCAACAAAGAAAGAAAGGGGGATTACTTGGGAAAGACTGTTCAAGGTGATGGTTGCTTTGATTTTGTAGAGGAATTATGATTCCAATTTACAAATCGTTTGAATTGAGGTGGATTTAGGTGACATCAAGTGGATTTCCACTATGTAGCCATGTCTAAAAAATGATGTTAAATTTGAATTGTTCCCTTAGTTGTCCCTCATATCACTGGAGCAATCCAAGAATGGGTTATTAGGGTGTCTAAGATCCCAGTGGATGATTCAGAACTTGAACCAGATGTCTGCATAATTGAAGTAAGTGGTTATTCCCTCATTCAATTGCATTTTGATATAATTGAATGTATTTAGTTAAGAACGATTGTAGCCAATAATATCATCTATTTGGTCGGAGTTGGCTCCTATAGATTTAACTGAGGAAAAAAGTCTCAGAATTGACTTTCTTTCAGCTGGGTGGCACAATTGGAGACATTGAAAGCATGTCATTCATGGAGGCTTTCAGACAGTTCCAGTTCAAGGTCCAACGAGAGAACTTCTGCTGCGTGCTCGTCAGTCTCGTGCCTCAGGTCGGTGCAGAAAAAGATTTCGAAATAAAATATTCGTCGGGAACGGAATCGGTGTTTTCAACAATTATCCTTCGCTTGCAGCCCAGGGATTCAGGGGAACAAAAGACGAAGCCCACCCAGAAGACCGTCAGGGAGCTCAGAGGGCTTGGACTCTCTCCTGACCTCGTGAGACAATTTAGAAATTTAGTTTCTTTGTATTAGCAATGTATTAGTTCACCTATCACCAATCTGATATTGCTTGATTGAAAAAATCGAACGAGTGCTTGCAATTTTTGGACAGATTTTCTGCAGGAGTGTCAACAAGCTGACAGAGGAAGCGGCCGCAAAGATCTCGGATTTCTGCCACGTTCTCGAAAAGCAGGTAGGTTCAAAGGTTTCATTCGGGATTCTTCTGGCGGTCCTTTCCTAACTAAGATGGCTGCACTTTTCAGGTTATTTCCGTGCCAGACGTCTCCTCCATCTACAGGGTTCCACTGTTGCTCGAGGAACAGAACGTTTCTCAATTCCTGAAGGAGAGGTTGAATCTCGACTTCCCGAACCCTAAGCCGAGGAAGTTTCTGTACAAATGGAAGGAACTCGCAGAAAAGTGAGGGAATCGCTAGCAAACGTTAACGAGGACCGTAGCTAAAACATAATTTATGCTAATCGGGCTAATTGATTATTAATCCGATGTATTACAGAGTGGATCATCTGCAGTCTGAAGTGGTCATCTGTCTGGTTGGAAAGTACACAAAACTCGAGGACGCCTACACCAGTGTCGTCAAAGCGCTCAGCCATGCTGCCATGGCTTGCAACAACAAGCTCGTGATCAAGGTACAGTATCGTACAATAGTGTCGTACCAGTGCAGTATCATATCTTGCAATCTAGTTAATCCCGTTATTGTAAGCCTCGATATCTAATGTGCTTCAATGTGCCTGCTTTGAATGGATTCTCTTGTTGAACAAATTAAATTTGTGTCCTCAGGCATTTTTGCCAATGTTAAGTAAGCAACATGTTGCCAATTCTCTTGCTTATAGCTTGGCCCAGTCTGTCCCTTTTGTCTCAGGAATTCAACATTCTCTGCTGGATAATTGAGTCACCATTTTTCAATGGGATGCATTGCGTCCAACAAAACTACGACTTCGTTGTTTATTTTTTCTTTTAACATCGTTGTTGAGATGGAAATGATCTCGTCATTGCAGTACGTGGAAGCAGCCGACCTCGAAAACGAGACCAAAAAGGAAGACCCCGTGAGGTACCACGAGGCCTGGCAGGTACTTTGCAGTGCGGACGGTGTCCTCATTCCCGGTGGTTTCGGAGTCAGGGGAGTCGAGGGAAAGATCCTCGCCGCCGGATGGGCAAGAGAGGCCAAGAAGCCCCTTCTCGGTTGGTTTTGATTACAAAATGGAGAATGGAACGGTTACTCTTCTCAATCATTTCATTGCTCAAATTTGGTTGTAATAATTTAAAGTTTTTCTTGTCTGCCTAAAGTTATGTTAGGCATGTTAAATTTGTTAACAGTGAGAACATGGGAATGATGAGCCTCACAATAAAATAAAAATTATCAAGTTGAGTTTCAGTAACTAGTGTTTCTCATTCTTAGGAATCTGTCTCGGCCTGCAGTGCGTGGTCATCGAATACGCCAGGAACGTTCTGGGCCTTGAGGGAGCCAACTCGACGGAGGTCGCGTCGGACACGCCTCACCCCGTGGTGAGTGACGAGTCGCAGAGTTGCGAACTTTTCGCAGTTTTTGTTGCCGAGCAGTGCAGGGCACGCAAATTATTTACGGTGCTTCGAAATTAATCGTGTTTACCGCACCAGGTCATCGAGATGCCGGAACACCATCCAGGTCAGCTCGGAGGAACGATGAGACTGGGAAAGAGGAGGACCCTGCTCGTCAAAGACTCAAATATCAGTGAGTCGTAGTTTCACCTCGAACGTTCATCACGTACTTTACTCCCTTTTGTCGTTACAGAGAAGCTTTACGGAGATGTCGATCACGTCGACGAGAGACACAGACACCGTTACGAGGTTCGCTTCAACTTTTTTTCCACCTTTTCCTAAAATCTCGTTAAGAAGTGCCCGCCTTCTCATGTCCATCAACGACGATGCAATTCCAGGTAAACCCCCAATTCGTGGATAAGTTGGAGGAGGCAGGACTTCAGTTTGTTGGCAGAGATGATGAAGGAAAGAGAATGGAGATTCTGGAATTGAAAGGTAAATCAGTTACATGATTTTACCCCTGAACAATATGGACAAAATACCGAGTGTACTGTCCGCGTCCAAACAAAAACATTGACAGGATGGGATTTTGTTGTAGATTTTCCCTGAACCAGCTCATTACTTAAACTTTATCCTTTTCACAGATCATCCTTATTACGTGGCTGTTCAATATCACCCCGAATACCTCACGAGACCTCTAAAGCCCTCTGCACCATATCTGGGTCTCATCCTCGCTGCCAAGAACAGACTGACCACCTACCTGAACAACGGCTGCCGTCTGTCTCCTTACATGATGCCGAACGGAGATTGCGACGAGGAATGCTTCGAGGAACTGTCGGGCCTCCATTTGGGGTCATCCGATTCCACTCCTACCCTCAACGGACATGCTTAACTCGCTTGACAATTCTTTTTTAAGCTGACTTTTTTGAATTTGTATTTGTGTTTGTGTTTGCAGTACATGTGTTTTTGTTGATAGCCAAATGCTGCTGGGAGGGGAACTAAATTTCAATGCATGGCAAGAATGAGATCGAACAGATTCATTCGAGCTGTGTTACGGTCCATATGATGAGGCACTCCAGTTAGTGCGCTTTTTAAGCTTTGGTTTGTGTAAAGACGTCATTAAAATGTAATTATTTTATTAAGAAAATTGCAGCAAATGTAACTTTTCTCCCGGTCGAGTGGTCTGTTGTGTGGAATGATTATTTTTTGTCGGTTCCTATCTTCTCTTGCAGGCATCCTTCAACTTTTCGAGCAGAGACTTCCTTTTGTATTCTGAAAAATGTAAACGTTGCTGTTGCGTATACTACATCTTGATATCAATCGCATAATTATAATTGCAAAAATTATCAACATTGCTAAAAACGAAGCCACACGTAAAGTCACATACTCGAGAAGGACGGCATCTTTCCGCGCCTGCCAAGGTTTTCAACTTTGGTTCCTTTGGTTTCCTTCAATTCCACTGCTCCAGGAGCAACTGCAAGTCAAACATACGACGTTAATCCCTCTTGTCGATCGATTAACTTTATTAACTGCGATTAAAAACACTGACCCTCTTTCGCCTGAACGGCGTCTGCCTTCTGCATGCATTTCAACATGGCAGCTCTGGACGCGTCTCGTTTTTTCTGAAGGGAGATTATAGAGCTTATGTTAAATGGGACCAATTCAAAATATTTTTGTAATTTCATTTTTAATGATTTAAATATGAATTGTTACTAAAGTGCTCACCATCCAAAATTCTCTCCAAGATTTCGGATTTTCGTCCTCAATGCGGCCAATTACTTTTGCCGGAACGTGCTTCTTCCACAATTCGTCTGTTTCTCGCATAAGAGACTGGATTTATGTTAAGGCAAATTAAATGTTAATATATTTGTAAATGATTGAAGATATTATTTTATATATTTCACAAAAGACTTCAACAAAACAATGTTGCAGCCCACAACTTACAGGGTTGAAACTTTCGAATCGCTCCAGTTGACTTGGAGTCAAATTGATCAAAACTGGCTTTAAAATCTCGAATGGAATGCTTCCTATGTATTCCACACCTTCAAAGCAATGTTTAATTAAAATAGAAGATAAATAGTCGTGAAGGCACATGATTTTTTTTAGGAGATTGGAATAAGTCTTACTATTTATGCAGGACCGTAGATGCTGCCGAAATTTTTCCGTTAGAGGCAATTCTTCTGTGTCTTCTACAATCATGAAATGGTTATTAAATAAGTACTTGATTAAAGAAATTACCGGATTGACAAATCGAATGATGTTAAACATATCCAAAAGGTAGCAGTATATTTTCTTTAAATTGAAATTTTGAAATAAAATACCTACTTTGAGAATTTGCCGAAGCTCTTCCAGCGTACAAAGGGGTCATGGAATGTTTCCTGGCGTTGACATCGTCCCTGGCAATGTGAGGGTTCTGAGAGATAGCCCAGTTCTCGGCCATTGAACAGAACCTCTCCATGTCTTCCAAAACATGTTCGGGATAGCCGAACCCTTCGGCAGATTCTTTCTCGGCTTCTCGAAGGTCACCATCTGCGCTCGGCAGAGATTTCGAGTTGTTGGTGAAGACGATCCTAGAAGGAGTGGTGGCTGGCTTGGAATTTATGGCGTCCAGGAATGAAAAACCCGTGACTTCTTTGAGAGGCTTAGGGGCAGAATGGACAGGTTTCACTTTGTCATCCGTAGATGTTTTGGCCTGTTTCGTCACCTTCGGACTCACTTTCGTTTTCTCGCATTTTCTTTTTAAATCTTTCTGCCTATTAAACAATTAAATGGCGATTTTGAAGTCGGATGATTAAAACGTTCAGCCGTGCAAAGCAACTATTAAATTTGCATTTTATATGCTAAAAAAGTGTTAATGTAACTTTAAGAAAAGTGGTTTACTTGTCGTTAACTTTCGGTCCATCTTTGGCCAGTGTTTTGCTCGATAATTTTGTCTTGGAATCGACATCTTTCGCCAAGTTTTTCCAGCGCGTGACGAGATCGAGAGCTAATTTGCCAATTCCGAATTCTTGCTTTTTGATCAATGGTTTTACCACCTCTTTGAAAGGTGTAATGTCATGGTTCGTTGGGTCCAATTTGTTTATCTTTTCCAACATCCGTTTCACCTGAGGATCGAATGAAGGTGATAAATGGTGATTGTAATCAGGGATGTACGTGCAGAGTTGATCAGGCGAATAGAGACTCTTGCTTACCTTTTCGTGTTCATTGTTCTTTGTGAAGAGAGTTATTTGTTTCAGGTATTTGTCGGATTTTGATTGGTTGGTGGAA
The DNA here is from genome assembly GCA_034509925.1 of Hirudinaria manillensis. Taxonomy (NCBI): domain Eukaryota; kingdom Metazoa; phylum Annelida; class Clitellata; order Hirudinida; family Hirudinidae; genus Hirudinaria; species Hirudinaria manillensis. The sequence continues at coordinate 8,840,295 of CM067534.1, forward strand.
TTCATTCTAAAATTATTCATAAAAAAATTATTTATAAACTTATTTATCGCTTATGTTTACGTGCTCCATAAATAGATAGTTTATTTTAATTTCTTTAACTTTCATTTGGTACACATTATTTTAAATAATTCCACTCGGTATTGTTTAAAGATTCAAATCTTTCAAAAGTGAAATCGACTCATAAACTTTTCCAAAGTCGTCGGTAAGCAAATAACCGGAAATAAATAAATGAATAAATAAATACTTACTTTGTTTTATTCGTTAATATTACAGATTAATAAAAAAATATATTGCAAGCAAACTTCTAAAAGTCGAACGACAAGATATTACGCAACAGTGGTTCGCTACTGAACCAATAAAAGACGCGTAATAGGTAAAATACTTTGATGGACCAATAAATTTGATAAGAATTATCGCAAAAAGAAATAAAATTTTAAAATATTTAAACTTATTAATATTATCCAATAAAATTTGATTTTAAAATTATATGTCATAAATTTTTCTTTGTTTATTTTAAAGAATAATAATAAAGAATAATAAAAAATATAATTTTGCAGGGCGAAACATCGTCAGTGTAAACATCGTCTAATGTAAAATTTATTTATATCTTGAATTAAATTATCCACGAATTAAATTAATAAATAATTAAAAAATAAAATAATATGATATAAAAATAAATAAACTTGATAAATACGCAGATAATCACACAGATAATATCGAGAAAAACATTTGAATAATCTACGGTCGTAATCTTCATAACAATGAAAATATGAATAATTTTCGATGTAAGACCAGTACAGCCATGACTTTTTTGAATAATTATTCAATCGTGATCATAATTTATATAATTTATGCAACATTGCCATTCAATTAACTAGTAAATAAAAGTTAATTGAAAAGAAAACCGAAACATTGTCACACGTGTGTGGATGTGTTGGCGTCACCTTATCGCGTATTGATTCCATGCCTCGCTGGTCCATTGTATGCCTTCACGGGACAAAATAAAAGACCCCGTTCCGGCCCTGACCATTGTTCCACCTGAGGACGATAGAGAAATATCTTGGCGTGCTATAACTTTATAAACATTTAGTAAGTTATTTATGTTGTTATTATTATTATTATTAATATAATATCATCATGATTGCGTGATTGGATATTACCATCATCGTAATTTTAACTATCAAGGTCGTTTGAAATAAATAAATTAATGAATAAATAAAATAAAATAAAATAATAATTAAATAATATAATTGGCACAACGACGATCATCGAAAACGATTCTAAAATGTTGTGAGCTGTTGTTGACTGAGTCCAAAGTTGAAGGTTCAAAGCAAATGGAGTCATTGATCTGAGAAAATACAGGTCCGAACAATGTCGTCTGCCGTCGACAAAGAGCGGCAAGGAGGTGGGTTCTTTAGAATTCAAAACGGCGATTCGAATTCTTTATTATTAATTAATTAATTACTGCGTTAATATAAATAATATGGTGTTTTAAGGTGAATTTAAATTGATTGACCACAAATTCGACTAAAAAAACGACAAAAACACAAAAACACGCAATCACAAAACACGCACCTCGAAGACCTATTTATTTAAACTCAATAATCACACATATTAAACATATTAATAATCAAACTAACCGATTCCGATTCATCCCCAGTCAAAGCGGACGGCAAAAATCAGACGAACCCGAACCAGCCAGATAAAAAGCCCAAGTCCCCTACATCGAATAGATCCTCGAAGAAAAAGATCAAGAGGTTTCGACCCAACAGTCCGCCATCCCCTCTGACGCTACCGCAGAAGATCATAGTCTTCCTCGAGGACAATAGGATCAGTCCCGGCGATACGGAGACCCTCAGGTCGCTGAGAAGGATCAACGATCAGACGCAGAATGCCAGGCTCAAGAAGGTCCTCAACGTCGTCTTCCTCACCACGGGTGTGGCTCTCTTGCTGTCCGTCATCGGAGTTGTCGTCTTTACCTCGTTGGGTTTGTCATTGTTTATACTTACATTAATATAATACTTCTTATAATAATAATGTAATAATAATAATAATAATAATAATAATAATAATAATAATAATAATAATAATAATAATAATAATAATAATAATAGTTGTTGTTGCTGTAAACCTAAACGCACACCTATTCAGACAGTAAAGGGGAATTTGTAAACATTTTTTCAGTTTAATTTCCACAAAATCCTCTCAAAAATTCCCGAAAAATTCTTTAAAAAAAGGAAAGAAAATAGGATTCCACTTCTCGGACTCTTGATTCCAAAAATCTCCTTTAAGCGTCCTACATCACGTGGACTGCTCAACCTGTCTATTATCGTCCGATAATAAGAAGGAACCTAATAATAATAATAATAATAATAATAATAATAATAATAATAATAATAATAATAATAATAATAATAATAATAATAATAATAACAATAATAATAACAGCAATAATAATAACAATAACTAGGATAATGGCCATAATAATAACGAAAGTCAAAGAAAATGTCTGACGCCGACCTGAGAATAATTCTACGAGAATTAAAAGACATTTAAATTTAATAGAAATAAATAAACAACAAAAATTCTTTCAATCGCCATTAAACTCGGCCGTCGCAAATCAATTTCCAATTATCGACCATCTCCTTTTGTTGTTGTTGTCTCCCGCTTTCCATCTGTCAATCAATTGACTGAACGACTGCCAGAAGACAGGAAGGGACAATAGAGGAGGGTTTGGGTAGTCCAGCCACCCCTACAATGGAGATAGGGAGGAAGTATACCGGTCGTAGTACGGCGTCCCGGCGGGACGTCGGACCGGCGATTGTGAGATTAGTTTGCTCTCTAAACAGGATCAGGCCGGAATCCGTCCATTATCGCTCGCAAAGAATCGAATAACAATCGATGACGATTACCATGACGACGCCTGTGACAATGACGCCGGTGATGATGATGATGATCGTGAATCCAAGAAGATTACTTCTACTATTAGGGTGAATTTTAGGTTTTGATTAATTTTCATCGAGATGAAATTAAGTAATTAAATAAATAAATAATTAATTAAATAAATAAATAAATATTAAATAAAATATTTAACTGGAAAAAGTTTAATTTTTTTTTCTTCAAATTTTATCTAAATTTGTAATTAAATTCCAATTCAAAATCTCAATTTCATTTCTTAAAAAAAAAAAAAAAACATTAATAAAATTCCACATATTTGCACACAGAGGCTTCTTTCTTTCTTTCTTTCTTTGATCACATCCGTCCATCACACGGAAGTTGTCGGAAAAAAGGCGCGTCCTATTGGCCGGTCGATTAAATCCCGGTAAAGTTGCCATGACTACCGTCACGTGACTATGCATCCGACCTGCGTTTCCACCTGGAGTGAAGACACACCTGCTCTGTTTTTTTTTCTAGCAACCGTTGGTTCAATGTTAGATGATGACGAAGATGATGACGAATTGAAATTGCAATAGATTATTGACGATGATATTCAAGATATTATTACAGTCGTTTTATTTATTTATTTATTTCATAATTTATATAAAATAATTAATATAATAATTATTAATATTTATATTTATAATTATACTAATTATTATTATTTATAATTATACTAATTATTATTATTTATAATTATACTAATTATTATTATTTATAATTATACTAATTATTATTATTTATAATTATAATAATTATTATTATTTATAATTATAATAATTATTATTATTTATATAATAATAATTATTATTATTTATATAATAATAATTATTATTATTTATAATTATAATAATTATTAATATTTATAATTATTACAATACGAGGCATGTAATCTAAATTACAACAAGATGTTTACACTCCATATTGTAATTTGAGGCCTGTAACTGATAAACCAATTAAATAGTAACACGTCATCTTTCCAGAACAGGTGAACAGACCTTTGCCTAATTGGTATCCAAACCTTGATGGTGATGACGACGACGACGATGACGACAATGATGACGACGACGACGATGACGATAGTGACGATGACTATGACAATGTCGACGTCAAATGTATACGTGGACGTCGAAGATGACGATGACGATGGGATTCATGAACTGAAAGAAGATACCTTTTTGGAGGTCGTCAACAGGTGGCGCTGAGGGGATGGAAGAAATGAAACAGAATGCAACAGTATAAGCGGCGCTTGGAAATCGATGAAAGGGATGTTGTCGGATGTTGTCGGACGTTGTCGGAATGGATGTGCCTGCCCGACAACAAACAAAAGAGCTCCCAGGGACTTTGACACAGGGACGATTGGAAAGTCAATATCATACTTTAATGTGCTTTTTATTTTGTTTTAATAATCAAAATTTATAGGATAATTATATCTTTTATTCTAATGAATTGTTATTATTGTTGTTATTATTATTATTATTGTTATTATTATTATTATTATTATTATTATTATTATTATTATTATTATTATTATTATTATTATTATTATTATTATTATTATTATTATTATTATTATTATTATTATTATTATTATTATTATTATACAACATCGAACGTTGATAAATATTCAAAATCCGTAAAGCTCCACAACATTCCGAGTGCATCGCTGAACTAGCACGTGCGTGGTTGTAAGAACTCTGGGAAAAAAAAGAAATCATCCAGGTGGAAAGTTCAGGTGGGCAATCAAACACCTGGATGACTCCGGAACACCTGGATGCATCGTACCGCATATCGTATAGAATTGTTAATATGTAATGCTATCCTTATTCATCATTTCTGGTTACGACCTTGTTGGTTAATGAAACCTTGAGGTTGTTATAATAATAATAACCCATAAATTATTCATAATAGTAATAATAATAATAACAATAATTTATAACTTAATAATAATAATAATAATAATAATAATAGCTTGTGAGTTATTATTATTATATTGTTATTATTGGAACAATTTAATGTTTTAATCTGGTAATCGGTCATAAAATGATGATAAAAAAATGAGATGCAGTACCAAGCGTTCAAATCTTTGCAATCATTAATACAATTATGCTTAATTATCCCAATTATTCCATAATTACCTGGAATACGATTCCAAGGCAATCAATGGGCCGCGTACGAGCGGGTGGCAAGCATTTTCCAGGCGCAAACATAGGAAAACATCAGGTAAGCTCGGGAAGTCCCGGATCTTTGAACACGGATTTCCATCACTCGGGCGACCCGAAAATTAAAGAAATGCCAGAAAGGAGCTTTTCGAACTCGTTTGGAAATACAATTTAAAGTTTTAAAATATATATAAAAAAAAAACATCAATTTGATTTGTGTTTTTAAGTTTTTAAGTTTGTTTGCTTTTTTATTTTGGAATCATAAAAAAATAATTTAGTTATTTAGTTTATTGAAACAATTACTAAAAAAAAACTGTCGTTTTGGACTTAACTAACTAAAGTTTTATTTTCCCAGTCGACGACAACACATCAGAGGCGAACATTGACCCCGTCTCCGACGACATCTACGGTCAAAATGAAATTACAGACAGGTGAACAATCGACTCAAAATAATAACAATAACGAAATAAAATTCTAAGGATATAAGGTTGTCGTCGGAAGTTTCGATAGCCAGACATCGAGTTTGTAAACAAATAAACAATAATAATAAGCAATAAACAAGCAATAAACAATAATAATAAGTAATAAACAATAATAAGAAGTAATAAACAATAATAAGTAATTCAGAATCCTACCCTTTACAGCCGATCGGGCAACCGTCCCGATCATCTGCCGCTACAAAACGAGAATTCGACAGAAGAATCGTTCCCAAACGATCCGAATTTCAAGTTCAACGTCGACGACGGCAACTCCGAGCTACGAAAGAAACCAAAAGATGGCAGAAGCGACGCTGCCTCGAATGCTGCCCAAGTAGAGACAAGAAATGTCCGCCAACGGAAAGACTGCACATTGGTGCCTATCCAAAGAGGAACGAAACTCAGGATGTTGGACATATGCGGTAACGGCAGACGAGCCGGGCACGAGCGACGATTTGTTTAATACAAAGATGCGACAAACGACGACGACGGATTGAACGACCAGTAAACGTTCGATGCCATCGAAATATTTGACAAATTAAACGTCTTAATGTGGCAAATTCTCCACGTGCCAACAAAAACTCGATTTTAATTTTCCAAGTTTTTTAGGACAGAATTTCAGAGAATTATCGGAGCAGATATTACAGAAAATCTATTTTTTTATCTTAAAATAGATAACAACAAGATGAAGGGTAAACCTAAACTGATGTTATTCAAGAATTTGAAGGGTAAACCTAAACTGATGTTATTCAAGAATTTATCTTTCGGTCACGAAGATCGAAGTGACGATAGCATAACTCCAAAACCAAACGGCCGAATGGAATGTAAATGACCAAAAAATACTAAATGCACAATCAGGACTCTTTCATCATCGATGTCATTCAAAAAATAATAATAGCAACAGGGTTTAAGACCTCAAAGTCACTGAAAATAAATGGAGACATCACCAAGTTGATGAGAGACACTCTTTAAACTGGCTGTTGACCCGGTCAATGACCCCGGACACGAACCCCAACTTTTTGTCCTGCTTGCCGACGCCGGATGTGAACCACAACTTGACCTGGTTACTGACCCCGAGGAGGAATCACGGCTCCTTCTCCCGGTTTCTGACGCTGGACAGGAACCCCAAATCCTCGTCCTGCTTGCTGACCCCGAGGAGGAATCACGGCTCCTTCTCCCGGTTTCTGACGCTGGACAGGAACCCCAAATCCTCGTCCTGCTTGCTGACCCCGAGGAGGAATCACGGCTCCTTCTCCCGGTTTCTGACGCTGGACAGGAACCCCAAATCCTCGTCCTGCTTGCTGACCCCAAGGAGGAATCACGGCTCCTTCTCCCGGTTTCTGACGCTGGACAGGAACCCCAAATCCTCGTCCTGCTTGCTGACCCCGAGGAGGAATCACGGCTCCTTCTCCCGGTTTCTGACGCTGGACAGGAACCCCAAATCCTCGTCCTGCTTGCTGACCCCGAGGAGGAATCACGGCTCCTTCTCCCGGTTTCTGACGCTGGACAGGAACCCCAAATCCTCGTCCTGCTTGCTGACCCCGAGGAGGAATCACGGCTCCTTCTCCCGGTTTCTGACGCTGGACAGGAACCCCAAATCCTCGTCCTGCTTGCTGACCCCGAGGAGGAATCACGGCTCCTTCTCCCGGTTTCTGACGCTGGACAGGAACCCCAAATCCTCGTCCTGCTTGCTGACCCCGAGGAGGAATCACGGCTCCTTCTCCCGGTTTCGGATGCTGAACAGCAACTGCGACTTGTTCTGCTTGCTGAACCTGAGGAGGTGAAGCAGCTCCTTGGTTCTGGTTTTCAATCACTTTTTCAATGTGGTCAGATAGTTCGGTGTGATCTTCTGCTTCACACTTACGGACGAATCTATTTGGTTTATCATGGTTCCCTGCACAAATGGTGCATGTCCACTCCCCGTTCCGTGCTGCACCTTAATTTTTAACTTGTTAATTTTAAATAGTAATATTTATAAAATTTTAAATTACTAAGATGGAGTAAATAAAAATAGTATTTTATAAGAATTTAATTTAGTAGGAGTATAGCTTACGATGCACTCTGATGTGTTCGTGTTGATTGACTTCATCTAATGTCTTAAACACCAGCTTGCAATCAGGATGACAGCACCGATAATTTTTGCCATGTGGGTCAGTCAAGCACAAAATATGACCCCTGTATTCCAGAATAAAAAACAAAGATACAAGCAACTAACACGCAGCGCAAAATAATAAAGTTTAAATTTACAGCTGAAAACCTAACCCTGTATGCACAAAAAACTTATCAAGTTATGAAAGTCACAACCTTATAAAACTTAAAATTCATACCCAAAATATCTCTCCATCGCGTCAGCTGCTGTCCAAAACTTCTTAACTTTATTCTGCGATATTCGCGGCAGTCCCAGACCAAAATGCCAATCCTTAACGTTAGCAGGTGCACGACTCCTCAAGTGCACATGCACCTAAGCACCTGCACTACGCAGCTTGCGGTTAGACTCAAAGTGAAATTCGTACTTATTTTAGCAAGAATTTCGCCCAATTAATTGTTAATTCTACTTAAATCGGCTCGAAACAATCCCTAAATTCCCATCTCTTCGAGTCCGTTCAAGCCAGGATTAGAAACCGCGCCTGCAGAGTTACTAAGTCAAAACCCGACCCGCTTGGCCACCGTAGCAACGCGATAAACCGCTATTGTTCCTGATATTTAATTGATAAATATCATGATTTGATTCCCGACTCGTGAGCCCGTTTCTTTACCGCCATTAAAAAAAATAAAACTAAATAAAAATCAATTTAAAAAACTAAATTTCATTTCAAAACTAATAGAAGATAAATTAACCGAGGACACATTTAAAATTATCTAGAATATAGAACCAATCTCAAGGCTCTCCAATGATTGAAGTAGCAAAAAGCCATCAATCTTTTGCAGGGAGGCAATTGCTTGGTGGCTGATAAACATTTGAAAGCGTTTGAATCGACCCAAATCTCGGCCCCTACCTGCTTTGGTTGCCGGTCCTGACAATATTTTGAACGGCCTTCGTTGTCATGAATACGTAATGAGCTTATAATTATGCTGAATATGTTAATGTTGCTATGAATATTATCTCGCTTAATGGTAAAGCGATTGGACCCCCTTCATTTCCTTTTGCTTCTTCTGTGGTTTTCTTTTGCGGGACTTTTTCTGTCTTTCTTGGTGTCGGAGTCTTGAAAATCTGGTTTTGAGAAAATTTAAAGTTCTTTAAAAACCAATGGATATTAGAAATCATTAATCTTTAAAATATAATTTGTCAATGGCATTAAAATTAGCTTAGGTTTGAGCATTATCATCATCACTGCCACCACCATCATCATCATCATCACTCAATTCCAAGAGCAAACAAATTCCATGTCAACCTTTCTCAGCAGCCTGTTTCTTACTCTTCTTTGAATCTTCAAGTTCTTAAAAATGTAAAAATTAGTTATAATAAATTATAATTATTTCGTTTATGATATATTAATTAGTTATAATAAATTATTATTATTTCATTTACTTTGTGATATATTAATTTATTGATACAAGAAATTCATCAAACAAATGGGGAAAAAAAGTTGAAAAGCACCAATTCACCTTTGGCGCTGCTGCTATCGGGTTGACTGCCTCTTTCCAGATCCTCCTCGTGGATCCTCCTGTGGAACGTGTTCAGAGAGATGTCCCTGGCTATGGACCCGACATCGCCTGCTCCCCTCAGCCAACCGAGTCCTTCGAGTGGGAAATCGAGGAGGTCGCGGTCGGCCAGTAGGATCGCGGTCTTTGGTGAGGATGATTGGGATTCCGATTCCGTCTCCTCTTGCTTAGTCTCCAGCAGTTTCCTGGGTTGATAAGAGGTTGTATTTAAATATCGAAAATATGGTGATGGTGAAAATGTGGTGATGGTGGAAAATGGTGAAAATGTGGTGGTGGTGGAAATGTGGTGATGGTGGAAAATGGTGGAAATATGGTGATGGTGGAAAATGGTGAAAATATGGAGATGATGAAAAATAACCCTAACCCTTAAAACCCCAAAAACTAATCCTAACCCTAACAGTAACCCTAATCCTAACACTTATACTAACACTAAACCTAACCCTAAAACTAACCTTAACCATAAACCCTAACACTGACCTTAACCCTAACCCTAACAGTAACCCTAACCCTAACACTAAACCTAACCCTAACACTGACCTTAACGCTAACCCTAACAGTAACACTGACATTAACACTAACCCTAACCCAAGGATCATCCTTCGTAGTAAAGGATACAGAAAAGTACCTCGGAGAGGCACTGCGGCAACTAAACGACAATAAATTCTATATGAAATTGCAAAATCCTTTGCAACCAGATATATAACCCATATTGATCGATTGATCAAATTGATTGAAAATATGGTGATGGTGAAAATATGGTGGTGGTGAAAAATTGTGGAAAATATGGTGATGATGAAAGTATATATAGTGATGGTTAAAACCCCTAACACTGACCTAATGCTAACCCTAACCATAACTCTAACAATGACCTTAATGCTAACCCTAACCATAACTCTGACACTAACCCTTACAGTAGCCCTAACACTGACCCTAACCCTGACCTAAGCTAACCCTAACCATAACTCTAACACTGACCCTAAACCTAACCCTAACTCTGACACTAACCCTAACCCTAACACTGACCCTAAACCTAACCCTAACTCTAACACTAACCCTAACAGTAACACTGACATTAACACTAACCCTAACCCAAGGATCATCCTTCGTGGTAAAGGATACAGAAAAGTACCTCGGAGAGGCACTGCGGCAACTAAACGACAATAAATTCTATATGAAATTGCAAAATCCTTTGCAACCAGATATATAATGCACTTGAATATAAATGTTACATTAAAAAAATAATAATAATAACAACAACAACGAGTACCTGAGGGTGAATCTCAGCTCCCCAGTGATGGGTTCGAGGTATTCATTGATGAGGTCAAGTATTTGGAAGAACTGTTGAACAACATTAAGATCAGGAAATTTAAATAAACATGAATTTTAATTTAATCTCCAATAAAATTGTGAAATAATTGTTCTTAAAAACATCCTCATGGATGTTTGTCAACAGTGTGTTGGTATAATGTTATCCTATCTAATGATAATAATAATTATAATAACGATGATAGTGTTAATGATGATATCGGAACCTCTTGCTCAAGAATGATGTTTCTTTCTTTATCAGAACTTACACTCTATCAACAAGAAAGAAATTGAACTCAGATTCAACAACAGAGGGTAATTATTTATTTATTATTAATTATTTATTATTAATAATTATTAATTAATTTCCTGACACGTCAACAAACCATCCCCTTGAAGTCTTACAAAAATAAACAAGCAACATAGCTTCACCTTGTTGTGAATGTGATAAGCGTAGATCCTCATCTCTTGCCTCATTAGATTCTGATCCAATAAAACAGGAGATAAACACACAGTATTTATCATCATCATCATCACAACCACCATTATCACAATCATCATCATCATTACCTCCTCGAGCTCGTCCCTGTAGGTCCTCCATCTCCGTCTGAGACAGTCGATCCTCTGACCCCGTCACCGCCACCACGAGGAGATTCGAAGGTCGACCGCTTTGGGAGGATGATCTTTGACCCCGGGTCCCCCTGAGCACCGCAGACCAGCGTCCCGTACAGGTGCTTTCTGCTCGGAGGAAGACGACAACGATGATGATTGTAACAAATTTTCAATCGGTCAAATGATTTTTTGGTACCGTTAAAATAAAATGTAAAAAATAATAATAATTTATATTATTATTTCAGTGAATTAATCGACAGTTGAGATTTAATATTAAAATTCGTTTCTAAATTCATCAGTCAAACCTGTCTGTGGAGTGCACCAGCGATACGAAGATGTAATTTACAGGGTACTGTTCAATGTAGTGCAGATGGTTGAAGGAGATTTCCAGTCTCTTCCAAGCCTGTCATTGAATCAGTTCATGTTGAGGATACATTCATTCACAAAGTCCTAACAAGCAACCACAACATTTACTAGGTATGTACCTACTACATGCACTAGGTATAATGAATTATAATAACAAGAATAATAACAACAGCAGCTGAGATCACTACCAGCACCACTACTACTGTGACAACAGCAACAAGTCCAGCAACAACTTACAGGCATCTTCTCTCTGAGCACAGAATCGAGTTTGCCATGAAGAGGATTCGCCACGGAATTCCCGACGAAGGATTCCCTCCTGAGGTTCGACATCTGGTTGTAGAGGGCTGCCACCTCGGAGGTCAAAGGGTCACGTAGGTGAGTGGAGGTCAAGGACTCCAGGTACTTGATGGCCTCGCAGCTCTTAAAGCATTGAGAAGGAAAAAGAGGTGAAAGGCTTTCGGGATTTAATTCAATATGACACTCGATTGGATGCAGATTTTAACCGAACGGAGGCGATATCCTTTGACGGAATTAAAACCGAGAGCGTCTTGTGATACTAAAAAACCCCAACGAACCTGCCTGACCCCGTGGTAGGCACAGAGCCAGAAGAGCAAAAGTCCCCCAAGGAACATTGACTGGAAAAATACGTCCACAGTTCCAGGAATCCAACTGCCAGAGATGAGGAAAGTCAGGGCAAAGATAGGATCTGAGTGAATGGAGTGATGGTTGTTATAATAATAATGGCAATAGTAATAATAATAATATTAACAACAACCATAACAATAATAATAATAGCAGCAACATTTTAAAATGATAAAATAATAATTACAATATTAAATAATAACAACAACAACAACAATAATAATAATAATAACAATAACAACAATAACATCAACGTATTGTATAGCATAAGTAGGGGTGGGAGTAAAGTCATCCGTCTTTGTTCCATGGACCAGTTGTGCATGACCGTCGTGAAGGAAACTTCGAACCTGCTGTCTGACATGGGATTTGGGTTTTTCGATAGTATTACTTAGTATTACTAGTAGTAGTAATATTAGTTATTTTATATTAATAGTACCATTCCATGCAAGCATTTTATTTAGATTAAGATTTAGATTTAAATCACAGCAAAAGAATCGTCATAAATCATAAGATGCAGTCTCATGTGGACAGACCTGCAAGCAACTTTGCAAAATAAGAACCGATGTTTTGAGCGAAAATAAGGGGGGCTTATCGATCGGGAATACCGAATCGAGATTCATCAGACATTTTGAACCATCTACGAAATTTTTATTTTAGCAACCCATCACTATTTTTTTGCATCAAATAATAAAACAATCTGCAATAAAATTTCAAACCTCCAAAATTATCTCTCTACTTAAATCTTCTATTTCCACATTAAGAAGATATAACCAATTAACCATCATCAAGAATCTGTTTGTCTTTGCATTTGAAAACAACTATGGAAGCCAGCATGCCTGGTGAGATTTGTGTATAATCGTGTAGCAATCAGCTGAGCATCATTCCAATAAAATGGCCCTAATTGCTTCTAATTGGTTGCAGATCCGCAGGAGATAATCGACACTTTGAATGACATAAGCGAAAAATATTGGTCAAAAAAATGCGTATGAATTAAAAAGTTCGTGGATTCATGGGTTTGATTTTAAAATTATAATTCAATTTACAGAAAAATGATATATACGTTAATGGAGATATAAATTTACCGCTGGAAATGGAAGAGAGTTTCATACAGTGTGCAACAGATTTAAGGTTTTACTTGACTTCGCATGTTTACATTTCCCGTTACATTAATATGGAAATATATTTTTAAATTTAAAATCAAAATTTAATTTTGAATAAGTGGGCATAACTATAACAATTGTCATTTCCTGTTTCGGGAACTTCTCAATTACTTTATCATATAATATAAGTATTATTGAAAAGCAATACAAAAAGCTAATTGTGATTTAAGATCAAGATATGTTGATAGTATGTAATACAAACTGATAATTATGCATTAATATTTATAATTTATATTTATTTTAAATTATTAATTAAATTTCAATAATTTCAGTTCCATTCTGCCCAAAGTATCGAATGCATCTCTCTTTGAAATAGACGAATTGTGGTACGAATTTCAGGAAAACAGTGAAGACGTCTCTGGAACCAGTATGTCAAACACATTGTGTACATGACATGGCTGACAATAGTCATGAATTAGACTTATTATATAATAACCATGACATATTTATATATTTCATGATATATTTACAAGTATATATTAACAAATAAAACTCATACATCAATTTGTATTATTTCATGCATAGATATAGGTTCTGAAGAAACTATTGCATACCTCAGAGAGAACTGCTTCCATTGCTACTATGACTTATACGTACATGCGGTAAATAAAGAAGATATGATACACTTTTAAATTGATAATAATCTTAATAATAATAAAAATAAAATAACGATAACCATTCAAACTAGGCAAGCGGTTTAAGTCTCACGGTGGACATGGCATTTCTACAAGTGATCGAAAATTCACCGGAAAAGTTATTCAGAGAAATAAATAAACGTCCCGAAATGGATATTATGAGGCAATTTTTCAATAACATATTTTCTACTCGATTTAATTTCTTTATTTTTAATTATTCAGTAGATTACTTAGTAAATTGACTTTTAAAATATGTTTTGCCAGATTGATATATGTAAAGTTAAAATTTCGACGTGCACTTGAGTTGAACATACATATTAGTCTCAAGATACTTTCTGTTGCATTAGACAACCACCTAACATTGGTCCAGGAGCAGACAGAAATCGAGATCAGAAACAGTAATAAGAATTAAATATTATTATCACCACAAACAATTTCAACATTACTATTGTAACGTAATCTTTTAATAAAATAAATTAATTAAAATTTAATAATTACAGTCACTGCATTACTTAATTGGATGAAAAATCTTTTAATCACTCCTGCATCCAGTTGTCCAAAGATAAATAAGATTGCATCATGGGTGTCTAGACAAAGTAAATAATCATTAACAAATAATTATAACAAATCAATTAAAACAATTGTTTATTAACGATATTTACCAAATAATACATCGATCGGTCAATCTATAATTTCACGTCCTTAAATAATGTTGGTTTTTATGTAACAGCGGAAGCTATATTAAACAAATTGGACCTCAGTAAAATGGAATTTCCAAATATAAGTCCCACTGATATTTTTGAAGAGACCATAGAAAAATTTAGTCCACCTATGTTAGAATACGTCAGAAGTTATTACCCATTGAAGAAGGTACATATACATTCTTACATAATATGTATATAATATACGTTAACCCACAACATACATGTAATATATATTGCAAAACACACATATTATATGTTACACAAATAAGCCATAAATGGTTACTGAGGTTTGGAATATTTAATTGAAGGAACACTATAAGCCAGAATTCATTTGTTTCCTTGCAAAGTGCATGCACATGGTTGGCTCCATTCCACTGCCATTTTATGTTGAAAATGTGTCATCCTATTTTATGTCTGCAACAACTGAAGAAGAGAAAATCCAAAGAATCAAGGATTACTTTGAAGGCCTCAGGTTGTACGAGGAATACAGAATGGAAAACGATGCTAATCCACCAATTAGAAATTTTTTCTATATATTTTATGAATCCATTTCAGAAATTTTTGGCGTAAGTCTTATTTATTAATCCATTTTATTAATTTTTAGTTAACATAAGGATACAATATAATAACAATGTTGCTATTAAAGTTAAATGTTTTTCATTCTTTTTGTTTATAAAGACCATAGGTTGTCCAAAAGACATATTGAAGAGGCTAGAAGAAAGCTATGATTCATTGATTGACGAACCCTATTTATCAATAGGAGAAAAATGTACAGCATGTTTAGAATTCAAGAACAAAAGTAAAGTATTGGTCGAAAAATATTTTGGAATTTCGGATGATTCCACGGTCTATATAAGTTACTACATGTGGGCAAAAGATTTGCACTTTAGAATATTTATCAAATATCTAAAGACATTGGATGCACTACACACTGCCTACTTAGTTCATGATGAGATATTTGAGGTTAGTCAGTTGATAGATATAAGCATGACTTTTATACATTCATAAATTATAAAATTGCAGTCAAAAACAGTAGATGAAACATTTATCAACGATGAATTCAGACTTTCTTCATCCAAATTCAAAAAAAAGTTTACTGATATCTTAAGAATTCCAAGTCTTAGAGGCAAACCTCTTTGGTGGTACAAATATTTGTTACAAAAATGGTTAGAAGCTGCAACAGATTTATTTCATTGCCTTTATAATTTACACATTCCTGTGTATAAAAATTTTAAATTTAATGCATGCCTATGGGTTTTCAGCCCATTTCTCTTCCTTTCTTGGGACCGTGGACATCACATGGAAAACCTAATCAAAATTATAAACAATGATAAGATTTCTAAGGTAGAGTTCAATTCATGAATTATTGATTCATAATTATTTAATTCATTAATCATTAATTCAAAAGCATTAATATGCCATCATTTTATATTTTCTAGGCAGAAAAGGAAGATTTATATTTTGCTATGAATAGCAAAGGTTACAGCATGCATAGACGCGAATATGACATATATTACATAAAGTACGGGGTACGTCTTGATGGGTATTTCAGTGATGAAAGTGATGATAGTGATGCTGATTAATAACTGTCCTTTCTCTCAATAAACTCATTGATTGACTCAGAAGACACGTTTGATTTTTTAACAAAGTGTTGTACAAAATCGTAGCTTATGACGTGAATTTAAAACTAGCCACAAAATCTTTCCACACAACCACTGTCGAAAACACGTATTAACGAGGAGCTGTATCAGGTGAAACGAGACGCTTAGCGAAATAAATAGGAAGCTGAAAAGTGAGCTAGTCTTGTAACTGTAATTTTATTATTCATGAAGTTAATCATGATGATTAAAAATTGAATAGTTAACAAATTAAATTTTTATGTAAGCCGCCGTTCGTCACAAATCATTCGTCAAAAACCATTGAAACATATGAATGAGATACAATAAAAGTAATAGCAAATATGCCAGATCAGATGAGTTCAGATGCTTGTTAGGAAAATGTCCTGCCTTTGAGGACTAATGGTGCTATCAGTGTCCAAAGGTAGATAGCAAGGCCCACCCAACTGCTTGATATCTTTACCCAGACTCCTGCTGTTGTGCCTGCATCGTTATGCATAGGCCTGCAAAGAATTGGGACAATCACTAGAGATCGTTAAGTTATTGAATAATTTATTTGCTATTTTTTTTTTATTTCTGAAGTTTAGATTTCATGTTGTAAATTTATTATAAAGTTAAGAATGATCTCTGCAAAGACATGTTTCTTGAGTGATAGTTACTTGATAACCAAGTTTGAAATCAATGTAAAATGACAGGCAACAATTAATCTTCAAGAGTTAAGCAGCCTCATTAACATTAATATAGTGTTCAGTGTTACTGAATGCTGGATAGATTTGCTTTGTAGTCATCAGAGGGTAAATGTGCACATGAAATTGTATACAAAAAAAAGTGTATTTCCTTTGTGATGCATTGATTAATGGTCACAGCTGGGAGTTAAATCAGCTGTAAACTGCTTGCCCTAGAGTTGTAGATATTTACAGATGGTCGTCGTTGGTGACGACGACGATGATGATGGTGATGATGGCCACGCATTACTCACGAGATCCAGTGGGTGATCGTCATCATCGTAAAGAGGGTGGCGACGAGAAAGATGAAATGGAAGAAGCTGTAATTGTATCTGCATTGGTCTTCTTCGTCGTCCGTCGTTTTCCCGCCCGACTCTCCGGTAGAAACATCTGCATATAAAAATTTTATAAAAATCTGTAAACCAAAAGCAATTGAATCTAGAATATTCTCTTTATGGTCGCATTACTGAACCACGTCTCTTGAACCTAAATGGAGACTCGATCAACTCTGTTGCAATGAAAACACAACTTAAACAAGTTTATTTAAAATTTACAGTTTAAATAAATAAAAAAAAATATATAAAAGTAAAAGTCCAAGGAAATTTCACAAAATTCCCACCAGGAGTTGCACCATTTTCGTCGTCTGTCTTTCCACTTATTGCGTCGACAGCTCCGGTACTTCCATTGGAGAATCTGGAAAAAGCAGAGGCGTACGAATATGAAACAAAAATATGGCATGATTGGTAATATCGACTGGTTATTTACGACATAGCCGAATGATTAATGAGATGAATTATTAAATTATTTTTAAAATTATTAAACAAAAGAACTTTTATGTAACAGTTTATGAACGACATCATAAAGACAATTTGACCTTTGGCAATTTCTCTGCTAAACTTCCCAAAACAAAGCAACAATAAACAATAACGACAACGACGACGATGGAATAGTTTTCCGAACCCAGAGTAGATGGCGCAAACGAAGAAGATTATCAACGGAACGATGACGTCATAACTGAAGGAGGTGGAAATGCATTGCTGTGGAATGCCCTGGGCTTCTGGAGACGTGGCCTTGCAACTGTTCAGTGGATTGCAAGTAGGAGCTGTTAATGGAGGAGTTTAAAAGTGGATTTTAATCATTATTCAAAATTTTATGTGCATGATTTGGAGCTCGATTTTAGACAAATTTTTCTTGTTTTAATCACTCTCTTAGTAGCAGAAGGCAATACGTCAGCAATACCTCAACAAACCTCGGCAAACTAACCCACGTTAATTAATTGTTTGATAATAGCGCTTTAAATTATAATTACATTGTATTATATTTTATTTAATTTATGCAGATGAACTTATTTATATTTTCTTTTTTAAATAAACATGATTAATTAGACATAAACAAGGGGTCAAAAGGGGGATGTATTTGACTCACAACTGGCAAGCGATGACCACGTTATGTACATGATGTACAAACTAATGATGGAGGATTGCAGCAGACCTGATCTTGGATTGTCTGACAAAATGTACATTCATTATTGTTTATTAAATAATTATAATAAGTTTGCCATAATACTTAACTACATGTTAATGTCGTTAATATTAATCCGTGAAAAGTGGCAGTTTTATCGGTAGAAAAACTAAGTATAAATATAAGTGATTTTGATCAATAATAATAATAATAATAATAATAGTAATAATGATAATAATAATATTAATAATAATAATAATAATGATAAATTAATAATTTATAAATAAATTAATGACATGTTTTTTGGCTAATCGAAGTTCATTTGAAATGAGCTTTGAAAATGAATCACCATATCAATCATCAGTGATAGTCATTTTTATAAAGAATTTTAAACCTATTTAGTAATAATTAAAAATAAAAAAACATAATAAATAAAATAAAAGATATAAAATCGTTCGGACTCACGTCTCTGAATATGAGGAAGGGCAGACACGACCGACAGAGCGATACAAAGAAGGAGATTGAAAGAAACAAAGAACTTCTGCAACGGACAATTGCCGCTAGCATAGAATATATACAGAATCACCACCAGTCCTAAGAACAGTGCATAGAACAGGGTAGCAAAGGATACGACGCCGCAAAACCAAATCCTTCTGTCGGTTTCCTCGTACCTTCCCATCCACGAGGAAGTCCACTTGTAGGCCAAATCGATTAGAAGAACCATCTGAATGATGTAGAAGAGGAAAGCTCCTATACCTCCGATGACCAACATGGCCGCCTCAAACTTCGGGTCGTGGATAAAGAACGCCCCTATGGCCGTACCAACGACTATGAGGTATTTGAAGAACCAAAATCTGGAACGGTTAAAATTTGTCCTCAGTTAATTAGGTCGAGTCGAATTAGCTGATTGATTTAATTAAAATTAATATCAGTCAAGTTAAGATAAGTTAACTTGTTTGGACTTTAGTAAAGGTTTAACGCAGTGAATACTGAATTTCAAATTATACTTGTGCAGAAAATATCTAAGGAGACTTCTATCCTTATATACTTAACGAACTTATTTATAGTTCAAAATCTCTCTTAAAAGACGATGACTCTATGACCAATAAGATGCCAGCCATGAGTCAATTAATTTATTTTCTCAACAAATTAAATCAACCTAACTTTGTAACAAAATCAAGATTCAATCAATCAATCAATCGACAAACTCCACCCACCCGTTCTGTATACCGGCTCTGCAGTCCCCAGATGACTTGACGCCCAACATGAGGAGGCACATGACTAAGAAAAAGATTCCCCAAGCGAAACAAACTCTGTATACGGCTGGAAATCCCACGACTTCTTTCAGTGAGGATGTCATTATGCTGCACCCAGACACTGGCTGGGTTGGTATGTACAGGGCACTGGTGTTACAGAAGGATTCGATCTGGATCGATGAATTAATTTCAAGTAATTTAAACCCTAATCCAGCTAATTTGTAATAATAGTAATAATAATAATAATAATAACAATAATAATAATAAAAACCAACCTTTACTAATTGCTCCCCTAGGGCTGGAGCAGTAAAGATGCAGGCGATTATGACGCCGATGGTCAGAAAGACTACGTAGGATATCCTCGTAACTATTGATGACTTACACGATGGACAACAGAGGCAGACGCATTGGCATGCCTCCTTGAAGCAGCAGCACAGAGCCTGACGATGATGAAGAAGAAGAAGATGATGGTGGTGATGATGATGATGATGATGATGAGCATGGTGGTGGTGATACTATGATTAAGAAATAAGTTTTGGATGATCCTGCTTTTGTATCACAAAGTCGTTCTTTATCTTCATTAAATGTTTATTTATTCCAATCAAAATGGCAGCAAACTTCTCACCAAAGCAAGACAGCTCATTTCGTCTGGGAAAATGTAGGAAGAAAAAAACAAAAACAACAGCAGCAGAAAATTTAAAATCAGATCTCAAAGACTCTGTTGACAATTGACGTTAAGCCAAGCGTAAAATGTTCTCAATTACGCCCTATCGAGTATTATCCTCCAAAAAAAATTTAAGCGAATTTAAACGTTTAGGTTTAAATTGATTAAAATGAATCGACGACTTTTTTATTCTTTTCAGTTTATTAAAAACTGATTCGGAAGATTTCAAACACTACAAGTGGCAAACACTACAGGTGACACATGTAAATAAAGGTTAGCAAACCTTATTATACCTTGTTTTGCATTGATTTGTATTTAACAAACATCCATTGTTTGATTTAAAAATGTTATACGTTGTAATTTAGAGATAGTTACTTTTGAATAAAATTAACAAACGGTAATTCATTAATAATAAAATTCTCCAGTCATCCAGTTACTTTGCTTATAATTTATTCTGTACCTTACTTGATTTTATTTATTAAAAATTCTAATTTTGTTTAAAGTTTGTTTTAAGACTATATTTCCAATTACTTCCAAAGAGGACTCATTATAAAGTTCTGAGTTGGAACTATTCCTCCCCAAAATTGGCTATTCTAGTGATAAGAACCAACTTCATGTTAATTGAGTATAAAATATGATTTTTTCAATAATTTAATAAAAATTTCAAAAATTCCGATCAACCGAACTTCTACAATTTTTAATTCAATCGCCTGAACTAAACGACGTGCGTATTTTTATGCCAACTGTTCTTTGTAAACAAACATGACATTGAAGCTGGAAGATTCTTTAAACTTATCCATGTAACTATTTAAATAAACCGATAAATTATTTAATCCTCATAAAAATGCCGAAAGACTCAAAAAAGAAGAAGAGTCGCCCTAAAGTAAATCTCGATTTCACTCAGTACTAGAAGCTTGATTTTGATTAGCACCCCAGTTATGATTTTTCATATAATTACCACTGATTAGTACAAAATTTGTCTTCTTTGAACTTGTCCAGCCATATTCGGCTAGCGAAGAAGTCGCAAAAGAATTTGGTCGCGAGGGAAACAAAAACAAGAGGCGAAATGCAGTGGCTAACATACTGGACGATCCAGTCGTAGCGAAGAACCTCCCAACGCTCTGTTTAACTCAAGAACTGGCAGATTTAAATTGCAAAGGTTGAATTAATTTTTTTTTTTATGATCTCAAAACTTTTATTATTCTACTTTATAAGCTGTTATAATAACATGTATTTTGCATTTATTAATTTAAAAGAAATTAATGTTTTATTCAAAATCATTCAAGTTCTAGATAAAATTCATTTTGATTTGTACTCCTTTAAAAATTTATAATCTGCTTCCAGAAATTTGATTGGTACGGATTTGTTGCCATGTTTGGCAAAAGAATAAAACACACTTTAGGAGAAATAAATATAACATCGAAATGTCATTTGTTCCCTATATCTTGAAAGCTTGTGGTATCTTTTTCTTAATTCAAATTATGTTGATGTGGTTTATGTTGCAGTCATCCTTACAATTCAAAGTCTTTTGGAATGTAATGTATAAGTGAGAAATGTTAATTTATAATATCTAAATGATAACGTATAATATTTAGACATCTAAGATTTATCAGCAAAGTTTTGGGTGGTAACTTTCAAGAGCAAAGTATTAAATCTCTTCACTAAAAAAAAGTCTTAAGTATATTTAAAATATCAGGGATTAAGCAAGTGTTTCGACATTCAACCTTGCCTTATAATTATTTTATTTTTGTGCTCGTCACATTTAATATTGATTTTCAGTCTTAAATTTCATATCGTTAATGACATTGTTTGAATTTTTACATCAAAGAAAAGATTAACTTTGCTGACAAAGATGGAGATATGTCCAAATCAGAAGAAACAAGTGAAGCAACAAAAGACAATTTACTTCCTAAAGATGTAGAGATAAAGAACAAGCTTCTATTGGATCATTAAACTATTTCAATTCTGGGGCATATCACATTGTAGAAGTTTGTACAACAATAAACGACCAAACCCAAATCAAAAGTTAGCCATCTTGTTCTCAAATACGTTTGTGGGAACTGACAAATATCTATTCTCTAGCGTCGCATGCACATAATGATACCTTCCTCACACATCGGCGCAGTGGCTCTAGACAACTTTTAGCTTTAATTTGACATTCCAGAGGTGCTATATATTTGGTCTCAGTTTGTTGTGCGGAATTTGATACCGATCGGCTTCGTTCTGTAAGCAAGCTCAGAATCTCCGTAGTGACAAATCCCAGAGCCTCGCTTATAAACATTTTCATCCCTGTTGAGGAGATTCGTTCGTTTCGAGCTGAACGGTAAAATTATTCTGGTTTTATTATTTCTAGTTTTATTTAAAATTTTTTTCGGATTAAATATCAGAAGCGATTATTAATTGATCTATTGTCTTAAAGCAAAGTTCACTTTGAGTCGCCAGACGTCTGCTAGCGTGTTTAGTGTCCTGCCGTTGTGGACTTAACTTTGCAAATTTAAAGTTACAGACTGAACTTGAAGTGAGTTTAGTAAAACTCAAAATTTTTCAATGATTTCTTGAGTAGTTTCTGCTCTTTAAACTTTTAGAGTCGCCTATCTTATCGAAAGTCGACCCGATAGGATCAACGACGATAGATAAAATTCTTTGCCGCAAATTAAACCAATTGGGTGCGTAGAATTGAAATGTACTTTAAAAAATATTATTATTCATTACCTTTGGCCTAAAATCTCTACCGTGGGAACTCTTTTTATTAGAAACTTAAGCACGAGTTTTCGCAGTACGAGCCGGCGCACCCAAAATAGAAAATAATGCCTAGGCAAAGAAGTATTTGCCTTCTTAGAGAGCAGATGTTACCTCTGTTCAAAATGTCGTATGCGAACAATAATTCTTTGGTGCCATTTTAAGTCAGTTCGTAGCCCGTTCCGTACCCTAGCTGCCTAGTCTTTGTTTCTTGTTTCTTTTTTATCGCTTAGATTCGTGTCATTGTAATTCTGGAAGTTACTTTATAGCCGTTTTTGAATGAAATTCTGGGTATTGTGCAGTTGGTTTTAATGGCGTTTGTATTGCTCTGAAAAAAACAAGGGTTTCTCGAACTGCCAGGAAGCTGTCATGTCGTCTGCTAAAACAGATTTCCAGAAGTTGAACATGGAGGTTCAGGAGAAGTTGGATTGCGCTCTCCAGCAGTTCCAGGAGATGAAGATGGAGCGGGATAAGGCCCTGAGGATGCTACATAAGTACCAGAGGTGAGGTCTTGATGATGATTAAATAAGGAGATGATGATGATGATGGTGGTGATGAAATAGGTGGTAATGGAGTTTGTGGTTGAATTGCTGTTACTTGCTGAGAGTAAATTTAGTTGAGTGTCTTGTAATATTTGGTATGAAATGGATAAATAACGGTCTTTGAATTATTGTTGTCAAAGGTTATAATAGTATCTTTGTTCTTGTGTGAAACTTTATCAGTAATGATATTGACAACGTAATGTTCTTCCTAGTCAGAATCATGATAGCTACTGCATCATGTCATCATTAATAATCACTACATCTCTTATCACTCATCGCGAGTACATTTTTGGTCGGACATTTTGAGCAGGCATCCAAATAATGTTAATAATGCTGACAATCAAAAGCAAATTGCTTCGAGGAATCATGCCCAAGAAAAGTAATTATTTAAAATTAATTGCAAGGCCAAAACATCTGCCTTCTGCAATTGAGGTACTTCCTGTTTACAAGCATCCTGAAGACATAGTCAGCATAATAATAATAATAGTAATAATAATAATAATTATTATAATTGTAACCTGTGTCAGAAATTTCCTTCGAGGTGCTCAAAATAGAATTCACACTTCATGAAATTATTGAAATCATGTCATGGTTTGTGAGAGAGTTAGGATTAGGCATAGGGTTGGGATTAGGCAAAGGGTTGGGATTAGGCATATGGTTGGTATTAGGCATATGGTCGGGGTTAGGCATAGGGTTGGGGTTAGGCATAGGGTTGGGGTTAGGCATATGGTTGGTATTAGGCATATGGTCGGGGTTAGGCATAGGGTTGGGGTTAGGCATAGGGTTGGGGTTAGGCATAGGGTTGGGGTTAGGCATAGGGTTGGGATTAGGCATATGGTTGGGGTTGTGTTCATGTTTTGTTGCACGAGGCAGGCTTCATGAACGAGCTACTGTTTTTGTTTCTTCTTTGATCGTGTTTATGCAAATTAAAGGTCATTTGACGAAATGCATTCGAAATCCTTTGAAATGTTTCATCAGCATCAGCAGCACTTTAAAGATGATATTCTTCTTCTTCGAAGTTTATGGATGAGATTCATGGTG